>JAOXNZ010000064.1:19719210-19752414 GCA_028566095.1 Kryptolebias brasiliensis
TTAAACAGAAGTATTTATATATATAAAAAATATAACCCATCTGAAAAAATAGTCCTTTAAATCCAGATTATAGCTTCCTAACATTCTTATTGTTTAGTATTTGTCAAATAGCATTTATATAATAACTATATATAACAATTCTGTTATGGTTTTGGTTTTAATGGCCAACTCCATGATTATCAGTGGCCCCCATCTGGCTGTTGCTACTGGGATTTAGCCACTTTGAGATTATGTGCTCAAAGGCAAGAAGAAAATGTTTTTCCACGCTGCTTGGCTGTGGCGTATTTTCTTATTTGAGGGTCAGACTAAGGTTAGGCTTAAAATAGTTAAATTCCAGTCACTAATTGAATAATTGGTGTACCTCTACTTCATAATGTCAACCACATGTGCCTTTTCAATAAGGAAATGCTAAGAAAACTGTATACAGGAGTTTAAATACATGAGTTTGGTAGTTTTGATAGACGATGCATGTTGTCAAACATGGCTGCCAAATTCCTCTCCTTTCTGACCAAGCAGCTTCCCCCTCATGATGGCGTAATGTGCGCATGATTCTTGTCACACAGTGTCTGCTTTTCCAGCGGTTACAGTGAACGAAGTAACACTGGGTTGGTTGATTCTTCGCAGGATCCTCTCCAACACGGGCCTGAGAGTTTTTCCAAACCTCTTCGAGATCCGCTCCGCTTCCCGAGGTTTCCTGTTGTAGGTGTCCAGCACAGAAAAATACACACACGCACAAACCATGAATCCCACATGGACGCAGAATTAAACATCACACACGTAACGATGCAGTCAAAATGTGCATATTGAGAAGATTTCATCTGGAGCGTAAAGTCTTCAGCTTTAAAAACAAATCATATTCATAACTATCTCTTAAGCCCCATAAGAATACATGCCCCTGCTGCTTTTTAGTGCACAAAATGTACTCCTGCTGCTTTGATTTTTTTACCCCTTTCTGTCTTTTGTGTTGCGTAGTGACATGCAGGACAACAGCCGCATAGAGACAGTCCCTGCCAATGCCTTCAAAGGCCTCTGCACTCAACCTATTACAGAAATGTAAGCTTTTCATATGTTTTTCTTTCTTCTGCTTTTGTTGACAGCGTTGTCTATGACTGCACTCTTACTCATGTGGAGTTTTTCTCCTTCATCTAAATTCAAACCAAGTTCTTTAATCAGATTGATGCTGAATTTGTTTTACGCTCAGTTGCCTCAAAGGGTCAGTGGAGTATTTTTCTTCTCACTGCAAAATGTTTTGCTCCTTCATGGTGCAGTAACTTGTTACAGCATTATATGACTATAGCAAAACATGAATAAGTAATAATAAGTACTTTATCCACATTTGAAATTAAATACAAATGCAAATATTTAAGTCAGCTTCATTACACTTGAGCATTTATTTCTATTTTGCAATTTTAAAGACTAAACAACTGAACAGACAATTAAGCCATTCAAAGAATTGCTCCATAGTTCAAAATGCAGAATTAAAGTAATGATTTAATAATTAGCAGTAAAATGCAATAAAATCCACCTCTGAACAGCTCCAGAGCTCATTATTTCTCTTAAAAAATGTAGATAAAAACCAAAGAAAATGTTGTGGTCTTCTGCCTTTTTCGTGACCCAGATAGTTACTGGGCTGTCACCTCAGCAGGTCTCTAAAACTGCTTTTTTAGGTTAACAAACACAAAAGAAATGTGTTTATCAAAAGACATAGAGGTTAAAAACAGACATAATGAGGTTTATCACCCTGTTTTGGTTCCAGTTTTTGGTCTCATAGAGACTCAGACCTTGGGAGATATTCAGACTGGCACCGAAGAATGTCCAATATTTAACCGAAAGTAGCCATAAAAAAGATATGAAAGACACACAAAACAATGAAAAAGAGACACAAATTCAGACAGAAAACAGTGAGATATAAAATTACCAAAACGGGGGCCAGAAAACAGGCACAAAAGATAAATTAATGATTTAAACCTTAGAAAACCAACCATAAAGAGAGTTGAAATGATTATAAGGTGACGCAAAATAATGTGAAACATTTCCAACATGTAGGCGGCTGTTCAATAAAACAATAAAAGACTTCATGTCTGCTTGCTTTGTATTTGCTTTGCGTCTCTTTCACTTTGAGTTTCTTGCTCTTCGGTCAAATGAGCGGGTGGTGGTGGTGGGGGGGTGCTGTTTGTGCCCAGTGGGACCCGTTGTTTCATCATCTCGCCTTTCTAACGACTTTTATCGTCCCTTCTGCGAAACTGGAGAAAAGATGAGAAAAGGGAAGAGCAGCCGACAAAGGCAGCAGTAACTCACTTGTTGTTGAACAAAAAAGCCCGTGTGTTCCCACAGCTTTGGGAACAAAAAGAGGTGCAAACGCTAAATTTGGCATCAGATAAGTTCGGTTGGAGCTGATCTGCGTCGGAGACACGTGACCAATTTCTTTCTTTCTTTTTTTTTTTGGCTTCTCTTTCTAATGACAGACGGCTCACCAGAAATGGCATCAAGGAGGTGGCAAGTGACGCCTTCAACGGAACAAAGATGTACAGACTGTGAGTCACAGGCAGACACACAATTACAAACATGAGATTTTGTTTGAAAAAATGTGATATTTCTTAGTGAATTTCTCTCATTCTTGCTTCCTTTCAGGCTCCTGAGAGGAAACAACCAGCTTACTCACATCAGCCCCGATGCGTTTGTGGGTTCCAGTGAGTTGGTGGTACTGTAAGCATGATTCACCCTCATCATCATCACCATCATTGTTTATTAAGCTCAAGATGTAACACAAACTATCTCACATGCAGTGTATAGGAGCAGAAACCTTCTTTAGAATGAAGTTTTAAAAAATGAAGGTTCAGGCAAGGATTTTTAATGTGAGAAACACTTTATTTTTGCTTGTTTAATCCTGAAACAAAGAGGCACCTCATCAAACTGAATTATTTTTAGGCTCCGTCTTTTTATTCCTTTCCATCCTGGCAATCAGACATCAACTCCTTCAGTTTAGTTTTTTGCTTTGTTTTGGATTTTCCTGGCATTTGGTTTCGTTAACCTTCCAAAAAAATAAAAAATAAAAAAACACCAAGCAGATAAAACTAGAATACAATGGATGTCTTTTTTTTTTTATTGAAACAGAAGTGTTTTTAGTTTATTTTGAGTTAGCAAAATGTTTGGACAGGGGCATGTTTATGCTGTGAGACATCTCCTGTAATTCAGTCAGAGTTGATTTGATTTCAATTGATCAACAGTTTGAGGCGTTTTTTAGTCACATTTTGTTTCTTATTAAACGAGCGATTAGCTGTGATCTGCAGGCAGCTTTCAGATTGGATACGATGCATTTGCTGTCTGTTAGGAATTTAAAGTATTTGTTGCAGTTTCTTCTAAATAACAGAAATGGAGTTAAACAAAGTTAACAAAATTGCATTTCCCCTGGCCAGAGAGAGGGCTAAAAGGACCAAAACTAAAATCCTCTGTTAAAAGACTTCTTTACTTGAAGAAAATGAATAAATTTGGACATTTCTGATTAGGTAGATTAAAGACATAAAGTTGGATAAAAACAATGAAATGTCATATGGTCACAAAAACAAACTTGTCTATGTTTTTTAAAAACTAAATTAAAGTGTTTTAAATGCACTTACTTATTTCTAATTGTTATATTTTAAAGATTAATGCTACTTTTTGTTGTTGTTTTCTGTCCTTGTTCGTTTTTTTTTTAATACGGTGTCAAATTTAAAACTATTTATAAAAAAAAGTAAGAAATTGTCTACTTTTTTTTCCAGATCAATACAGGGTGAAAACTGTTACACATCTGGAAACAGGGTGTTCCACTCCAACCAGTGAAAAGACAAACTAAAGACACCTTCTTTCTCATTAAATCTCTTTGTTGTTGTTTTGCAGAGACGTCTCTCGGACAGCTGTCAGCTCTCTGCCGGACTCCATCCTCGGCGGTCTCAGGAAGCTGGTGGCAGAATCTGCCTATCAGCTGAAGAAACTTCCTCCTGTCCAGAAGTTCACCAAACTGCGCACGGCCAACCTGACGTACCCTTCACACTGCTGCGCCTTCATAAACATGCACAGAAACAGGTACAGATGTCCGACTGAGGCTCGTTTAAATCTGCCTGTTAGGTGGTTTCTAAACTGTTTGACCTTTGACCCACGGACTGCTGCTGGTTGAAGTCTGCAGGCCATTTAAAAAAGAGCCTCAACAGCTAATATATTATTTTTATTCATTCAGGACTACCATTTCTACTCTCTTCATAACAGCGTGAGGCTAAATATGCTTTGATCAAGTTAATTTGATTTCTGTGGACCTTCTCCAGACCCCAGATTTGGTGTTTAATGACCCACAAGAGGGTCCTGACCCTAACTTTGGGAACCACTGAGTTAGTTCAACAACTAAAAAGTTATTGCTCATTAATCCTCACAACATTTTTTTTTCCTTGGAGAAAAATATATTAATTTGTGCACATTGTTTTGATGTTTTTTTGGAGGGGGTTTTGTACTTTATTTCCAGTCTAACTTCTTCTGAATATTTTGTGCTATTTTAGCCACTCATGTATCAAAACGTTCGGCTCATTCAGGAGATGATTATGACTTTTGTTCAATGTAGTTTTTTATACTTTTCAAAATATTTAACTTTATTTACCAATATTTTCCCCATATAAATACATTGAGATCTCCTAAGTTTCTTCAAAAACTTTGTTCTCTTTAAAATCTACTTCAACTTATTGTTCTAATTAAGTTTTCTTGTGCTTCTTTTAATTTTTAGCTACCTTTCTGCTACTTTTTTGCTTTTAGCTAGCCTTTTGCTGCTTTTAGCTTCAAACTACCACTTTGCTACTTTCAGCTTTTAGCTATTGTTTTGCTAATTTTAGCTTTTAGCAAGACCTTTTCCTTCTTTTAGCAATTATTTTGCTACTTTTAGCTTTTAGATAGCCTTTTGCTACATTAGCTTTTAGCTAGTCTTTCAATACTTTTCGCTTTTACTTACCCTTTTGTTAGACTTGGCTTTTTTGCTAGCATTTTGCAATTTTAGCTTTTGGCTAGCATTTTGCTATATTAGTGTTTAGCAAGCCTTTTGTTACTTTTAGCTTCTAGCTAACTTTTTGCTACATTTTGCAAGGCTTTTGCTACTTTTAGCATTTAGTTACTTTTTGTTAGTTTTAGTTTTTTTGCTACCATTTTCCTACTTCTACGTCTGTTATTATATTATTATATAATTGTATTGTTGTATTATTATAACTGCATTAATGGTTAATAAAACAAATAATTAATAATTAAGTTATTGCTCAAATGAAAACACGTCACTTTGTTCCTCCACTTTGTGTACATTGTGCGTTGCTGTGTGTTACATCTAGGTGGCACCCTCAGTGTGACCAGCCTGAGCTGAGGAGCATCCCGGCCTTCCGCAGGGAGCACTGCTCCAACTCCACCTCCTTCAACTGCACCCCAAAACCCGACAAATTCAACCCGTGTGAGGACATCATGTCTCCTGTCCCCCTGCGGATCCTCATCTGGATCATCTCTGTCCTCGCTCTGCTTGGCAACGCAGTGGTTCTCCTCGTGTTGTTAGGTGAAACACTCAGAAGTCCTGTGAGCTCTTTGCCTTTATGTTCTTATACTATCTAACAAGGTTGAGTCAGGTCCTCTGGATGGTTTCTTTCTTTGTTGGAAATTTTCCTCTTTTATTCAAAAGACTTCTTCAGTCTGACAAACTGCAAGCAAGCTCAGTCTTATAAGCAGCACCTTTGCATAGTGAATCAACTAGTTGCTGGTGACCCAAAACTAGTTGTTCACATGCAGAAGAAACAAAACGTTTCAACAAAGAAGAACCTACCTGGATTATTGAGCATGCGTCAGGAGGTACTTCTAGCACGTTGAAATGCTGTTTGAGGTTGTTTCGATGTCTCACTTTTAAAGATGGTTTAGCTCTTTGCTAAAATACAAACTTTGTGTCAGACATTTTGACACGGGCAGTGGTTGAAAGGATCCAAATGCAGACAAGAAGGTGGGCAGGTTCAGTTTTAATGACTAAATGTGGCTCAAGAACAGGCAAACATGACAGGAGGATGTGACACTTGACTGAGGGAACCAAGTAGTACTCTACAAGTACTGGGATGGGCGATAATGGGCAACAGATGAGCTGATTAGGAATATGGAACAAAGGGTGACTAAGAAGCTGGAAATAAGAACAACTGAGGAATCAAAAGGTAAAACCAAAATTCCAAGAATTCAACTTAACAGAATTGCAAAAACTACCAAAACTCAGTTAGGAGGAAGAGAAAAGCAAAGATTATTCTGATACAGAAAACCAAAAGGATCCAAGACAAGAACCCAAACTGTAGTACTTACTACATCTGAGTGATATTCAGTGTGCTGATTACTAACGAGACACAGGTGGTCCTTTTTTTCCCTTTATCTTTAATGTTCCACTTTTTTTATGTTTTCACACAAAACAATAATATGTTCCATATTAAATACTTTTGGTATTATATGTGTGTATTAAAGCTAGTATTTATTTACTTTAAAGTCATTTTTTTTCTTCCCTTCACTGTGTGATCAGGAGGCCGCTCCAAGCTGACGGTTCCTCGTTTCCTCATGTGCCACTTAGCCGTCGCTGACCTCTGCATGGGCATCTACCTGGTCGTCATAGCAACCGTAGACATGCTCACTCACGGCCAGTACTACAACCACGCCATCGACTGGCAGACGGGACTTGGCTGCAACGCGGCGGGATTTTTCACGGTGTGTGTATTCGCACACCGGAACTGATTGGACACGTTTATGACAACGCTCGTCAGTGCCTGTTTGAATCGTTTAATCTGTGTGACTTACAGGTGTTTGCCAGCGAGCTGTCAGTGTTCACATTAACAGCCATCACCGTAGAGCGCTGGCACACCATCACACATGCTCTGCGACTCGACCGGAAACTTCGCCTGAGGCACGCCTGCATCATCATGACAGCAGGATGGATCTTCTCCTTACTGGCTGCACTGCTGCCCACAGCTGGGGTCAGCAGTTATGGCAAAGTAGGTTGTTTATTATTTCACGCAGTTTTATTTAATATTTATTTTCCTTCCTGTGTAGTTTTTTTTTTTTTTACTTGAAACGTGCTTTAAGTTTTACAAGGTTAAAAACTTTACATTAGTCAGGTACCAACTAGTGTTATCCTAACATCAGATACCAGAAACACACAGAAGCTGCACAGTTGTTATAGTAAAGAATGCAACTTACAATAAAATCACAAAGCTCTTTTTTTCTGATGTTTCTCCTTAGATAGCATATATATACACACTCACTGGCCACTGTATTAGGTACACCTTGTTAGTAACAGGTTGGACCCCCTTTTGGCCTTCAGAACTGCCTTAATTCTTCGTGGCACAGATTCAGCAAGATGTTGGAAACATTCCTCGGATATTTTGGTCCGTATTGACATGGCTTACAGTTGCTGCAGATTTGTCGGCTGCACATCCATGAAGCAAATCTCCCGTTCCACCACATCCCAAACTTGCTCGATTGGATTGAGATCCAGTGACTGTGGACGGCATTAGAATCCAGTGAATCCAGATCGATTAAACCAGGCAATGTTTATCCAATCTCTTTTTGTCCAATTTTGGTGAGCCTGTGCTAATCGCAGCTTCAGTTTTCTGTTCTTAGCTGACAGGAGTGGCACCCAGTGTGGTCTGCTGCTGCTGCAGCCCATCAGCTTCAAGGTTGTTGTGCATTCAGAGATGGTATTTTGCAGACCTTGGTTGGAACGAGTGGTTATTTGAGCTGCTGTTGCCTTCTATCATCTCTAACCATTGTCCTCTGACCTCTGATCAATAGGCCTTTTTCATACACTCAACAGCTGCTAACTGGATAATTTCTCTTTTTTAGACCATTCTCTGTAAACCCTAGAGATGGTTGTGCGTGAAAACCCCAGGAGATCAGCAGTTTCTGAAATACTCAAACCAGCCCATCTGGCACCAACAACTGTGCCACATTCAAAGAATTTGTGTTAACCATAATTGAACAGGTGTACCTAACAAAGTGGTCAATGAGTGTATATCTTTACACAGTGTCATTAGTGAATCATAACAAGTGTGCTGATTACTAACGGGAGACAGGTGGCACATGAGAAGCTGGAAGCAGCATCCACTGAGAGCATCTGGTGGCTGTGACAATTAGAAAAACCTCAGAGCAGAATTATCAAAAGTATTCAAATTGTAAGTAAAGCATAAATACCAAACAGCGATGTATTCAATACAGAACCAAAAACCCAGACAAAAAGACTCAAACCATGACACAGTCAGTGAAATGATGAGAATCTTTATTGCAATGAGATCTCTGATCATTTTGATGTTTGAATATGTGTCTCTAAACGCAGGTGAGTATCTGCCTGCCCATGGACGTGGAGACCCTGGTGTCCCAAGTGTACGTTGTTTCTCTGCTCCTTCTCAACATCCTGGCCTTCGTCTGCGTGTGTGGCTGTTACCTCAGTATCTACTTAACTTACCGGAAGCCTTCGTCAGCGCCAGCCCACGCCGACACCCGGGTGGCTCAACGCATGGCCGTCCTCATCTTCACCGACTTCGTCTGCATGGCTCCGATCTCATTCTTTGCCATCTCGGCAGCCCTGAAGCTCCCTCTCATTACCGTCTCGGACTCCAAACTCCTCCTGGTGCTTTTCTACCCCATCAACTCGTGCTCAAACCCCTTCCTGTACGCCTTCTTCACCCGTACCTTCCGGAGGGACTTCTTCTTTCTCGCAGCTCGCTTTGGCCTGTTTAAGACTCAGGCACAAATTTACAGAACGGAGACTTCTTTGTGTCAGCATCCAACGTGGACGTCTCCAAAGAGCAGCCGTGGGATGTACTCATTGGCCAACACACTGAGTCTAGATGGGAAACAAGAGTTCTGATTGTCTCCAAAGTATGGACTGAATTGTTTAATTTTCCTCCCTGAGGAGTCCCATTTTGCTGAACCAGAAATGCTTGTAGATGATACTGCTGTTTAAGAAATAATGGTTGCACTTTGAAGGGAAGCATTATCAAACGACTAAATTCTTCCCAAGCTTATCATTCTTATGATTTAGACTCTCTGGTCTTAAAAGCTTTCAGTAATTCAATTTAATTCTGCATAAACATCCGATTGATTCAGCTTGTTTTCTTAGATTACGTGAATGTTTAACCTCCATCTAGCAACAACAGGTTTGAAAAGCAGTGTGCGGTTTCCTTCTTGGACCTCATAATCCATAAGAAAATGCTGTAAATTTGTATAAACTGCAGCAATCAAAGTAAAGACACAACAATTGCAGATAATTAGTACAAATCTGGGTCATAAAGCTGTCCTAGATACAGTTGTTTTTGTTGTAACTTGATTACAGCGCCAGAAGGGAGGAGTTTCAAGCAACAAGACTGTGTTTAAAAGTAAAAGTAAACTGGTGACTTCATCCATCATCTTACGTAACAAATGTCATCCTTCTGGCGTCCCAAGGTAATGCTACAAGCTGAAACACGGGGAGCAGCAGAGGATGCACATCAAAAATTCAACATTTGCTTAATGTTTAATGCTATCATTGAATAATATTCATTAGATTAAAGGCCAAGCATTTCTTCAAGGATTCGTATTACCCAGCACCTTTCATGCCACAGTTTTACTCTAAGATCATCTTACAATAAAAAGGGATGGAGTTATAGCCGTTTTGGTCAAACCTTGTAAATGATGTGTGCGATCTCATACGACATTGTGAGTTATTAAGAGAACTGTTAGAGCTCGGAGTATGTGTTGTGAATGACTCTCAGTGACTACCACGCTACATTTTAGCTCAGTATCTGTAAATTGCCTGAGTTGTAGCCATTTTTCTGTTTGCTAATGTTGGTTAGCTGTGTCAGCCATCCTGATGTACAACTACTTGTTATTTTATGAGAGTTTCATTAAAACTTATGCAGTTGTTCATGAGTTATTTTGCTAACAAACACTCACACGTTCACACACAGACAAGCAAAAACATCATTGCCCTTTTGATAATAAAATAAAACCCTGCAGGAACCTTCTGATTAATAAGCCTCTCATCCTCCCTGTAGCTCTTTAGATGAAATCCTCTGCAGTTTATCAGTTTCTCTGCTTGTCTAAATGAAGGTTACGTAATCATCTTTGAATTGTAATCATATTTCTGTTTGTTTTGTACAAAATATCTGTTTTCTGTATTGTTTTATAAAGATGTCCACATAAAAACCTCCCCGTCTGAGTGTATTTAGTTGGAAAAAAGTCTCACTCAAACATAAAAAACAAGCGCAATAATGGAGTTGTCCTTCAGATCATCCAAAGCTTTCAAGGACAAAGCGACCCCCCCACCAACCTCTGCTCTGTGCAGTAAGTTGGGTGGCGCAGGAGGAAAGACAGCTGCTCATTCTGCTTATTACAGAAGGATGGATAAAGCAGCAAGATAAGCCTTACAGAAACACTCAACAGTTTCAAGGCTGCAGCTGCAGGAAGGAATCCGAGTCTGTCTCATTGATATGGATGCACTGCCTCCTACATGCCTAATATGTGGATGCAATTTTACACCCGAACCACTAGGTGATTCTAGTGCTCTCTGGTCTGTGAACAATGTTTTTAAGTCACATTAATCAGCACCATAAATTAGCTTGACAATGGTTAAGCACAGCATGATGTAAATATAAATATATTTCCTAACATGTCTCCAAAACTCTAAAATACTGCTTGATACAAAATTGTATAAATCCATAAATGCACATTGAGTTAAAGCGCCTTTCACCAGCAAATACTATTTGTTCACATTTACAGTAAATATTATATTATATTTCCCAAAGAATGCACTAATTATTGAAAGAAAATCCTAATTGTATTGAGCCTCCTCTGTCAGAGTAAAAAGGTTAAAATCTTTAACAAAAGGAAACATTACTGCCTTCTATCATTATCATATTCTGCTCATTTACAGCTAAACATCCCCCCCGTGTGGTCATCTTAAGAGTAACAACACTAAAACCAAAAGTGGTTGTTATTTGTGTAGTGTTGTGTAGTTATTTGTTATTTGTGTAGTGTTACTTCACCAAAAATCTACAATTATACAACACTCGCCCAAGAAATAACATTATCTTTAAAACAAATAAACATTATGATTAAAAAGCTAAGAAAAACAATTTTATTACAGGTTATTAATGGGCTTCAAATCCTAATAAAACTACAAAAAGCAAAACAAATCTGTAAATTGAAGAGCAAAACTAACTTACACAAGAAAAACTTTAAAGCCTTTTATCATCTCTTATTCACTGAAGCATGTAGATTTGTTTCAACATAAATAAGCGCTCATTTTCATTCTGCTTCATTCAGTTATTATCTACAAAACATGGCAAACAGTAAAAGGTTATTTATCAGGTATAGGAAATAAGTTGGTCTTTTTTGATACAAACTAATAGAAATTACCTCAAAACGACCTTCTAATATTTACATGTCCTAAAGTATGATCTTTGAGTGTTAATTGTATTTATTTAATTAAATCTTTACCTATACAGTGTTGTGCAAAAGTTTAAAACCAGGCTTCCTAAAGGTCTTTGGAAGTTTTTCTTTGGATTTTAGCAGCTTTTTCACTCTTTCACTGTCCTGTTTTTGTACCTGACCATGACAGCAGTGTGTTTTTTCCACAGGTACACATTAAAATGTAAATTTGTGGTTTTAATCAGTCGTATGAGCCTTTTATGCTGACTTTGTCCATTGATCAAATCACCGCTTGACCGACTCCAAACCCCAACAGACGGGTTCGTTGAGTCGTCTGTCACAAAGCTTCCGATTGGTTGCAGCAAGAAGACGTTATGAAACGTCGCACGTGATTGGCCGAACTGACGTTCTGTTTTTTTTTTTTGTTTTTTTTTATTATTATTATTCTCGCGATTGTTTCCCGTGTGGGTTAATGGCTCCTCCTGCTACGAAGAGAGAGACGGAGCTGGCACCGAGCGGCGAAACTGGGTAGTTGAGACACCACGTAGGGGGAAAAAAAAAATACATTTACACCCCAAATACCAGTGTGTTTTTATCACATTAGTTTAAGGGGTATCTGGGAAAAAGGTTGTCTCGCTGGCAGTTTCAGTCGAGGACGACATTTAGCAGCGGGCGGTCGAGGATAGCGGTCTATTTTTCGACAACCAACTCCCCAGATGAACTCCCTCAGAGCTACCAACAGGAGACCCAGGCGAGTATCGAGGCCGCGCCCGGTGCAGCTCGAACGAAACAACGGGGACAGAGGTAAGCTAGGCCGCGGCCAGCTAATGGTCTCACACAAAGCCCCGTTTGTCAGGCGGTCCCGGTCTTTACGTAACCTCGGCTTGTTTAGCATCGCTAAACTCGGCGGGTTTGGGTAGGAAAACCCGAGGCTTCTCGCTCCGTGACTCAGGCCAGGCCGCGCTTTGTTTGGCTTGAGTAATCGGAGGTTAGGAGGAGGTTGGGGGTTGTCTTCGTAATGTCGTATGTAGCTGCAGGGACATCGAATACGGCTCGTATTTCTCAGCTGGAGGCAAATGGAGCGACTTAACACACGCTAATCGCGAGGCTTCTCCGCCCGCTCGGCTGCTGCATTCCCAGCTGTCACAGCCCCTTTCTGCGGGTGTGAATCTGCGGACTGCCATTTTTGGGGTGTAACGTTAACAAAAAACCCATCCAGCTCCGGCTCTTAGTGACTCCGGCTCCTGGAGGCCACACGCAGATCAGCTGTGTCATTTGGGCGAGTTCGCCGTGAACCATTTTGGCGTGCTCGGCTTTGTGGTTCGGGGCTAATTTTGTCTCGCCGGATTGTCCTCCGCTGCCGGTGCCCGCTGCTAGTCGCGGCTTGATTTGTTTACACGGCGGATTTACCAGCTACGCAGTTCAGTTTGTAGCCATTAGCCGCTCGGTCTAATCCACTTCATCCACCGTCCCCGATTTTGACAGCGCCACAAAAGAGCGTGATTCTGCGTGGCCGAGAGGCGAATGCATGCTGACCCAGTCTCTGCTGCGAGAAACTAAACACGAATAAAGGCTGTTCGGCTGCAGAGAAGGCATCTGCCATTACCAATCACCAACCTTTGTTTGCCTTACAAACTATTAGACTCAATGTAGTCTGCGCAGTGTGCACACAGTATGTGAGCCTAATGTGTAACAACCTAGCAGTTATTTATGCATTTACTATGTATGAAATTGTGCAACAAAAAGGGCTCTTATTACATTTTTAATTGCAGCTTTGTTCGTGTCTGTGCCTCTCTCTCTGTTGAATGGGTTGTATGCATAAGAGACTTTTTTTTTTTTTTAAATCCCTGTTCAGATGAGGAGGCTCCTGCAGCAGCTGCAGCAGAAATGGCCATTGAGGAGTCCGGTCCAGGTGCTCAGAACAGTCCCTACCAGCTTCGCCGCAAGACCCTGCTTCCCAAGAGAACCGCTGCTGCCTCTGCCACCGCCTCTGCCTGCCCCAGCAAGGGCCCGATGGAGGTTAGAGCGAAGCTCCTGTTTGCATTGCATGCGAATGTCACTGCAGATTGGGTGTCTGCAGGATGACTGGTGGAAATGTGTGCCATACAGCAGGGTTTTCTGATTTAAAGCAGCAATGATAGTATAACGAAGCACAGCGTTTTCTTTTGAGTTGCTTGGAGTTTAAATCCTTCTTTTCGTCATTTATTTTTTTTAGGGAGCTTCCACTTCATCAACAGATGCCTTTGGCCATCGAGCCAAGCGGGCACGAGTGTCCGGTAAGACCCACGACCTACCAGGTGTGTTCAGTCCCTTAACTGAATCAGTACTGCTTTTTGTTCTACATATATATATATTTATTTTTTTTTTTGATAAAATAGCTCATCTCTACACTTTATTGTGCATGAGGTGTTAGGATTTGTGTCAGAATTATATTATGTTTTCATGTATTGTGTATGTTTAGCAGCCCCAGCAGAACAATATCTGCAGCAAAAGCTTCCAGATGAGGTCGTTTTGAAGATTTTCTCCTACTTACTGGAGCAGGACCTTTGCCAGGCTGCTTGTGTGTGCAAGAGATTCAGCCAGCTAGCAAACGATCCCATCCTATGGTGGGTGCTGCCGAGCACATAAAAGCTGCTTTATTCTCATTTCATACCTTCCGGTCATTCGAAAACGGACAGCTAGAGTGTTTCCTATTTGGTTTTTCTTCTTTATCTAACTAGGAAACGGCTATACATGGAGGTGTTTGAGTATACACGTCCCATGATGCATCCTGAGCCAGGCAGGTTCTTCCAGGTCAGCCCCGAGGAGCATGAACATCCAAACCCTTGGAAGGAGAGCTTCCAGCAGCTGGTTAGTTGGTCTTTCTCGATTAATTTATAATTAATCAGTTTTGCAATGCATTATATACCATGTTAGAAAATGGTGTGGAGCCTTTTTTACTACTTGTAGTGTTACTAAAATTAAAGAATGGTTTTAAAGTTTTGTGCATGCTGTTTCTTTTGTTTTAGCTTTTGTCTTTTTGAGTTTACACCTGTCATTTGAACAGTGCAATGCAAATAAACTGGACTTTGACCAGTTTAAATATGCTTACATGGCATTGCTATGATGATAAAAGGTGCATTTGTTTCTGTGAAGATAGTTAAAAGAAAACCTGTTTATTTTGATCATTACAGCAGAAACGCTCATGGTGAAGTCAAAACATTTAATTAATTTCTAACTAATCACGTTAGCTTTTGCAGGTATCTTGCTAGTTTCTGCTAACTGGCTTTATATATGTTATATCGAGACGCCAAAAAATGGAAATGTGGTTGTCTCTGTTGCAAAACATCATTATCTGTGTTGTACCTCTTTCTTTATATTGTGTCATGGTTGGTTTAAAGTCATCTGATAGATCTGCTGGATGGTTAAGTACAGGAAGCAAAACATTGAGAAAATATCTGTCACATAACACTCCCAAGCCTTTGCTTGTGTAAATTAGATTTTTAAAGTCGCATACTTGCTACCTTTATGACCTGCAGTGTGTATACAGAAATTAGTATTGCACCTAAAGAATTTTAGTTTTGAATTCAGCTTTTTTTTTTTTTGTCTTTGATGAAGGGAGTCGTCTGATTGCCAGCTTGGATAAAGATCGTTTTAACCTGCAGCAACTTATTGTGATCTTTGCATCTTCTGTGTTGCAGTATAAAGGTGCGCACGTAAAGCCAGGCTTCGCTGAGCATTTCTACAGTAATCCTGGCAGATACAAAGGCAGGGAGAATATGCTGGTAAGAGAAAAGTCCTTCATTATTGATGTTTTGCATTGCAGAGTTTCTTTTTAAGCATGAACTCGCCTTTCCAAAGTGCTCTCTGATGAATTTTAAGCATGTGTTTGCTCCACCTGAAAGTGTTTTGTGTTCCTTCCTCTAACAGTATTATGACACCATTGAGGATGCACTGGGTGGCGTTCAAGAAGCCCACTTCGACGGCCTCATCTTTGTTCATTCTGGGATCTACACCGACGAGTGGATTTATATAGAGTCCCCCATCACCATGATTGGTGCCGGTAAGCATGTTGCTATCTATCATTAAGCGGTGCTGAAGATTTGATGCCTTTGCCGCGTGCAATCAATAGCTCTCGTAAGAAGGTTGATACACTCTCAGCTGCGTATGTACGAAGGATTTAATAAATGGTCTCTGCTTTGCCCTCAGCTCCTGGTAAAGTAGCAGACAAGGTCGTCATAGAGAATACCAGAGATTCAACATTCGTCTTCATGGAGGGCTCAGAGGATGCATATGTGGGATACATGACCATCAAGGTAAACACAACGCCTCGTTCTTCTTATTTAAACAAACTTGAAGAATGACTGTGAATAGTTTTTGTTTCAATGGTTCAGTGACCGTTATTCTTGTGAAACAACATTTTTGTAGTAGGAAAGTCCATCGATTTATTATTTATTCAGCATTAAAAAGAACTCGCTTCTTACTTTGAAACTCCTGCATTTCCAAGAGCCAAAATGTGCTCACAGTAGTGTTGTGCTGTTTGGCTTGGCGACTAAAATTGCAATACTATTGTCAATAGAAGGTAAATGTAATGTAGTTGCTTTAATATAGAAGTTTTAGTACCTCAAAATAAAAGGACCGTAGTTCAAAGTTTCTGCTCTGATGTCGGCAGAGAAGTCGACACAAACAGTGACAGAATGGCTATCAGGTCGAACAGTTAAATGGAGTTTTATTAGTTTAATTAAGTAGTTTCATAAATGGGTAATTATTGTAACGATTAAACTAGAAGCTCGGATCACCAGCAAAATTTATTCACTTGTTTTTTTGATTTGTTGTTGTGACAACCCCAACATTTCCTGAAAATTTCATCAAAATTAGTTTATTAGTTTTTGTATAATCTTGCTAACAGACAAACCACCTTGGCGGAGACTCACTGCACCTAGAGACGTAGATAAGAGGCAGCAACAGATGTTTTCTGGTCATTCAGGAGGAAATTAAAACGTCCACCCAATTAATTTTTCTGTTTTGTAGTAGTTTGATATTGTCAGATCAGCTATAGCAAAATTAAGGCTCTGTCACGAGTTTCAATTAACAAATTGTCTTTACTTCTTGTATTTAAGTTAAACATTCTTACAAAGAATAATAATGTTCATATAATATTACCTGAATGATATCCGGAGCTGGTGGGAAGACAGAAGTGTTGTCGGTAATCTTAGCCTCTGTCTGACCTCAGCTTCTCTTCTTCCTTCAGTTTAATCCAGATGATAAATCAGCGCAGCACCATAACGCCCACCACTGTCTGGAGATCACAGTCAACTGCAGCCCAAACATCGACCACTGTACCATCCGCTCCACATGCACAGGTACCTACACACACACACACACACACACACACACCCACACACCCCCACACACACACACACACACTCACACATTGACCTCTTGTTTCAGGGCGAGATTGTAGATGACTGCTTTTATTTCTGGTATTTTAAACTCAGACAGTATCTGATAAAGGAGGTTATGTGCATAGCTCTTGTGTTTTGGTGCACTTTTTTTTTTACCTTTATTTATTTGGTCAAGTTTTTCATTTAGCCCTGAAACTGTAAAAGCAAGTTAAATGAGTTTTACTAGTTTTAATTGGTATAATGTATACGTTAGATTTAAGTTGGTTAATTAGTACGGTGCTAGATTATTGCAAGGTGGCCATCATTGTATTTGTCATTTGAAGATGTTTTGCTTTTTATGTAAGTTTTCAGGCTGCTCTGTACACACTTAAGTAAATAATTTACATTTCAATTCGGCTTAATTGCTTTTTTTGAAGAAAATACTAGATTGCTCCACTTCTGATGGCATCAAACTTGGAAAGCAATTAATGAATTCAATCTTTGGAGATCTAAGTAAAATTCGTAAACCTCGTAATCATAATTAAAACATTTTTTATTTTCAGTATATAATGCTGGAAATGCCACATGGATTAATTAGTGCCAGCCTCACATCTTTTTTAGGATAATCAGAGATGCACAGAACTGAGAAATACTGCAAAAGTATTTTTAAAGACTTTAGTGAACAACAAGACAAACTGTCTCTAAATAAAGGTAAAATTCAGGTCTGTTGCTACACCAACAGTGCAGGGTGCAAGGTAAAAGTAAAAAAAAGACAGATTAAATCTTTGTCTTAAGGGAAACCAGTTCTCTAAAACAAACTAATATTTGAACAGAGAACAGTCAGAAAGTATTGGAGGTTTTTTTTGTGTGACAGCAAAAGACTGTAACCCTAAAAACATTCAAAGAAATCTACTCAGTTGTCCAGCAAGAAAATGTGATTTTAGATAAAATAGTTTCATTTATTATTTATTCCACTTTAACCCAACAAAGATGTTACATCTAAACGTGCGGAGGTTGTTAAAATGTTCCTTTAGTAGCAAAGTAAAACTAAAACTTTACTAGTAAAGTATGTAGTGATTGAAGAGAAGTATACTTGTTTATGTATTATTGATTTAATCAAGTTGTTTCACTTTCATTTAATGAAGCTCAAACATCAATGGATGAGTAATCCAGGATTTAGAAATCCTGTGAATTCTTAATGTTTTTCATTTTCTTTCAACCATAGCTGGTGATTAGTTTATTGACAGCCGTTCAAGTTGTAATAAACATGAGAAAAAGCTGCTTAAATAAGATGCCATTCACGCCCCGTGGTTTGGTTTTGTGAACTGAATGTTTTACAGTTTCAGCCTCACTTTTGTGACACTTTGTTTGTTTTGGTGTTCAGTGGGTTCAGCTGTGTGTGTGAGTGGACAAGGAGCCTGTCCAACAATCAAACACTGCAACATCAGCGACTGTGAGAATGTGGGATTGTACATTACAGACCATGCGCAGGTAAAATAAAATGCTTTTTTAGCTTCTGTTTGCAATGCGTGCGCGTTCTCTCCAACATGCTGACGTTCTCTTTGCTGCTTTTGTTTTTCTTGCAGGGCATTTATGAAGATAATGAAATCAGCAACAATGCGCTAGCGGGAATTTGGGTGAAAAACCACGGGAATCCCATCATCAGGCGTAACCACATTCACCACGGACGAGATGTAGGAGTGTTCACGTTCGATCACGGCATGGTAACAACCGCCAGCTCTGCCAGGTCTCAGGCTTTACTGGAAGAAACGTCTCCGTCGCCTTAATTGTTCCATTCTGCCTTTCAGGGTTACTTTGAGAACTGTAACATCCACAGAAATCGCATAGCTGGCTTTGAGGTGAAAGCATACGCCAACCCTACGGTGGTTCGCTGTGAGATCCATCACGGCCAAACGGGAGGAATTTACGTCCACGAGAAGGGGCGGGGCCAGTTTATAGAGAATAAAATCTATGCCAATAACTTTGCTGGCGTGTGGATCACATCCAACAGTGACCCGACGATACGGTAAGAGCGCGGGCTTCTCAGGAGACATCCCTTTAAGACTCTAAATGTTTTATCTTGCTTCCGTTTTTTTCGTTCAGGGGAAACGCTATATTCAACGGTAACCAAGGAGGAGTGTACATATTCGGAGACGGGCGAGGTTTAATAGAGAGCAATGACATCTACGGTAACGCCTTGGCTGGAATCCAGATCCGAACCAACAGTTGCCCCATCGTAAGGCATAACAAAATCCATGATGGACAGCATGGCGGCATCTATGTGGTAAACAGACTTTTCAGTTCATAGATGCTCCTTTTACTGCACAGTGAGAACAGATACATTTTCAGTTCGTTTAAACTCCTCCTTTTACAGCCCTGGTAAATATTCTGCTTTGTTTTTCAGCACGAGAAAGGCCAAGGGGTGATTGAGGAGAACGAAGTTTACAGCAACACGTTGGCTGGAGTCTGGGTGACCACAGGCAGCACTCCTGTCCTCCGGAAGAACCGCATCCACAGTGGCAAACAGGTAAAGTTAGGGACGCACCGATGCTACGTTTCTTTCCAAACCGAGTACAAGTACTTACATTTGAGTACTTATAATAGGGTTACTAATAAATGCCATTAAGATTAGTAGAACCTTTTAATTACAAATTCATGTATTTTGAGCACATTTTTGTATTAAGAAATAATGGAAATTAAAGTAATTCCTTCCAATAACGCAACAATATTGCCGATAATGTTGACGTAGCTTTTCTGTTGTGCTCTCCAAACTTGGTACTAAAAACATCATGATGTAAAGAACATAAACATTAAGATTTAAAGCTTGAGTGCTCGTTTCTTGGGGAAATAAGGAATATATGATATTCTAAGTACATGATGATCTTGGGCAAAAATGACACGAGTTTGGAGTATTGTGATCACACTTTGAAATTTATTTCTTTGATGTTTTTTGTTTGTTTTTTTTGGCCATGATTTAAAATGTCCTCTTTTCTTCTTCCAGGTTGGCGTATATTTCTACGACAATGGGCACGGCGTGTTGGAAGACAATGATATTTACAATCACATGTACTCTGGTGTGCAAATAAGGTAATTTTTTGAGCAAACGTAAAGGAAGACAAACAATTTAAAGCAGGTTATTCTGCATAAAAGCCTTAGGATGCACATCTATGAGGGATTTTTTTATTTTCACAGGACGGGGAGCAACCCAAAGATCAGACGCAACAAGATATGGGGAGGCCAGAATGGAGGGATTTTAGTCTACAACTCAGGTGTGTATTTCTCTCTGCCGCTGCATTATTCTGGTGTGTGATGTGTAGTTAGCTCCTCGTCTAATCCCGCTGTCGCCACGCAGGTCTGGGCTTAATTGAGGACAATGAGATCTTTGATAATGCCATGGCTGGAGTGTGGATCAAGACAGACAGCAACCCCACTCTGCGTAGAAATAAG
Organism: Kryptolebias brasiliensis; assembly: GCA_028566095.1. Classification (NCBI taxonomy): domain Eukaryota; kingdom Metazoa; phylum Chordata; class Actinopteri; order Cyprinodontiformes; family Rivulidae; genus Kryptolebias; species Kryptolebias brasiliensis. The sequence continues at coordinate 19,739,442 of JAOXNZ010000064.1, forward strand.
ATCCACGACGGAAGAGACGGGGGCATCTGCATCTTTAACGGAGGCAGAGGTACTTTAATGAACGAGGGCATATCATCAGAAACATGATCTGTTTCTGTGTAGCTCATGGTGGACTTGTGTTGTCTGCAGGTCTGTTGGAAGAGAACGACATTTTTAGGAACGCTCAGGCTGGGGTGCTGATTAGCACCAACAGCCACCCGATACTCCGCAAGAACCGTATTTTTGACGGCTTTGCAGCAGGTTAGCTCTACAAACTCTTAGAGAACACCGACGTTTCCGTTTGTCTTCTCTTGGCTGACAGTTTGCTTCTCATTTCGATCATCCAGGCATTGAAATCACCAACCATGCCACCGCGACTCTGGAGGGCAACCAGATCTTCAACAATCGCTTTGGAGGCCTGTTTCTGGCCTCAGGAGTCAACGTCACTATGAAAGGTAAGAGGTGATTGGTGGACTTGTAAATCTGTAAGATCTGCTCGCTAACCACCTTCATTTGTTTTGTTTATCTCAGACAACAAAATTCAACATAATCAGGATGCCATTGAGAAGGCGGTGAGCAGAGGACAGTGTCTCTACAAGATCTCAAGCTACACCAGTTACCCCATGCACGACTTCTACAGGTAAACCTTTGGACATTCAGTTTTACTGTGGTGCTATGTTGGTAATATACAGCTTTACAGTGGGTTCTGCTCTTAAACTAGGTGCTGTACCAGGGGAAAAAAAGGGGACACTCCTACCCACTATTATCTAGAGCAGGGGTCCCCAGTCCTGGTCCTGGAGGGACACTATCCTGCATGTTTTAGTTGTTTCCGTGCAGAAGCCTGTAGATCACTCACTCTTTCAATTTGGGTGTGTCACACCAGAGAAATGACTAAAACTTGCAGGATAGTGTCCCTCCAGGACCAGGACTGGGGACCCCTGATCTAAAGATACCTTTGACTTATTTGGACTTAGGTGTCTAAGTAGTTTGTAGTGTCTTCAGGTGTTTATAGCTATAATTAAACTAGAGATATTTTAGAAAGTGTTCAGTTTACAATCAACTAGTTCAGACAAGAGAAATCTAAGTTGATAAATTATCAGTTTAATGATCAATAAAATAAACATGTTATGCTCACAAATAGTTACTTGTTTGTCAATGTTTTGTTTTCTTTTTGTTGTTTTAGATGCCACACCTGTAATACGACAGATAGAAACGCCATCTGTGTTAACTGTATCAAAAAATGCCACCAAGGACACGATGTAGAGTTTATACGGCACGACCGGTAAGCCTTGCCTACTTTTTTAGTGCAAACATAATGTTTTATGCCTATCAAAATCGTGATTTTTTTTTTTTATTTCTTTAAAAAAGATTAACAAATGACGTCATTGTAAGGGGATGTTCCTAAAGATGCAAGTTAATATTGTCCTTTTTTTTTTTTAAGTTGTCTGTTGATATAACACAGGTTTATTCCTTTTAATTTGAGCGTCTCAGGCATCAGGGAATCAGTTTAAATGACATAAAGGGGAAAAACTATTGAAACTGGTCAAGTTCAAGGAGTGACACTGAGTGGAAAAACAACCAAACATCCAAATAAAACTCTTAAGGCTTGATCTATTGCTGGACGAGCACTTTCAAAATGACATCTTGTTGTTTTGTAAGTAAAATCTAAAGAAATGAGGGATTTAAGAGTTTTGTTGCATCTTCTACATCTTTTAGAGACGTCAATAATTCCTGTTTTAATTGGTTAAAGGGGGCTTTAAATATCTTTGATCTGGAAGTTTCTAACCCTCACACGCATGATGTGCTCCAGGTTTTTCTGTGACTGCGGAGCGGGGACGTTGTCCAACCCGTGCACGCTGGCCGGAGAGCCCACGCACGACACGGACACTTTGTATGATTCGGCGCCGCCCATCGAGTCCAACACGCTGCAGCATAACTGAAGGCGTCTGGCTGAGTGAACGCCCTCAGATAAGCATACAAAACACGTTACATTGCACACAGCCACACACACAGTTCCATGCACGCATCCACTAGCAGCTAAAGGAGCCCAGAGAGACTCTGATCGCGGCGCTCTCAGATGGGATCAAAGTGGAAGAGGCTGCAGAGGAAGCAGCTTCCTCTGGCTGCAGCCGGACTCGCTGCTGCAGGTCACTAGAGGGAGCTGAAGATGAACTGACAGAACAGCCCGAAGAGATTCCTCCCCCGGAGTATTTCTCACTGCAGTCTGTAAACGAAGATGAGAGAAGAAGGGCTTTATTGTGGGGGGCTGATGAAGTCAGCTGGTGGCACTTGGAAGTACAAAGATCTGCCCCCGGTTTTATCCTCTTCTTCTTATTCTTCTTGACAACTGCTGTCCAAAAAAGAAAAAAAAAAACAGGACTTCCTGCTTCCTCGCAGCTGCCAACCCCGTTGGATGCTCAGACAGTTGTAACTAGGCAATGGATGTGTGAATGTTGCGCTGTGTGGATAAAAAAAAAACAAAAAAACAACATAATTGTGTGTCTGATGGAGCACTTGGGCCTTTTTTTAAAAAGAAAAAAAAAATGTTCTGATCAATGAATTTTATTTCAATTCTTTCTCATGTAGTTTTGTATTTTCAAGCAAAAAGCTGACTGTATTTGAATGTCTTTTATTTTATTATATATTATAATTATTATTTTTCTTTGGTTAACGTTCCCCCACCCGTACCCCCACCTCGTCGAACTGCAGAACCTCAAACGTCCCAGTGCTGAAGTTCTTTCTGTGAAAGAGAAACTCGTTTAAACACTATAAACCCTCTCCTGTGTGTTAGTTTAAATGACAGGTGGAGTGGCTCCACGGTTGTATAAAGAGGTGTGTAAATGTGTGTTGTGTACAGTGCAAGTTGTGCGAGTGTGTGTGTGTGTGTTTATATGTTGATCCCGTCAGTGTTTTGTGGAGAGGGTTTCTAATAGGAGGCAACCAAGCTCCTTTTTAACTGGAACTACAGTCAGTCTGCAGTCGTCCCCCGTCCCCCCCTCTTCCAGTGTATCGTGGTGACTTTGGCTCCTCATGCAGCCTGAATCGTATGCATGTATCATAACATCTAGACTTAATATATTGTGAAGTATTCAATAACCATTATGTAGATGCTAGTTGGAATTCAAAAAGGGGTATACTTTCTTAGAAAGACAAAAGAAAAAAACGAGAACTTGCCATTTCTAAGAAAATAAAACTTTATTAGATCAAAGATGTCTGTGTTTTGATTCGCTGGATTGTTTATAACTGGTACGATCTTGTTAACTTGGATGTTTGCAGCTGAACAGTCAATACTTGGAAGTTTAGGATTGAGTCATTCTGCTGAATTGATATAAATGTACAATTACTAACATATTTTAGACGTGAAGTTCCTAAAGCTTGAAAACTTGAAGGGTGCCGATGCAGCTGCAGCCTGAAGCATCAACTTCATCATGTAAGCCAAAAGAAAACGCCTACGTTTTGATGTACATGAGGTTTAAAGAGAAACGAGGTCTAAAGAAATGTTAAAGCTGCTGCCAGTGGCTTGTTAGGGTCACCATGGTAACCACACATGCGTCTATCGCTCCCTGACTGCCAAGTTAATAAGAGGCAGGCTGAAAACCTCAGATAGTCTAACAGTGTTTTATGTAGGGGAAAAAAACAATCCTCGTCCAGATTTGATAATATTTTGAGTTAAAATACCGTACATCTGAATCTGGGGGTATTTGAGAACAAAACCAACAGCGAGAGCCACATTAGGTGAGAAAAACGACAAAAATGGATAATTTGCACCAAAAGGAGTTGCGGGAGTAAGAAATCTGCAAAAGTTTTACAATTTTTACATTATTTAAAAGTTAGTGTGTGACACAGTCAGCCGTCTGTGGAATAATTTTAAAAAATCCTCAGACTTAAAGTGAGATTGTGTAAAAACTAAAAAAAATATATTGAAATGTCAGCTTGGGCGTGAAAAGTCCAACTTTCTGCGACTCATTAAAATGTTGAATTCTGTTTCTGTGACGTCTGAGCTGCAAGGAGGGCTGAGTTTTATCACATTTCACCAAAAACCACGGCCCATTATTTTCAATCAAGGCGCACACTTGGGTGTATAATTTTCACGTTTTATTTCAAAGCTTTGCAGCAGCAAAATACGGGACAAAGATTTTGGACAGGATAGGAATAAGGTTGCTTCCATGCTTATGCGTTGGCCCTTAGTGACTCTTAGCTTCATACGTAAAACTGCTGAAAATATGAAAAATGTAGCAGAAACCACTGAGTTAAATGTTTAAAAGCTGCATGAGGATTTAATACCTGTGTTGTGTATGAAATGTGTTTAACTCAGTTATTTTTTAAGAATATTACTAATTACATCTGAATTAACTACCGGCTGAGTACATTATGAGTTAATCTGTAAACTAAAAATGTTTATGGCAGAGATGGAGGTAAACCAGCAGGGGGCAGCATTTCAGTACTTTTCTGTTTGAACTTCAGCACCAGTATCCATTAGTTCTAATTAAAGGATGAGGATGAAGAGGGAAAAAATGATCCAGTAGTTGAATAAAGTATTTAGTTAAACGAGCAACAGGAACTCTTTTTAACAGTTCAGTGGGAACACCTTCATACAACATTTTTAAGAACAATTTCTCAGAGGAAAACAATATTTTGTTTAATCTAGTGGTTTAAAATCCAAGCTGGGTTTTATCCAGTGTTGTGTCGAAATGGAGAAATCTTTTAATTTTTTTGAATCAGTAACTCATTTATTTAAAACTGGGGAAATGGTTTTTAAATCTATTTGCTTAGCAGCCCTCAGAAGTAATGGCTCGTTTACTTTAACCACTGGTGTAACAGGCGTATTAAGCTGTTTGTTCAACCTGAGTAACAAAAGAAGTACACTCACCTGTACTGAAGCACAGAAGTGTAAGTATAATGATGTGGGTGCAGGAGTGACCCCTACTTAAACACTACAGCACATACAGTATGAGGAAAAACAAATGAAGTTAGACTGAAATTAAAGGAATAAAGGTCTGTTGGTAGGGTTTCTCAATGTGAATTATTAAAAGAAAACTGTCTCCAGTCTGTGCATCTAGTCAGTCTTCTATAGAGGATAACCTCGATTACACTGGAAAACTCGCAGAAATCGATGCAGAACACAAGCTTGACACAAGCTGATCGCGTGTTTGTCTCGACAGAACAGCGCCGTTTCAAATGTTTGTGGATCACTCCGTCTGGGAAACCACGCCGTTCTCAGAAGCTCGAGCGTAGCGTGAACTGTCCCAAGGTGGGACTCTAATTTACCCGCAAAGCTTGTTTTGATCCTAAACATTTTGTATAAAAACATTTTTAGAGGCCCAGCTGATCCATTTTAAACCAAGCTCTTCTGATGAGAAGGGAGGCCGTCACAGCTGTTTTAGTTCAACCTTGTGTTAGCGCTCAGAGTTTGCGTCGTGAATGACTCTCAGCTACTACCACACCCTTCTAATTATGTGGTATCTAAAACCAAATTATAGCCTTTTATTATTATAGCCATGGTGGCCGGTGTGAATAGGGTTGACTTCAAAAGCTGAGTTTTAAAAGTACAGTTTAGGAGATATTTTGCTAACAAATAGGGTTGATGCTAATGCGCAACGAGTAACGCTCAGAGTGTTGTGAATGATTTTCAGCTACTACCGCACCAATTTTTAGCTCAATATCTGTAAAATTTTAAGAGTTGTAGTCATTTTTGTGTTTTCAACAATTGCTTAGCCTTCAGCCGCAGGGAGTGATCAACGCAGCCAGCAACTAAAATGATCCTAAAGACAACTTGTCCAAATCTGAACACCAGGAACAAGATGGTTAAATTATCAGCCGAACTGGAACCAGGGCAAGATCTGGCCATCTTTGATTGGTCTACTCTTTAAGTTTGGACCCAAATGGAGAAAACTGGACAATTAGGATCAAATATTTACCGTCCCAACTAATGGAGTTAAACAAACAGGATAAAGCCCCTAAATGCAGGTGTAAATTTAACCTTTTTGGGTATAGCTGGACACAAACCATCTCCTTTTCTGTGCGTCAGCTCAGACTTCTTCAGGGGAAAACTTAAAATTACACACAGCAAAACCCGTGTTGCAATTTTATCAAATGTGACCAACAGAGGAAACATTCAAGAACGCAGCCCTAACAGCAGAGATCTAACACGAATGAATCCATGTTAACTGAGCGGATAAGTGTGGCGAGCAGTCAAACATGGCTGCCCCCACTTTATGCGGGAGTTCTTGGAAAGCCGGATAAGGATGAGCTTGTTTTGACACAGCAAGGTTCAGAAAGCAGCGTTTTAAACCCCAGAAAGTTCTGGTTTATTTAGATTCCTCAATCAGTCACATGAAAGACCAACTCTTTATTGAAAAACTATACAGTACAGGAGCTCTAGTTTTGTTCTTCTCAGCTTTAAGTGAAGCCGACACAACGCAAGTCTAAAAATTAGGCCGTTTTTACAGCAACGCAGCGAGCAAGGAGGTTACTGATGTATGCGTTCTTGGAAACCAACTCCTGCTTCATTCTCCTGAGCTCCTCCTTCACCTCCTCCTCAGTCATGGTGGCAACAGGAAGAGACTTCACCTTCTGCAGGAAGTCCTGGATCAGCTCTTCTGCCTCCTGAAAATACAGCAGAACACTGTCTTTAAAGTATTATCTTAAAACACGTCAGGAAGTCTGCCAACGCTGCTCATTAATGCTTAATGAAGTCATCATTTCACGCTCATCCACTCCATCCAAACAGGAAGAGGTCACCAGTCACAGAACGAGTCATTATTACAGAGGGATTCTTACAAACAAACAAAGCCCTACTTGTTTGTCCGTCCGCCGTCTCTTGGCTTCCGGTTCTTCCTCCTGTTTCAGATGATCTCCTGCAGGTTCCTGGAACTCTTCCAGCTCCTCCGCCTTCTCCTTCGCCACCGCCAGCACCGACGCAGGGAAGCACGCCAACTCGGCAACATGGATCCCAAAACTCTGGTCACACACACCTGAAGACACACTTCAGTTAGTTAGCTTGTTTATTTGTCAGTATTTATTTATACTTAATTTACCAGATAAGTGAAGTAAATCAATATTATGTTTCTTATTTATGACAATTTGGTGCTGGAGTGGAGGTACGACGTGCCAATCATTATCACTTGCTGCGTGCTTTTATTTGTCATGTTAGCAAAATATCTCATGAACTCCTGGATGGGCTTTAATGAAACTCTCATTGTACAAAGTATGAACTTTCATGGCTCCGATCTCCTGAATGAGACGAACATTTTTAAAAGTTAGATTGCAGAAACATACGGAAAGTGGCTCAGGAGGAAGGGGTTCGTCCTGTAACCAGGGGGTTGCAGGTCCAAACCCCCGCTCCGTCCGTCTCAGCCGTTGTGTCCTGGAGCAAGACACTTCACCTGCCTTGCCTTACTGGTGGAGGTCAGAGGGTTCGGTGGTGCCGGTGTGATGCCTCACTTCTGTCAGCTGTGACTACAATGTAGCTCACCACCATCAGTGTGTGGATGAATGGATGAATGACTGACTGTAGCGTGAAGCACTTTGGGGTCCTTGGACTAGATAAAGCGCTATACAAGTACAGGCCATTACGGAAAAATAAAAAAACTGGAAAACAAAAGTGTGGGTGCTGAATCATAATTCAACAGGAAATGTTTGTCTGTATCAGTTTGGGTAAAGAAAAAGCAGAGGAGGAGTTTCTTGCCCGCCGACCTGGTCTGACTCTGTACAGCATGGTGAGGGTGTTGTGGGACGTCAGGGCGGTGACGTGCAGGTTGTGGACGGTGGGCTGCTGCGCCGCCAGCGCCGTCAGCTCGTGGAAGTGTGTGGCAAACAGGCAGAAGCAGCCGATCTTGGAGGCGATGTGTTCGCTGATGGCCCAGGCCAGCCCGAAGCCGTCATACGTGGACGTCCCTCGGCCGAGCTCATCGATGATGATGAGCGAGCTCTCCGTGGCCGAGCTGCAGGGACGGCGTGGCGTGTGAGAAAAGAACCACGTGTTTTATTTGCTTTTAGTGAACGTGTGTTTGTTCTTACCGCAGAATGGCAGCAGTCTCCAACATCTCAGACATGAAGGTGGACACCCCTTTCACCTGGCTGTCTCCAGCTCCCACTCTAGCCAGGACGCTGTCAATCACACTTAGCTCCGCCTTTTCACATGGCACGAAGCAGCCAATCTGTGCCATCAAAGCGATCAATCCCACCTGTCGGATAAACGTCGACTTGCCACCCATATTTGGTCCTGTAGACACAATGAAGAGTTAGCTAGAAATCCAGCCAGCCTCTCTTCTTCGCTCTCCTGCGGCGTCTCTCACCTGTTATTATGTAGAAGCTCTTCTCGCTCTGGACGAAGGTGATGTCATTAGGTATGAAGGCGGTGTCTGCGTCCGTCTCCATGCAGGGATGTCTGGCCTGCAGCAGCTCCAAACGCCTGCAGACGCCATCTAAGATTCGGGGCCGAACATAAGGGACGGGAGCGGAAACGGACGCCACGGCAAAACTCGCCACAGCGTCCAGCTGCGCTACAACGTCATTCAGCGTCTGCAGGGGATCCACATAACCTGGAGTTGCATAATCATTAAAAATTCTTTAATAAATTATCACTGACAAGAGCCTGGAGCATGTTCACTCTCAAAAAACCTTTGATTTGATAAAAAATAAATAAATAGCAGAAAACCTAAACCTCACCAAAGCTAACTCCAATTATAAAACTTGAAAAGATGTTGCAGTTTTTGACCTTTGGAGGTAATGTGAATTAAATCAATTATTTAACAACCATATAAGGGCGTTTACAGATGTTAGCAATCATTTTTTCCACGTAGCGAAGACACCATCGAATCTTCTGTTGGGTAAAATCAATGCCATGCTGATGAGGAGCATGTGATGAGAATCAGTACCTGAGGCGATGTTGATGATCTCCTTGACGATGGCGTTCTGGGCCTCCTCATACTCTTCCCTGCTCTTAGTATACTCCTCATTCAGAGAGCTCAGCTTGCTGCAGACACGTGAAAAAAGGGGGCAAAACCAAAAAAAAAGGTCAGGCCCGTCAGCTGACAGTCAGAGAGGCCCCATCTCGTGCTGACCTCAGCCGTGTGACGCGGCACGACGGACCTGTTTGTGAAGCGAACGCCGTTCTTCTGAACGTCCAGCGTGGTGAACTTCTTGTTGTTCCTCAGACTCTTCTCCTCCTTGCACGTGACTCTCAGGTAGAAACCCAGCATGGCGTTGGACTCCAGCTTCACCGTCTTACCAGCTTCCAGACCTGAAATGCAAAAAGATCCAACAACTTGCTCAAATTATAAGGGTAAAGTTTTAGATAGTTTAAAACTTTGTAGGAAGAGAAAAATGTCATTTCAGTTTAAAGCCCTCCTTGAAGGAATGAATATCGCTGTTTTAAACTAAGCTCATGTTGAGAAATGACCGGGTTGTGGCTGTTTTGGTCAAAGCTTGAAAATAACATTATGCATGATCTCATGCCATATTGTGAGATGTCACAGGGTCAGGGTTGTGTTGAGAATGACTCTCAGCTACTTCCAAATCAAACTTTAGCTCAATGTCTTTAAAATTTATAGCGTTGCAGCCATTTTCCATCAGTAGTAGATGTACATCCAATGGTTACTTTCTGCAAGTGTCATTAAAACTCATCCAGTGGTTTATGAGACATTTTAGTAACAGACAGAAAGAGACGTTTTCAAAAACTGTTCATGTGAACTCAAAAGCGGCTTTGATACAAAACACAGATTTCTATATTTACACGGTCGGCCTGAAGGCTCCATAAAGTCTTGCAGGCTAAGTTATTTTAATGATCGTATATTAACGGTCTCTTTGAGATTCTGGCTGACTTTTTATGTGAAATGACTCAAAGATGACTTTTTATTTATGTGCAGCTTGCAAACCGGTAGCAGCCAGGTGCTGATAATCAAACAAACTGATCAACCACAGTTGCGTGCGCCTCTATAAAAGCAGATGTTTTTGACTGTGTTGGAAGATAATACCAAGGACGATAGTCAGCAATGATTTTAGAGAAGTGGTTTGCAGGTAGGAAGTTAAAACTATCTATAAGATAGTTGCCAAAACTCTTTGAGAGTGGAAGTTAAAAAGGTAGGACAGTGCAATGCTCAAAAATAGTAATAACTAAAAATAAAGACTTCAATTAACATGTTAAATGTTTAGGTTTGTGGCAGTACATTTAGGGACGTTCGAAAGATTCATCAGAAGAAAAGCCTCTTCTCTCTAAAGAGATTTTGGCAGAACAACTTTGGTTTGTAAAACAGCATCTAAAGAAACCACAAGACCTCTGATAAAAACTGTTCTTTGGACAGATGAGAACAAAATGAAGACATCTGATTACAATGAAGTGTCACAAAATGTTCTTTGGACAGTTGGGAACAAAGATGTCTGATTACAATTCACATTGTCTCAAAAAAACAAACAAACAGCACATCAGCACAAACACCGTATGTCAATTGTCAAGCACGGTGGTGGAGAGCTGATGATTTGGGCTTGTTTTGCAGCCACAGGACATTACAACCCCTGATCTGACCGTGAACTCTTCTGTCTACCAAAGTATTTTAAGGGTCTAATGTGAGGCCACCTGTCCGAACGCTAAAGCAGGACAGGTGATCCCAGCAAATTCACAACAAAATGGCTGAAAAAGAAATGAATCGAGATGGCTAAGTCAAAGTCCAGAACTTAACCCGGTTCAAATGAAATGTGGCGGGCTCTTAAGAAAGATGAGCACAAAAGAATGCCAGCAGATCAAGAAAACTGAACCAAAACTGCTCCTTAAAGAAGTGAGTCTGATCAGTTCTCAGTAAAAATAACTTTTTCAGTGGCTGTAAATAACTCTTTACATCCCTGTTTTTAATATTCTTCTTCTAGTTGGTAGAATTGTCACCAATAGAAACATAAATATTCTAATGTTTCATTCAACAACTTAAACTTTCCATCAGGGAAGATTAGGTTTAAGTTAAACCATTTCCATTCTCACACACAGCTCCTGTGGATATCTCAGTGATGAGAAGACTTTTTATCTTAGTCCTTCAGTCAGGCAGACGGGAGCCAAATTTACAGCTTTAGATACATTAGACTGCACATGACACCCACATGGTGAGATTAATTAGCTGAGGCTTTTTGTCACAGAACTCTTAAAGTCCCTTTAGACAAGCAACCCTATTTAAAAAAAAAAGAAGAAAAAAAACAACAGTCTATAACTTTTTCCTATAAAATTGAAGCCTTTTTTATGTTTGTGTTTGTGGGATCACCTAATTCTCTGGCTGCACTGCTCAGCACGGCCTGCATGCTTTTTTCCAGGGCGTCCATCTTTTCTCTCAGCTCGCTCAAAACCGGATCAAATGACGCCTTCACCAGGAACTCGTGGTGTTCAATCTACACGTATCGTACAAGGCACAGAAGAACAACACATGTAGAGGAGTATACTAAAAAAACACCACTTTGGAACTTAGATATGCACACATTTACAGATAAACACCTGGTTCATGTCCAGTGTGGTTTCAATCATCTCCTGGTACTTTATGAAATCTGTCTGCAGGTCTCTGAGAGGAGAGGTGAAGACCGCCTGCAGCAACACCTGGTAGCTGCCTAAAACAGACAAACAAACACATTGATGCAGACGTTCATCTCTACACCCACTGGTTCATCTGCAGGTCTGCAGGTCTGCAGGTACCGGAGTATCTCTCCAGGGCTGCGATGAGGCCGGGGAGCTGGCTCACGGCCTGGTAGACGCGGTAACAATCCTGCAGAGTTGCAGTGTGACGGTGAAACTTTTTGGCCAGGCGGTGAAGGTCGGGGAAACGGCGCAGCAGATCCTCCTGACAAGTCTGCCTTAGCTCGGAGTCGCACACAAAACCGTCCACAAGGTCCAGCCTGCGAGGAAACATTCATGATGTAAACATCAAGAAGCTTCGAGTCCTGCCAGTTCAACAATCTTCAAAAGATCCGGATCATTTAGACCTCTGCTCGTATTATTACCTCTCCTCTATTTTGGTTTTGTCCATGAGTGGCTGTTTGATCCACTGATTGACCAGCCTCTGACCCTGCGGAGTTCGACACTTGTTCAACAAACCGGCCAATGAATGAGCTCCGCTGGCGTCATCAGAGGAACCCTGGAGGAAAGCATTTAAACACATTAGATATTGATCGATCGGGACATGGATGGAACATATGATGCAATTTCATTGGGTTTCTTTGGCTGTTTCATATGATATGGCATAATATAAAAATATTTTAATTGATCTGAATTAATTGAATTATAATTGGATTTGAGGGTATATTTTTAAATCTGAAGGCCAACGATGTGGCTGGTTTGAGGCTCTCTCGCTTACGTTTGTTTTGGTTGGGGCTCCCATCGCTGTTATCTTTGTTTATTTTTTAGGAGTTTGTAAATCTGATTGAAGATCCCACAACTACTTTTGAGACGAGCTATCTCAATCTCTCACTCATAATTTTATGATTTTATGATTTTCCACGTAAAACAAAATCCATCAGAAATTCTCTTCACTGTGGAAAAGCAGCAACGGACAAACAAGAGAAAACAATGGAGTCACAGTCACTGACCTGGAAGAGGTTAAGAGCCTTGACGGCAGCGTGGTCCAACCTCATGTACTGACCAAGCTCCAGAGTGGTGAGACTAAAGGAGTTAAAGTTGGACTCGTCAGAAAGCAGCTCGAGGAAACGCACCACCGCAGCCAAACACGACATGGCCACCTGTGAATGAACCCACATTAAAAACTAAAGTCAAACTTTTATTCTTTTACTTTTTTTTTAATCCACAAACTTTCCTGAAATCCTGGCACTGCCTGCATGAACAAAACAAAAAGGGGGGGCATGACTTCATAATTTACTCATTTCAGAATAATTACACAGATACATTAATACATTCTAGAAATGAACCATCCATTTTCTTTAACCGCTTTTCCATTCCGGGTTGCGGGCAGCCGGTGCCTATCTCCAGCAGTCACTGTGCGAGAGGCGGGGGACACCCTGGACAGGT
>JAOXNZ010000064.1:19767513-19777610 GCA_028566095.1 Kryptolebias brasiliensis
ACATAGATGGCTTCCTTTACCCCCCTCTCAAACCATCTGTCTTCTCGGTCCAAAATATGAACATATGTGAAAACCTCAATAACATGTTGCAGGAATTGAGTCAACTAATTATGATTACACAGGGCAACAATAAACCTACAGCTTCCAGATGAAAATACAGCAGGCCTGAAAACATTTATTATACTCCTCCTTTTTTTTGCAGATCTGAACAAAATAAAAAAAGGTTATCACTAACCGCACAAACCAAAGCCCCTGAAAAGTGTGCAGGTTTAGAAGTGTAACTCTTTATGTAGACGGGGGTAAAGTAAGCATACCTTTCTTATAAGCGCAGCCCTGGCAGTAGTGAGAGCCAGCCTGATGAACTGAGCTCTTGCAGATCCTGCAGATAGCAAAGCCTGTCTTGCTGTAAGGGTCAAACCTGCAAAAACAACAACAATCACACATATAATTGTAACGTCAGTAGTGATATTCAGTCACATCAGCAGCTTTTGTCAAATCAGAAAATGAGCATGCTAAATGCTCATGTTCGAGCGTTAGAAAAGTGACTAAACTACTTGTGTGTGACTTTTTTTCAAAGAGATCTTATCTTGTAAGGACACTCACCTGGCTTTCTTAGATGTCAAGATCTTGTTCTCGTTTAGCTTACGCCCTCCACTCTCTACGACCAAAAATGAGACAGAAACCCATTAAATAAAATACGCTACTAAACTTACATTAAAATGAAAAATGAAAATAAAATTATATACCAAGTCAAAACCTGCATGTATCATAAAGTCCTAGAAGAACTAGATGACATTGTGAACAAAGCAAATATTGAAAACACATTAAAATCTAAATATAAAATGACAGAAAATAGGAATAATGAAATAATGTGAGGCTGAAAATGCTACTATAGGTGGTAAATGACATGACAACACATTTAATAATTACTAAAGCATCATTAAAAACAGACAACCATAACATACTGTTGGCAGGATCCCAACTTAAAACTGTTTTTATGTTAAGTTTTTAGGTTGACAACAAAAAGACAAGTTATCACTGAATTCACCTGTAGTATTCCGTGCTCCATCCTTCCAGGTGTCAGGAGTGATTACTTTTCCGAGCTTCTTCTCGCCTGAAAAGACAATTAACATAACATAACAACATTAGAGGAAAAAAATACATCAAACTGAAAAAAACTAAGTCTGTACGCTGCAGCAATACGGAAAAAAATACAGCTAGCATAACATTTGTTAGCATTCGATGACACTTCGCTGATATAAACAAAGCTCATTACGTTTAAAATTTATAAATTTACAAAGTTTGAAGATCAGAGCCAACTATCATACATACATTTTTCACAAACCATCTTCGTGATGTGTTTGTTTACACAGTCGAAGCAGAGGAAAACCGTCCGTTAGCTTCAGCTTGGTTGACGTAAACATCCGCACAGTTGTGGCATTTCAAATCACAGATTTCATTGGTTGGTTCTGATGACGTCAGCCGATGATCCAAGTAACGTGTTCTGTGATTGGTCACAAAAAATTGGCCATCTTTCGTGCGCAGAGGAAACTACAAGAGAGTGCTTCCGGTTTGTTGTGTAATGTCTCTTCAAAATAAATATCCGATAAGGACAAACGTTCACTGTTAGAGGTCATGCTTTTTTAGTTGTTTTGTTTTAAATGTTCTTAGCCTTAACCAGTTTTTGTGCATTTGATTGTTTTTGTAATTTACAACATTGGTCTGAAACTTCTTCTGTTTTTTGTCCAATTCATTACAGTTCAGAATGACAACATCTATTATAAAGATAATAAAACAACAAGTCACAAACTGCCCCAAAGAATAGGAAAATAAATAAGTTAATATTAATTAAAATGTTAAATCAGTTCTGAATAGCATACAGATATGTCTGTTTACCTTATATAATCAGAATGTTTTATTTGTGATTATCAGCTTTAACGCCTGAGCTCTTTATTTGTAACAAATATCAAGTTGCAATCTTATTTACAAAATTCCCTCCTTTACCTGATTCATTTCATATGACTTAATTACAGGAATTTCATATTTCTCCCTCAGCTGATGTTTCAATTCATTCTGCTTTTTTTAAATAGAATTAAAAATAAAAGTTGAGGACACGCTTCAGCCAAACATATTAATGCAGGTATACAGTGTTTTTGTTTTGTTTGCTGTCCTTTAATTTGGGCGTAGTATTTTCCTGAGAGTGTTATGTTTATTCCCTCTATTTAAATATATACTTTTTATATCATGACCATTTTAAAATGTAGTTTGCGTTCTTCCCACTAGACTTTTATTGTGAAACTCGAGCGGAAGTCCGTGTCGCTTCGTGTTTACGGAAGCGCGGTGAAGAAATTCATCCACGGATGGAACTTGCTGCGTGTGTCCGATGTTACAGTGAGTTTTAAGCTGTTTTGGTTTCTTTTCTCCCGTGTTTTGTCAGCCTCCTGTCGCGCACAGACAACGTTCCCGTCATGTGGGACCATGAAATCAGAGCCATGGCGTCCGCTCACGCCGTCATCGCCGCCTCGGTGTTCATGGCCACGGTGGCCCCCGCGCTGTTCGTCCCGGGCTTCTCGGTGTACGGAGCTCACCTGCTGTGGATCTACTCGGTGTCCGGGTCCGTGACCGCCGTCAGTGTCGCCGTCTTCTGGCTGCTCGGCATCTCGCCGCCCACGAAGAAGCACACACTGGGACACAAGGTGCGAAATAAAAAAAAGATGCATATTACGTTTAAATGGGACATTTTAGGCTCAAATGTCCACATGTGAAACTACAGGATAAGCCTGACAAGTTAAAGTCAGGGGCTTATATTATTGCTTCCTCAAAGGTCAGACATTTCACTTTGAATAGCCTCAATTATATAAAAACAACTCCTGCTGTCTGAAATGTTAAAATAAAGTAAAAATGTTATGACACATGGTAATATGTTAAGACACAAAAGAACTAATATTACTTTAAATGCTTTAGGCTCTTTTGTAATAATGACTTTACTTCTCTTTTAAGAAATACTGTTTTCAGCAGTTAAATAGGAATTTTTAACATGAAGATATTTATTTCAAGTTGTGCACTTTGCTTTTGATTCTTTATTTGTGTCCAAATCAGTGGGTGTTTAATGTGTTCAACTGTACTCATCAAATCAAGATTATTTCTGATGGAAATGAATTTTTGATCCCATCCAAACCTCTGTGTTTGGCTCTTAAAGGCCTTGATGTTTGCTGTTTTACTGTTTTTATTTCTCACATCCTTTCTTTCCTCAGCTATCGAGGCTGTTTCGCTCATGTCTGTACGTCTTCCTGTCATGCCTGTTCTTCCACACGGTGGTTGTTCTCTACGGAGCGCCGCTGATCGAGTGAGTACCAGAACGTGTTCTCGCTGTGGTTTGAAAGTTGGCGTTTTTCTGTTCCGTAAACAGTAAAACACCAGCCGGCCGTCTCATCGTGCGTCTCGTGACTTTCAGGTCTGCTTTAGAGACATTTTCTCTCGCTGTTCTCCTGACCTGCCTCACCACCCTGAGGTGTCTCTGCGTCCTCGGCCCCAACGTCCAGGCCTGGATTCGCGTGTTCAGTCGACACGGGTAAATGTGGATTCATTGTTTTTTGCTACCTTTCCCCCCTCTGCCCTTCTGCTGCAACACTTCCCCTTTGCTCTCTCTCCGTCCTCAGAGCCATGTCTGTGTGGGACACCTGCCTGCAGATCACGGTGGCGTGCACGCTGGTCGGAGCCTGGGTGGGAGCGTTCCCCATCCCTCTGGACTGGGACCGGCCGTGGCAGGTCAGCAGCTCACAGGGAAAATCCTCATTCAAAGCAAAACGCGTACAACTTTATTCTGATCTTACATTTTGCAGAGGAAATAGGCATCAAACTCTCCAAACTGCTCAGGCTTTTCATAAATTGCTCATTTCTGCTCTGCGTAAGCAAATGAATTATTCTTCTTTCTCTCAAGGTTTTGCTTTCGGTTATAAGAGCCATGGAGATGTGTTGCATTAAGTCACCTTTTACAGATGCTCGATCAAATTTACAAGTTTTATCTTAAATACTGAGAAGATTTAAGGCCTTAAAAGGCTAATTAAACGTGCTGCATGCCTGGCCCTCGGCGTCCACCAGACTCTGGTCATTTTTTTTTTACATTTCAGTGGGATTTCAGTTATTTAAAAACAAACTTCTGAAGATCTGGGCTGTATCAAAGCCACAAATGGTTGAGTTTCACTGAAACTGACCTAATAAATCTAATGTAGCACAAATGATGTTAAAGAGTTTAATGACTACAGTATAAGGAACACAAATTAAATAAAGATATTGTAAAATATTATTCAAATTTACTTGATTTATAGCTGAAATAGGCTTTCCACACATTCTTATTGACATAAAGATACAAGAAATTCAATCTGTGCTGTATTTGTCAGGAAATCAGAAGGCATTATGATGCAAATATAGCAAACAGATCATTAGTTTGTGTGTTAATTTCTAACCTTTTTGAATATTTTAACTCCAGTGAAGGAAAAAGGAAAATGAAGGGGGGGAGGGGGAAGGTAGTTATTGAGGAGAAAAGTCTACGTAAAATAAGTCTAGGAAAAGAATAATCTCACAAGAAGTGCTTCCTTAAATTGACGCCTCTCAAGTCAGAGCATGATCGATGAAAAGCCATCAGAGCAACACCGGGATGTTTCATCCCACTTGGTGTCAGTGACAGTAACTTGTCCTCTTTTTCTCTCTCTCTCTCTCTGCAGGTTTGGCCCGTGTCCTGCAGTCTAGGCGCTATGATTGGTTACCTGACGGGGCTTGTTGCTGCTCCCGCGTGGATCCACTACCACCGCAAACAGCTCACATACAAGTGCAAGTGATGGGCCAACGTGCGGCCCGGTCCGAATGGGTTCTGCAGGTCTGCGTGGACTTTTTACTGATTATTTATTAGGGAGCGGTCGTGCTATTTGCAATTTATAAAACGGATTTTTGTAACAACACGACATTGTTTTGTACATGTGCGGGCTGAGCCTTGTATTTTTTTGACATGAATAAACCATTACATAATGATCAGTTCATTTATTCAGGGTGTCTTTGCGTAAGCTTTGAACTATCCTTATTACTGTTTCGTTAAATTTACTTTGTTTTATATTTCGTCACGCAGCTTTTAAATGAAAACATGCAAATCATGCACCAAAATGTGCGGCTCAGTTGGGAATATTCAAGAGAAGAAAAAAAAAATGGAGATCGATGAGAAAACTCAGCTGTCTTTGGAGCTCTGCAGCTCAGACAGACTTCAGAGTAGAGACATCATTCAAAGCTTAAACCGGTCACAGAAAGTTGGACTCTACACGTCTGAACTGGCACTTTGAGAACTTCGTTGGTTTTTAGACAATCTCAGTTTAAGTTCTGTCAGATTTTGTTCCACCGACAGTTGATGTCACACTGTCTTTTGAACTGTCTGAAACGTTCAGATCTTTTTGCACACCAAGTCTTCTTACTCCCACGACTCTTTTTGGTTCACATGCAAGGTAAACATCAAAATGTGGGGATTTTAGTCGTCTTTCACCCAGTGTGTCTCTCACTGCTATAAGACTTGTGTTTTGTTTTTATTTCCTCAAATCCTCCAAGAATGCAGAGAATGCACATCCAAGCTTCCACTGACTTCAGGTATATTTTAGTTGAAAATATTCTCTTCAAAACTGGAAGTGAAGGCTCTTCTTAACTTATATTGCCTACATAAAACACTATAGAAAAATATAAAAACTCACAGGAGTGACCGTCAGAGTCTTCTGCCGCTCACGGTTCGAGAATTTATAAGATTTGACTTGTAGTTTTTGCACAGCGACTGTTTGTTTGAGGCGTAACTGTCGGTCTGTTTCTATGAACTTTGCAGCCAGGGAGTGAGAGACACAAGTGTGGCAGCAGCTTTGGCGTTTCTTTTGGTTCTTTTTACACTTCCTTTACATGTCATTCATCAGTATTAAAGGAATTTTTTTTCTTAGTTTAGATTATTTCAAATTTATGCTGTAGTTATGGGCGTTAGCTGCTTCGGCATTTTTCTAAACCTCTTCAGAAATCTTCTGGTCTGCAGCCTGAACTTTCTCAGACCTGCAGGCGGTGCTGTTGGATCACAACGTGTTGTTTATTTACACGAGTAGAAATGAAAGCCAAGCAACAAACGGAGCATGATTTGCAAAGAAATATAATCAATAATGCGGCTGGACGATCATTTAACTCTGCACACGCCGGCGCCGCTCTGCACCTGAAGCTGTCCGCTGATGAACGCTGTTCCTTCTTAAACAGCCATTAATCTTCCTCCAGCTCCCATTACAACACTACAGCACCCCCTCCACCCACCCCCGGCTCTTATTCTCATTCCACCTTTTCACATCCTCAGGCTACCATATTGATTCACTTTCTTTTTAGGGACATTAATTTCAACCCCCCCCTTCATGCCGCCCACATCTCTTGTTCTCCCCTCAGCCAGATTGAGACTTAAATCTTCTGCACTGTTATAAAGCAAATGAGGGATGCTGCTCGCAGACAGTCCAGACATTTTAAGGGATTAACAAAAGGCATGATTTTCAAATCCATTATCTGGTTGGTACTGGTTGGACACTGCAGCGTACAACCAGGGGCAAAGCTCTCCGTTTACCCTTCGCTTGAACTCTTACATAAGATTGTTGCCAGGGAAAAGCTGGGAAAAATAGCCTGAAGGGAGGAAAATAAAAAAAAAGAAAAAGAAAGGGAGAGCCTTGTTAAGAAGCTTGCATACCCTTAAAACACCAATCAACACCTTCCCTCGTGCTTCAGGCTCTCTATCCGTGTCATGAAATTCAATCTAACCCCATGCTGTTAACTCCATTAGCCTTGTTCTCCATGCTCTTTGCTTTTTTTTTTTCTTTATTATCCATCTCAGCTTTGAGACGTCATTCGCCCCCCTGGAGAGAGGAGGAGCTGCTGAGTGAGACCTCTTGAGCCGTAGGTGACACTCAGCTGATTCTGCTCTGACCTGAGCCAAATCCCACCTTGATCATCACCTCCAGCAGCACCGCGGCGTCAACGTGTGTATTTATAAGACAGCAAAACATGAGTCACACTCGTCACATCTGTTTGCGATGCTCTTTTGGAGTTCTTTGAGTTGCTATGGCCCGCCCCCTGAGGGCAAAGGCGATAGTGTTTTTTCCCCCCGTCTCAGTGTGTGTTCGTCTGTTAGCAAAATATCTCATGAACCGGTGGGTGGATTTTAATGAAACCTTCAGGAAATAATCATTGGATGTATATCTACAAGTAATTTTCTTTTGGAGTCAACCTGATTCAAGACCTCTGCCACAGACAACTGACCTTACAAACCACAAAAATGGTTCCAACTCAATCAAATTTACAGATATTGACCTAAAATCTGGTGTGGTAGTAGCTGAGACTGATCCCCAACACATAGTCTGTGCTACACCTCATGGGTCAAGGGTGATCACTGTTGAGTTTAAGGTGACAGGGTCAAAGGTCAACATCACAGTTGAGCTAGTGCTCTAACTGCAACAATGTAATGTAGGAATGTCAAACTGCACAGCTGGACGCCTCATGGGTCAAAGATGATGCCTGTTGATTTCAAGGTTCATGGGGTCAAAGGTCAAGGTCGCAGGTAACCCCTTTGTTAAAAACGTGTCTCTGGTCCTACATGTGACCCGTCTGTTTCCTCCACCAAGGAGGTTCTGGTTCTGGTTGTGTTTGTTGGTTTGTTTGTCTGTCTGTCAGCAAAGATCAGGTAAAAACTAACAAACAGATTTGGATGAAACGTTCAGGAAATGTTGGGGTTGAAACAAAAAACAATGGATTAAATGTTGGTGCTGATCCAGATTATGATCCGGATTGGAGGAGGTTTGAGCGCTCTGGGAGCTTCTAGTTTTAGCTAGTGTTCTTTTACCTTTACCAACTCAGGTTTTCTGCCCTTCAGCTAATTTCTGCTAGATCACTCAGCACTCATCGTTCGCAGTGCATTCTCACAGAAAGTCCAGTTTCTTTCGTTTTTTTCCTAATTGTTGCCTTTTGTGCACAAATAACTCATGCACGCTTTGTTCGTGAGCTCAGTTCCACTCGTGGTCGTTTCATCTACTAGATGAGCAAAAAGCCACTCACACGCTCGCTCGCACAAAGGCTTCACAAATTGCTCTCCTCTTTCAATCTCAGGGAACTTTATTTATTCATTATTTGTTCTCAGGCGGAGCTTTTGTGGCAGAGCCTTGAGGGAAGAGGTGATTTGTCAAGCCTTTTCTGCAAGGCGGCTGCCTGCACATGTTTGCTTTTTGCAGATTTCTGCTGAGGAGAAGGAAACCAGATTCGGCGCGAGCCTCAGTTTCCTTCTTTCTGTCATGGAATTTGTCCACATTAAACCATCCTGAAGGACTGTTTTTTAAAAGTAGCATTGACAGGATTGTCTTTAGGGCCTCACAATCTACATGCAGATGTTTGATCATTTTGGTTTTACAACCTTTATGTTTAATGCAAGCTCCGGTGTCGGCTGTTATCGATTGTGTTCAGCTGTAGCAGGCGGCTCGTTTCAGCAGTAAGTTATAATTCAAATTATCAGCTTGGCAGCAAAGCAGACGCTCACAAAGCTGCAGAAGGTCACAGTGATAGAAGACTTCCTTTTTTCTCTCCTCAGGACACGCAAATTCAGGCACAACTAAAGTGCATCAGATTTACCTTTATGAGGAGACGCCAAATGAAGGTTAAGGTTTATTTTCCTGCCTGTTTGATGTGAAAAATGGCTGCCATTATGGCAGCAAGGACAACTAAAAAAAAACGCATTTTCTGCAAACACGCAGAGTGTGCGCTGAACGATGAATTACTTTGATGAAATTTGTTGCAGAAGCTGAAACTGAGTCGTTAAAGCGAAAATAAGCTGAACACTAGCTACAAGCTAAGAGTAGCAAAACACTTGCTAAAAAGAGCAAAACAATAGCTAAAAGCTAAAATTAGCAAAAGGCCAACTAAACACTAAATGTGGCAAATAGTTAACTAAATGCTCTAAGTACCAAAAGACTAGCTTAAAGCTGAAAAAATAGCCAAACAGTAGCTGGAATCTCATAGTAGCAAAACAGTAGCTAGAAGCTAAAAGAAGTAGAACACTAGCTAAAAGCTAAAAAAAAACTAAATGCTAGCTAAAAAACAAAACAAGTAGCGAAACACTGGCTAAAAAGTAAAGTAGCAAAAGACCAGCTAAAAGCTTAATGTAGCAAAAAAGCTACAAGCTAAAAGCTTAAAGTAACAAAACAGTAGCTAGAAGCTAAACGAAGCAAATGGGTAGCTAAAAGTATCTAAAGGCTAGCTAGAAGTGAAAAGTAGCTGAAGGTTGGCTAAAAGGTAAAAGTAGCAAACAGCTGGAAAAATGAGGAATAAAAGAGAACTTGATGTATTTTTATTGGGAAAATATTTTTTTAATATAGTCATATATTTTGAAAACATTTTGATATATGAATGGCTAAAGTAGAAGAAAGTAAGCAGAAGTAGCAAAAATGCAAAACACTTTGGAAAAATACCAAATGGGAGAACAGTTGTCCGAATGCTGAATCAACTAACGCAGCTTCTAATGAAAGCGTTTCCCGTTTGACTTTATTTCCATCGATTTAAATTTTACTTTCAGCCACTGTTAGCTGTCCCGTTTCAGAGGAAATTTAGCATCTTTTTGGTTTAAACTGATGAAAACAAACTGACGAAATAAACCTAGAATGTGCAAATATATTTGCTAATAACTATGGAATTTCAAAATGCAAGACTTTTAATAAAGGTTAGCATTTTGATTCTGGGACTTGTTGTAAGCAACAGATCTGCCAGTGTCTGTGGTTCTAATAAATACACCACTAAATCCAGAACAAAATACTTTTTTTTTTCTTTTCTTACTTTAATTTTTCATTTCTATTCCACCCCAAACACGGAAATAAGAAAAGGAGAGCAGAACTTCAGACTTAGGAATTAAGAAGATAATAAAAAGGACTGAACAAAAGCTCAAACACAAGAATCAATTTGATGATTAGTGTGGCTCCAGTCCATCTAAGAAAGAAATATCCCACAAAGGAGGGGTTTTTATATCTTTTTTTTTTAATCAAACCACTGTTCTTTCCACAAATGAAATAAAT
>JAOXNZ010000064.1:19950562-19970068 GCA_028566095.1 Kryptolebias brasiliensis
TATAAAATAAAATTTCTTTAAAAACTATAGTTTTAAATAACTTAATACAGTCTACATTTAGCTTTTATTGTCAAAAGTTAAAGCAGCTTAGGTTCACAGGCAAACAGTACAGTTTCTTTTGGTTGTAAGCAAATTTAATAAAAGGATTTGCTTATTGCTAGTTGTTCCAGACCTTTAACTTTATCTAGATATCAAATTTAAACATTTGAACGTGTAGTTTGAGAACTCCTAGTTTATTTGAATTTGAATTTACAGAATAATTAGTACCTTTTAAAGCTATCTGTAATCAAATGAAGAATGTTTCTCTGAATCATATTGAAATGAAAGTACAAATTAGCAGAAGTTGTACTCATGTGTGATGCATAAACTTGCTGCAAAGCTGGTGGTAAAAGTCAGTCAGCTGAGTGACTCATTTAAACTCAAAGAAAGAATTGTGTTCAACAAACAAAAAGGTCAGAAAGAGTAACATGCAAGTTTTTATCGCCACATTGCATTGGAAATGAATGATTTAGAGAAACAACTGTTTGTTTAACAAGTAAACATTATTACACATACAGTTTTAAAGAACTTTTGATACTGGTGATTATTATGTTGAGTGACAACACAAATAAACACTTACTGAACACTCATTCCACTGTTTGTTTTGTGTAAGCACAGCAGAGGAATATGACACTGTTTATTTCATATCCAGCAATACTTGTGTCACTTGGTGAGGTTTATCTGTACAGTTTTATAGAAAACAAGGACCGTTTCCTCATCTGGTCTGTTCAGTTTATCATGAGACTCTGTCAGATTTTCCTCAACTCTTGTTTCAACTCCTCCTTTTTGATTCTGTTTCTGGACCAAAGCCTTTTAAAGGCGGATAAATATGAGACAAAGACACAGGCCGCCATTTCATTCAGTATTGGAAAAAAAGAAAATAGAAAATAAAGCTATTTGTTTAAACTTTCACCATAAGCAGCTGTATGTAGTTGTCAAGCTAGAAGTTTGTGTTGTTATTTTGTCCTCACTCCGTTAACCATCATATAAAGAGCCTTCCTGTATAATGACTTGCACATTTGACTAAAAGTCTACCACTTCTCCCTCCCTCCCTTCCTCTTCCTGTTGTCTTTGTTCACCAGGGCCTGGCATCGATGTCCCGGCGCCAGACATGAGCACCGGAGAGAGGGAAATGTCCTGGATCGCCGACACATATGCCAACACCATTGCACACACTGTGAGTTCTCAGTTCTCCAGTTTGTCTGAGTTGGCTGAGATTTTGGTACAGATTTTAAAAATAGGCCAAATTAGAAACAAGGAATGAGTCACATGTGAACCACAAGCGTTAACTTCCTGCCTCTCCCTTCCCAAATGACCATGGAAACTTTCCTACTTTTTTTTTTTTAAGCAGCCTTTGAAACTGAGGCCTTTTTATGTAACGGTTAATCAGTGTTTCATCAAAAATAGTTAAACAAAGCTTCTTTGACTGATTGTGAAAATATACATACAAGTTTTCTTTATCTGTCAGCAATGTTTAAAAGTAGTTACAAGTTAAGAAGGTCTTAAACTCTTACACAGCTTTGAGAGTGTAATATTTAAATGTATTTGTGGTATCCTTTAAAGAAAGGAAAAGGTAATGTTTAACTTTGCTCTAGCTGGTTAAGCTTATTAATATTTCAAATTGGATGTTGCTGAGTCTGGCTGTCTGTTTCTGATTGGCTACTTTTATGTTGCAGCTGTTTTAGTGGTTTATGTTCAAATGTCTAGCCAAGACATGTCAAATTATTCAGCTGTTAATGAATGCAAAACTGTAGGACTGTGCGGTTTATGTTGTGTTTTCTGTTCTAGTTTCAGCTTAATTTTCTCAGTCATGTGCCCTCTGGTTCACATACCACTGATAGGTGACACATTTCTGTGCTGGGTATCTGAATACACAAGGCTGTGGGTAGTCAGCTCCAGCACCTTCTGCTCAGGTGGCACCACATAAAACTTTGCTGCAGTCACAGGATGCCAAGAAGGCAGTACCCTCGCCAGAAGTGCAACTGGTGCAGAAAAAAAAAGAAATTAAACATCAAACTGTAGCCTAAACTTTAAAGATCTTTATGTGTTCTAAAATGATTTGATTTGTATTCAAAAAGTACTAGATTTAAATATGAATAATCTCAGAATTAGGCCCTAAGTGTGAAGTTTGAAGACCAGGGTCATGAAGGCTTTAGGAGCAGCTTTTTGGGTTGTGTTTAGTTATTTGAGAGGTGTTCTCAGCATTGTGAAGAATATTCAGTGGATTCGCACATCAAACAGGGTTTCTATTAAACAATTTTATTACTAAGTGACATTTTGGGTCACTGCTTTTGCTCAGATTAAGAAACACTGATTACAGAGTCACCATTTTTAAAGATCCATAACTTATTCCCAGGACAAACAACTGTTTAAAAATTTATGGACACACATTGAGGATCATCTAGAAGTTTTTAGTACAATAAAAATGCTTAGAAAAAGTTCATAAGAAAATACAAATAAAAAAAAAAACAATACAACTGTGTCTCTAATAATCTATGAAAGAATCCGGTTATAAATAACCATCATAAATACTAATTTAAAAAGGCACACTCTCTCCATTTATACAGCAAGAAATTGCATAACCTCAATACTCCAAAGCATTGAAAAAATTATTAAAGAAACCAGAAGATAAAAACAAAAAAACAGCATTGCAAAGAAGCAGCTAACTGAGGCTTCATCTACAGTTTATATAGGGACTAAAATTGTGCTTTATGCATATTTGTGTTCAGTCTCTGGCACACGTAGTCTGATCTTCATTGCCTGTGTGCGCAGGACATCAATGCCCATGCATGTGTGACGGGAAAACCCATCAGCCAGGGAGGAATCCACGGCCGTATCTCAGCCACCGGTCGTGGAGTTTTCCACGGCATTGAGAACTTCATCAACGAGGCATCTTATATGAGCATGCTGGGCTTCACACCTGGCTTCCAGGACAAGACCTTCGTCATCCAGGTACAGCAACACATGCTTTTTTGTTTGCATTGTTTGTTTGTTTAAAATACAAGCATTTTATTTTAGGTGTTGCTAAATGTTCTGCAGTTATTTTCTGTCTGATACACACAGCAGTTTTCATTTCATGTCCTGATGAGGGGTTCTCGAGCTCTGCCTCAGTCAGACCATGCCATCTGTTTTAGCCTGGCTCTG
Source organism: Kryptolebias brasiliensis (assembly GCA_028566095.1). Lineage (NCBI taxonomy): Eukaryota > Metazoa > Chordata > Actinopteri > Cyprinodontiformes > Rivulidae > Kryptolebias > Kryptolebias brasiliensis. Next base: position 19,953,746 of record JAOXNZ010000064.1, read on the forward strand.
ATCTCTTTATACCAAGCAGACAGCAGTGAGCTGAAGTTTCCCCTCTTTGCTCATGGAAAATGATGATTCAGTAAGAGAAGAATGAGCAAACAGAAGGAAAAGGCGTGCCCTCTTTCTCTTACTCCTGCAGCTTTTTGAGACGGTTTAATTGAAAATCTTTGGTAGATAAGTTCTCATGTTGAAATCTATTCAGTGAAATATTGTTTCTCTGCGCAAAACATTTTGAATATGATGACATTAAACATGGAATGAACATTAAAGTGTTTCTCAAATGACAGATGAGTCTGTGAAAGGAGAAATGCTTCTGCTGACACGAATAGTTTCACTTCCATTCACCATATGAGAGTTTCTCACAAGTCATATAGATGCCTAAACATCTAAATCTTAACACATGGGTAGGAAAACCCTCAGCAGAGGTCTCTGCTCTTTTCCCAGAATACTTTCTATAATTATCACTTTTCAAGACAACAGTGCAATTTGATATTCTGGACAGGCTCTTAATGTTTGAATGCATTTCACTCAGTAACATGTCTGTCGGGGAGCTGCAGCTTGTTTGGATTCTCCACCAACAGTAAATGAAGCTGTTTAATGTTGTAAAGAATGATGGTTTTTGCTGATTGAGTGTTTGTGTGAGAGTTGATGGCACAAAGACATTACTGAAGTGAAGAAGTAGGGACGACAGCTGAATCATGGCGAGGATTTTCAACAGCCTGATCCCTGTGTATGTGTCTGAGGATTACTCTGCTCTGAGATTAGATTTCCTTAGAGATTTGATAGTGACAACGGACAGAGTGGATTTCTAGTATGGTATTAAGGGCATGTTCTTATTTTCTGTTACACTTTATCTTCTGTTTTCTCTTTTTTTGTTTTAATCTGTAGAGAACTGTGCCTTTCCACTCTTGACATTTGGATCTGAATGTTGCAACAGCAGATTACAAATACTGTACTGAATGTGGTACTGATGAAATGGACTCCTTTCACTTTACAGTAGATAATTATAACGCTGTAACCTACCCCGGCCACATGGTGGCACTAAAGTATGTGCTGTAGTTGTAGTTCCTTTGTGCTTGAATAAAGTATGATTTATCGTTGTTACGAGTGTTTCCTATTGATGTTATTTAAAGATTTGGAAGATATCATGGTTTTTTGGACTGTAGTGAATTTGATCCTATTCTTCAACTCCTCGCAGGGCTTTGGTAATGTGGGTCTCCACTCCATGAGGTACCTGCACAGGTTTGGTGCCAAGTGCGTGGGTATTGGTGAGATTGATGGAGCCATCTACAACCCAGACGGCATGGACCCTAAACAGCTGGAGGACTATAAACTGGTACCGGCACAGCTGCCTTCCTTTCACTTCAGTATCTTCCCTTTATTATCACCCACCACCTAAAGGCAAACAGTAATGTTTTTGCCTGTGTCTTTGTATTTGTGTCTGTCTGTTACCACAGTATCTCATTAGATCATTGGTTACACATTTACAACTGATTAAGTTTTAAAATCAGTCCAATTCAAGATGGCCACCACACCTAATTGACATTAGCAACACAAAAATGGCCATAAACTACACAGTTTTATAGACATTGAGCTAAAATTTGATGTGCTAGTAGCTCACAACATATACTCTGAGTGTGACATCTCACAATATCACATGAGTGCTTGATCATAATCTCTACACATATCATTTCTCAACATAAGATAATCTGATTATAAAATTTGACAGGAAAGGCATCATGCATAAATGCCTATTTATTTATTTTTATCTTTCTTAATCAAAGTTCCGTTTTATCAAATATTAAATATTTGCTATATTTGTGTTACTTTTTTGCAGCAACATGGCACCATTGTGGGCTTCCCCGGAGCCAAACCTTACGAAGGGAACATTTTGGAGGCGGACTGCCACATCCTGATCCCTGCTGCCGGAGAAAAGCAGCTCACACGCAATAACGCCCCCAGAATCAAGGCTAAGGTAAACATGGAAAGCTGTTAACAAAATGTGCTGGGATTTTTTTTTTACTTTGTCATCTGGATTTAAACGAATAGGGAGCGAGTAACATGTGGCAGCAGTTATAGGATGTGTGTGTTCGGTTTTGTCAGATCATTGCTGAGGGCGCCAATGGACCCACCACCCCAGATGCTGACAAGATCTTCCTGGAGAACAACGTCATGGTTATTCCTGTAAGCAAACAAAGATCCAAGCATATATATTTATTTCCTCTAAATTTTAAGTAAAATTATAGTCTGTGTAAAGATGATAAGTTGAATTTTATGGATTTTACTTACAGTTTCACTCATTCAGCTTTTTTTTCTCATATATTAAGATAAACGTTTTGTTCAAATCTTTTGGTTAGTTTTTATCATTATTATTTCAGTGATTTGCCTGATTTAATTCACAACTAGAAGAAACTTGTTCAATAAAACATGGGACCATGTACCTTGTGAAGTAAATGTTATATAGGACTGTTTTTTTTTAATTTACTTTAAATTAGGATTTACTGAGTTTATTCCTGAATGTCTAGTGTTATCAAAGACCACAATGAAGACACATAACGTATTTGTCAAAACTTTGAAGGGGAAAGAGAAAACCAGTTTTAATAAGTAATGTCACAAACACATCTTTTTTTGATGTAAAAAATCATTTTCTTTAATAATCAGATCATAGAGAGTTTTTTGATTACAGAGAACATTTTGATTAAAAGTTATAAAGACAGCTCCAGGTGACCACAGGTTGTTTCTCCTTGCAGGACATGTACCTAAATGCTGGTGGTGTGACTGTTTCTTACTTCGAGTGGCTGAAGAATCTCAACCATGTCAGTTATGGAAGACTGACCTTCAAATATGAGCGAGACTCAAACTACCACCTTCTCAGTGAGTACAAAAATGGCCTGCAACTCTCCCACTAGCTTCGCACAACTAGTGTCATCAGTGAGTCTCAAGAAACAGAAATCAAATAGGCAGCAAAGCCAGATTAAAAAAAAAAAAGTACAAAAGTGAAAGATACATTTTCAAACCGCCAAACGAGCTTTAATTGATTTAACAGTGCATTAAATGTATAAGTGGAAACAATCTTTTTCTTGCTGTAATTGAAAGTGTGAAGCTACTACTTTGGAGCTTCTTTTTTTGGCTTATTCATCAGAAATAATAAGTTGGTATGCTTACTGATTTAATTCAGCTATTGACCATTAAACCATTGTTCAAATGTTTCCTTTTTTCTTTGGTTGCCATGTATCTGTACGACTCCAGTTGAAGGGTGTACCACGATGATGCCTGCATTGGCTGTGTACAGATTATAACTGATAGTTCTTTCAAAACGAATTTCCAATTCGTTTACAATATTTTCTCTCCATTTTTTCAGTATCTTCAGTGTAAAACATGAATTTGTCTACATTTCCGTCTCTTTCAGTTTGATAGAGAACTTCTGGGTTTTGTTTCATTGTTTTTTTTCTTAGCTGTGTTTTATTGGGTTCATATATAAACCTCTGAGGCATTATCTACAATAAAACAAAAGAAGACGACAAAATTAATCATCAGCTGTTAGTGAAAGTCTCAAAGAAACTCTTCTCAGAAGTATTCATTTTATTACATAAAAAAACAACAACACAAAACTCACACCTCACAGTTTGCTTCTTCTCATGATAATGATAATTTGGTTTTCCTTTCAGTAAATCCAACATTGAATTAAAGTGGGTATTTGTTCACGTGCCAGTTGTCTCAGCACAAGGACAAATATCTTTTAGTTATGGATATTTTAAAATAAGATTGAATTTACACACAACAGCCAAACTTGTTTTGCTGCTGGTAATGTAACTCTTAATCTGCTATTTGTCATTCTGAGTGCTGTGAAAATAAATTGTGTGAATGAACAGAGATGCTAAAGCGAAACAGGCACTGTGTCACTGCAGAACACTGAAATGAACTAGAGCACAGTGTTGTGTTTTAAGTATTGTTACATGTAGGAAAGAAAAAATAAAACAGGAGAAAACACGGTGATTAATGAATGTATTCTTACCTTGTTGAGTGGTTCAGGCAGTGCTGATAATGTTGCTGTGCAAGAAGATGGTTCAGGAGAACTGATGTCTCTTTGCAGTCCTTTATTTTATACGTTCTCTGTCGTTCTGATGCAGCCAATCCCACTGTAGTAAAGAAGTGTTCACCATGTATGGAAGTATAAAAGAATGTCACTTTGTGGAACTAGTTGAACTTGATTAACTTGATAAATTTCTTTCCATTGTTGCCTTGCACAGTGTCTGTGCAGGAGAGCTTGGAGAGGAAGTTTGGAAAGCAGGGTGGACCCATCCCCATCGTACCTACCGCTGACTTCCAGGCCAGAATTGCTGTAAGTGACATCTGCTGTCATAAACCTATAAAAGTTTAATAAAAATGATTCAGCATTTTCTTTTTGTTCTTTATATGCTTGATCCACACTCCTTCACCCATCCCTATATTTTACTTTTTCTAGAGGTGTATTTATTTCAGACTACTGGATAAAATACACAGTGACTAAATAATGACTAATAAAAAACAAGCATTCTTTCTTATTATACAAGAGAAAGATGTAAATAAATAGAAGAGGAACAAAGCTGCAGTTGTTAAATGGCCACCTTTGCCTTATATGATGGAAAAAAACACCAAAGTCCTGCACAATGGGGGAAAAAAACATCAAAACAAAATGAGCAACACCAGATTTATTTTCTTTATTTTATTCTTGGCCTTTTTAAAAGTCGACCAAATCCTCAAACTGAAGAGCATTTAATTGAACAAAATGTTAATTTATTGGTTCTGCAGAAACAGTTTTATTCTGATTTTTTTTTTTTTTTTTTTCTTGCTCACTGCAGTTTGGAGAAGCTCAGTTTGATGTTTTTTTGACTTTTACTCCTAGTGATTGTTTGGTATTTCGGTAATCTCTGTTATATTACTTTTTTTGTGGTTTACAGCACAATATTTTGAGAAAGAAATTGAAATTGTATTTTGACTTGACACTTGCCCAATGTGTTTATTGCTTCTATGCTCAGTTGTTAAAGTTGTGCTAAACCTTAAACTTTGAAACTGAAATTTTTTTTTAAAACTCTGGCTACAATACATTTAGATGTCCTGAACTAAACAGGTGTTTGAAGTCACAGAACAAAAGGTTTGTTCATATTTCCATACAGTCACAAGGCTGTAACGTCTATTAAACCAGGTTTTATTAATTTATAAACCTACACTCAGAGTGACATTGGTGTTATTATATTTTTTGGTTGTTGTTGACTTAGTCTTAACAATCACAGCTGTCATTCTGTGTCCATCAAGTGTTTTTCAATTGTCTTTGTGAGACAGATTGTGTGATTAACATATAATCCTCCTTTGCAGGGTGCCTCTGAGAAAGACATTGTTCACTCTGGGTTGGCCTACACAATGGAGAGATCTGCCCGGGTAAGTGATTGTTTAGGACTTAACACCATACACTTCAGAAAACTTTTTTTCATCATATTTTTGGTGTCATTAGACAGTGCTGCTGGAGTTTTATTCAAGATCACCAAACAAGCAGCTAACACAACCCAGTGTTCACTGCAGAAGCCAAGAATCTCACCCTTTCATTGAAAAAAAGTTATATAAAATTATTTTCCAGGTCACATTCTTTGGTTAATTGCTACCATCGGAATAATTATAAATATAGCAGAGAAATCCTGAAAAATATAATTTAAAAATACAGTAAATTCATAGTTTTTTAGATCTTGCAGTATGCTTTTTGACATACTTTTTATTAGTATTTAAACATTTTTTAAAAGGTCTAAATTGATGAACTCTGCAGAAACCCTGTTTGTGGTTTTCTAGTAATTGACTTATTTTTTTACTCTGTCGATAAGTGTTTGTATAAACTACAAAGCTAGTTTATGATATAGTTAGGTGTTTTGTTTGTGCTAGTTTTACAAACTTTATTGTTTCACACAAACCATTTATTATCCAGTACGTCTAACATCTATCCTCGAACTACCTTCGCAGCAAATCATGCGCACAGCAAGCAAGTACAACCTGGGTTTGGACCTGCGGACGGCCGCCTATGTCAACGCCATCGAGAAGGTCTTCAAAGTGTACAACGAAGCGGGGCTCACCTTCACATAAATGGCCCATCGTGACCTGCACTGTTCTCCCATCCTCCACCCCCCTCTGCTATTCATCCCTCTGTTCTGCTTCCCTCTACCTCCTAAAACAGCCTTCAGAACATATCACTGTTTACCACTGCTTGTTGTGCTTTCTTTAACACACACACACACACACACACACACACATGCAGCGACACATCAGCTAGCTTGGTGTTGTTCCTGTGATATTTGTGCTGCCATCATATTTCTGCAGCTCTGTTAAAAGGTCGCGCTGTTCTGTGTTAAACTGAGATTAGGCAGAGACCTACATTTGCAGACTCTGTCCCTCCTTCAGCAGTCATATAAATGTTTATTAGTTGTGTAACAACCATGTCCACAGCGCTCATCATATCGTAATCGCTATTTGCATGTGTGACCTTCGTGTTGCAGTTGCTTCAGTTGACGCCACTAAAGATGCCTTATTTCAGGAAGAGGTCTGATCTTAAAGGGAGCTTACCACTTCAGCCTAATTTTAATTCAAAGGGATTTAGATTTAACTTCATGTGAATAATAATAATAAAAAAAAGTTATTTTAGCTTGTCCTCTTTCTGTGACAGTGTAAAAGGTTAGCATGAAGTTTTAGGGCGCCCCCCCCTCAAGTATTTTCTTTTATATCTGTTGCTTTATCTTCAACGCAGCTTCTCCTTGACTCCTCTGTTGGCCATGAAAGAGGAGCAGAGATGGGCGCCATCTCAGATTAACCGTCCTGTTCTTTAGCATTGAAATTATTTTGGAGGAAATTCCTTTTTATTTTTATTGTATTCATTTTTTTGGAAAACCAATAAAATGTTCATACAAATGTATGTATTTTTCTTTAACACTCACAAAATGTTAAAGTGGTAACAGGAAAACACATTAAAATACAGTCATTGGAAAAGAAAGTCACCTTCTTAATTTTAGTCTTCTGCACATAAAAACCTAATAAAAATGAAAATCTCTTGTTTTCTAAAATTTAAATCTAACCTCAAGTGAACAGAAGCATACAACAGATTCCTCTATGTATTTGTTTATTAAACTAAAATGAAGCGAAAACGGAAACGCCTTGTGTAAAACAACTAAGTCCAGCCTTGGTGTTTCTGTAGGATTTAAGAAGGAAAGTAGCAGCCAGGCGCTGCTAATGAAATTCATTAATTGACCATCATCAGTGTGACCACCTTTGTAAAAGCAGGAGCTATGGGTGTGTGTTAACAATGCCAAGATGGAAAGACATTAGCAATCACCTCAGAGTAGCAACTGTTGCTGTCCACGAATTTGGGAAGGCTTAAAGCTAATTTCCTACCAATTTAAAGTTTGTCATTTTAAAGTGAGAAAGATTATTAACAAATGGAAGGGATTTATTACAGCCGTCCATCTTCCCAGGAGTGGATGTCCCGGCAACTTCACCCCGAGGTCAGACTGTGCAATGCTCAGAGAAATGATAAACAGCTTCATCTCAGACTCTACAGGCCTCAGTTAGCAGGTTAAAGATCATGACAGAACAATTAGAAAAAGATGAAACAAGTTGGTTTATGGCTTGTTTGAAAGGACAAATAATCTTACCAGGAGAAAGCCTCTTTATAGAAATAATATAAAGCAGAATGACTTAGATTTGTAAAAATCCATCTGAAGGATCCACTCATTTAGAACTGTTCAGGAGCAGAACATTGGAAGAAAATGTCCTTAGGACAGATGAGACCAGAGTACAGATTTTTACCCACAATGCCATGTTTGGAAAACAGCATATCAGCACAAACATCTCAAGCATGGTGGTGGATTTTTGGGCTTGTTTTGCAGCCACAAGACCTAAAGAATGAATCGCTGTTGCTGTATGACAGATAAACTCAAAACAAAAGACGACAACGTCAAGTTATTGCTGCTAAGCGTGACTCTGCGAGCTGCTGAATCACGGGGCGTACGACACACAGCTTATCTTTGTTTTTGTTTATAAATAATGACACAATGAAATCTGTTGGGTGTTCTTGATTATTGAACTCTGTAAAAATCATTTAAATTTTAATGTCCTGATATGTAAAACCCCAGAAGTGAAAGGAGATGGAGTTTCCTTTTGCCATGACTGTGTCGTTTCTGTAGACCACTGACAACCATTTACTCTAACAAACTACTTTATTGGCAGTGGACTCCTCAAATGGGGTTCATAGAACATGACTAATAGTCAAAATTATTCTCTTAGGCTCCAAATTTCCCACCTCAGATAGAGCAGCCCTTTAATATCCTGGAAAAAAAAAACCCTAGCACAAATCTGCACCTGAAATAAAAGGCCAAGTTTGCAGGTTTTGTCAGTTCCTCCTGTTTCGCTGCACCAAGCAGGACATGCTTAACAGGTAAGGGTTTTAAATCTTGAGTGATGAACATGTTTGGCTAACAGAAGTTAATATAAAAGTTTTAGAATTTAATCAGGACAAAAATGAACTGCTTCAATTGGCCCTTTTTTCATCAAACACAACACCAAGGAAATGAATTCTCGACACCGCAGCTGGATTTCAACAAAACCTTTTTATTTTCACAGGTACTGTTTATAAAATCAGCTGAACTTAAAACGTGGTGCAACACTTTGGGTATGTGTGCATGTGTCGATTTAGGTGTTGTATGTTGTCTTTTTGTGCGTCTGAGTGACATTTCTTCATAAGGCAACATGCAGTCCATCAGTTTCAATTGGCCTCAAAGTAAAAATTCAGCTGGCTGAACCTGTTCTATGATTACACACACATTTACACACATACGCACACACACATATCTTCCATAAAGCGACAACTTATGCTGGGCAGATTATCTGCAGTGAAAAGTGGCGTGACACTCGATAACAGCAAAAGGGGGAATCTGATTGGGTGAGACAGCAGAGCATCATCACACAGTAGGAATTAGGCATAAAGTAGACATAAAGCTGAGCTACAGTGTGATGAAAACAGGTCTTCAGTCCTCTCTAAACAAACTGATCAGATAGAGAAATAAATGTCCCATCTGAGTTACAGAAATCTAAATATTTAAATGTCGAAATTCTTAGTGTTAGTTTTTGATTCAGTTTTTTTTTTTTAAAGCATTAAATATGATACTAAAATTCCTTCTTCTTATGAAGAACTTTTAATAAATAGTCTGCAGTTGTTGTTCGGCATTTTCTACTCGTTTGTGTAGAAACTTTAGGATCTCATTGTTAAAGATCAGCATCTTTATTACCAAAAATTAATTTGCACATTTTGATCTGCCAAAGTTAAATAACTAGTGGCCTCAAATTACATCAAGTAGAAGCCAACATTTGACCTAAACATTAACCTGATACTCCGAGTGAACAGGATTGAGTTCTCAAACATCACAGTGACTTTATGAAACATGTTTTTGTTGTTTGTTTTTTGGCTGATTGCACAATAATTGAGACTCAATCTCACTAAAATGTGTAAAATGTGCTGCACAAATATGTTAGGGTCATTATCATATTTCTGGTCAATATACCACACAGATGTTTTTTGTTTTTTTTTATTTTGGCCTTTGTGTATTTTCATTTAACAAAATATAACAATATAACAAATGTATATTTCACAACTCTCAGAACAGGCCAGCCATGATTGTGTGAGTCCAGAAATTTTTTAAAACTCTCTTAGGGAGGATTTAAAGAGTCAACAAAGTTTTCACTTCAAGCATCATTGACAATTTTTTAAAAGTGGCCAATATCGGCCGATTAATATTGATCAGCCGATTAATCGGTCTATCTCTAACCAGAACCCCTAAAATTGTCATAAACTACAGTTTGGTAGGGGAAAAAATAAAAACACAAGTCAGATAGTTCTAGTCCTTCTTATTTTTCCTCCATAAGCCAGTTTGATTTACACTGATAAGGTTAGAGTTTAAGTTGACTGATTGTTAAACGCTCACTGATCGTAATTCTTTCACTTTTCCTGGCAATAGTTTGAAAATGCTCTCAAACTCTCATGCATCACATCACATCGCAGCTCTAACAGCTCAGATGAATTTACTCTTTTGACGCTTCTACTGTATAAAGTGCTGAAGCAAAAATAAACACACGCACACGCACACACAGCCAGACTCATAGCTACACAGAACAACTGATCTACAGGTAACAACACATCTGCTCATGCACTCTACTGTAACTAAAGCACGAGTAACAGAGTGATATCTGTCTTTCATGCACGATTCCCTGCTCAAGACCCTTGAGAATGAATTTATACATCAGCAGCTACACATGCACACAAGCTAACACGGACACACAGGTTGCAGCTCACACACCCTCTCATGCAGACTCCCTCAGTTTCACTTCTTGTTTTGTCATCTGAACAGGTTTTTCTGTATTTACACCAAGGTTTTAATCTACAGTCACTCATTTCTTTTGTGTTGTTATGTTGGTTTGTTTTTCGCTGGTATGTGGGTGTTTTATATATGCCCAGTGAAGGTTTGTTTCATTTTGATTGTGTGAATGTATATGTTGGAGATTCTTTCCATGGTTTTGGCAGGTGCGGGGTGGCAACAACATCAGGGTTTATTGCAGGTTACACTGACACACAGGGAAAGCTACAGGCTGCAGAAACTTCGATGAGGGGGGGCTGAGGTGCAGCATCTGGAAGAGTCTTTTCTGATTTTGGTTCCGTAAAGTCACAAAAAAATATGTTGGACATCTGGAGTCGGGTACAGCAAGGTGAGGGAGGCAAAGGGTCCACTGATGACATCTAATACCCCTGGAAGAAAGAAAAATATGAAAGAGAGAATGATAAAAACACTCATGAGTGGTGGATAAAAGTATTTAGATACTTTACTTGAGAAATCACACACACTTAAAGGCCTTAAAGGAATGGAAACCACTTGCCGCCTTGATTGCTAGAGTTTTAAAATAAGAATATTATTTTTAGATTTGAAAATATAGGCTGACTTATTCTCCTTTCAGTTAATTTAGGGGTTTATTCACATCTTGCTGAGAGGATTTGCAGAATGGATTTTGTAGTATGGGATTAGCAGATGTTATTTAAGAAACTTTGGAGGTTAGGTTTTACTATTAATGAGAAATAAAGACATTACAGTGTTTACACTTGAAGCCCAGTCAAAGCCTGATTTCACTTTGAAGGCACCAGTTTTAACGCGCAATTTATTTTTTGATCAATATATTAATTTTAACTTGGAAAAGATCAGGTTTGGACACTAAAAATTAACTGATAAATAAGAGGAAGAACAGAATATTTCTTGTTTTACAGCTTCTTCTTTGAAAATCTTTTTTAAAATAATAATAATATAATTAGTAACCACTTTTTTATATTATTAAAGTATGATGAGCAAATTACATGCAAACATGCTGTGAGCCATACTCACCATTCAGTCATGTTAAGTTTATGAACCAAACACAAGCTCTAAGGAGGACTATTTCATTGTTTTTTTACAAGGTGATGGAGATTTGGATGGTTGCATCTTTTGCCCCTAAATGTCACTATTTTCCACAAACTGGACTTTACATAGAAAGACGTAAGGGTCAGAATTTACAAACTTAAGTATCAAACACTTTAAGGAACTATAAAAAAAATCCAATAAAATCTGCATACCACTCATAATTTGATATAAATAAACTCCTTGAATTTGTTTTCTTACCTCTCCTCCTTCCCCGCCTTGTTCCATTCCACCGTACTCTCCCTGTGGGAGGAGCAGAAAGGAGTGAGAACAAAAGAAAACATACAAAAACGAGACTTTTCTGCTATAACGAATGAATGGGGTGATGGCAGGGTGGAGTGGCTCAAGCATCAGTCACTGTCTGACTTTTGGTTTTGCTCATATGTAACACAATAAACCAGTTTAACTTGATCAAACAGGTTGTAAACCAAAGCTTAGTGAGATTTCATTCACTGTCTGTTAGTTGGTTAAAGGTAGTGTGATTTAGTTTGATTTAGTTTAAGCAGGGCTAAAAAGGATTAAATCATATAAAATAAAAAGTGGATTAAATTTAACAATTTAACTGCCTTGGTTAAAGAGCTGGAGAAGTGGCTGTAAATCCACAGAAGAGCGACTTGGTTAGAAATGAGAATTTTAGCATAGTTTTTGCTTCAACCACACAAAAAAGTGAGCATCAGAGAACAAAATATTAACAAGATAAAAACTTTTATAAATTAAAAGTCAACATTTGCTGCCACATTTTATGTTTCAGACCAAGTTCATCTTATGATGAACAAGAATAAAGTTATATTCGTTTAAGCAAAACCTTGTAAATGATATGCTCGATCTCAGGAGATATTGTGAAACTTTGCTAGATGTGTTAGTATCTGTTAAGAATGACTCTCAGCTACTACCACGTCAAACTTTAGCTCAATATCTGTACATGCGACTGAGTTATAACATTTCAGTGTTTACCAAGGTCTATTAGCTGTGGTGCTCATCCTGAATTTAATTAACTCCAAAAGTAATTAGTTGAAGATGTACATCTAATGATGAGTTTTATTAATTTTTATTATAATTAATTTATTATTAATGCACCTGGTGATTCATGAGATATTTTGCTAACAGACAGACAGCATAGACTCTAACAATTGATGTCAACATTTTAAACAAAGATGTGGTGCAGTGTGTTTGGTGCTACTACAGCACCAAATTTGAGCTCAATAGCAGTAAAACTGACTGAGTTATAATAACATACATTTAAATTGTTTTATATTTGTCTGCTAACTGTGAGCCAAAGTCAAAAAAATGTAAACATTTTTAATTTTGAAAGCATAACTGGAGCTTCTGCTTCTTATTCTCCTTTTTGATGCTCACTTTTAGTGTTTCTGTTTCTGTTAGTGAATCCCCACTAATGCAATGAAACACAACAAACCTTACTTTTAAAATGATCTTTCTGCATGTGTAATGGATCAACTTGTGCAGATGTACCAAACAGACTGTTTAGTAGCATGCAAAACCTCCCCTTCCTATTTTTCTCTACCCAAACCCACCCAGTGTTGACCTAAAGCCAGTATCTCACTGTGCTGCTTCCCGTCTCGAACCCTTCTCAGTAGCTTCTTAATTTAGTTTCCGCAAGTTAATAGTTTGAGCAGTCTACAACAGCTATACGAGAGGGTGGCGACTTGTGACGGGTTGGAGATGTCCTATAGTTCATGTAACCAGACTGCTGATTGTTGACTGACAATGACAATAGATAATTAGTTGCCATAATTTTGGGGCACTTAAAAGCTTCAAATCAGTGCTGCACTCCTATTTGAAACACACAAATTAGGAGTTTCATTCCCCACCAGTCAAAGTGGAGGGGTTGTTTCCTCTAAAGGAGGTGGGAACACTGCAGAGAGGTTAAGTACCTGGAGATGTTGCTCCACTTTAAAAACATCCCGATGAGGAGAAAGCCCTGGATTTACATGGTCCAGATTTTTCAACTCATAGCTGTCGCCCCAGGCTCTCACGACATTCGCGCCATAGTTGGATGACAGTCGCAGTTAAAAAAAATAATTGTATTCTGTATTCACAAACTATTGCGAAACATTCTTGAGAACAACAAAAGAACAATTTCCTGGTGAAGTTTGACCCAAATAACGGCGAGAGTTTGAGCAAAGTGCACAAATGTGTTTTAACAACAAATTCAGTGAGATGGTAACAGAAAATTGGCACATTTCCTCTCTACTTTTGCACAATTTTTAGTCCCCAACTGATCTCTAACATTCGCAGCCAAGTGAGATTGCAGCTTAAGACCCCCACTCTGCTCTTTCCAATAGGTACCTCGTATACAGGCTCCTCCTATCAGGAAAACACAAATGAGACACAACATAAAAAAACCAACAACAACAAAAGGTGAGAACAGCAACATGACACAGCAACAATACACATAACAGAAGCTTAGCCACGACAATCAACACAAGAAGGGCATGCTTCACAGATACACATGTTAAATGTCAGAACATTTAACATTCGACATGTGAGGACAAACAAGGAGGATCAGAGCTGACCTTTTTAAAACCAGTTTAGTCTTAAAAACTACTCAAGATTTATTTTCTGTTCAAAACACAAAACACATTCTCATGCTTTTCTTATGCTAACAGTTTCAACCCTTCATTAAAGATAAAGTGTGTATTTAGCGCTGTTTGTGTGTTAAATTGTTAACAAGTTAATATAAAAACAAAAAAAGCTGAAAATTGTGAAACAAACAGAAGACAAACAAAAGATTTTGGTTCATACTTTGGTTTAGACTCCCTAAGTTTTAATGCAAGAAAAAGTCATAATGGTAACCAATAAAATACCAGGAAATCCACATTGTTCAAATATTAAAACTAAAGGCTTTCAAATAAAAAGTTACAGAAAAGTGAATGGCCTAAAACATTTTGTTTTAGCCAACTATATGTGATGAATAGCAGTAGATGGAAGCTTTGCTGTAAAATCTGGTGGTTTTATATTTATTCTTTCAAGTTATGTATACAGTTTTACACTTTATTTTTATTGTTTCTAAAGTAAACAATGAATCAAACACCAAACATCTTTGTGAGATGACAGTCACTTTTTGTAGCCCCAACAAAGCTAATTTTAAACAAAAGAGAAAAGTAAAACTTATTTTATAGAAGCATAAAAGGGCATGAAAAATAATCATATTCACATCATTGCCAATGTTGTATTATGAAGACTCCAAGTTTCTTTGTCATGAGATAAATGTCTTCATCTAGTAGCTATTCTCAAAATAGCAGCTAAAGATTGTCTTTCAGCTTCAGACCAACATTATAACAGTTGGAAAATATTATGACCCTCAAAACTATTGGTTTACATATGCAAACTACTCTAATAACCCAGTTAGACAAGAGCCTATTTACATTACAAACACTCTCAACAACCATGAATTGACTAGATTAGTTTCTCTCCTGTTTTGTTCTGGCTTAGAAATACACAAAAATCCTGAAATTTTGTGGTTGGTTGTGATGTTCAGCGTCACCATGGTAACTGACCTGACTGACGAACCCAGTTGACGCAGCAACGTTCTCAACGCCCTCGACGGTCGCCTGTGACACCTCGTTGGCCCCGGCGACCGCTGTGTCTCCGACGATGTTGGTCTGATCTACGGTCCTGTTGGCCACTGAGACAAGGACAGGCAGGGAAGGTTAATACACATTTACACACACACACACACACACACACACACCCACACACACACACACACCCACACACGGCCTCTTTTGTGGCTTTAATTGCTCTGTATCCGACTGAATCACTCACTTGTACCTGCAGTACTAATTGAAAAAAAGCACAATAAAAGGTTCTTTGCAGATTTTTTTTTAAAAGAAAGTATTTGTTCTTTTTATGAAGATATTTAAAATAATTCTGCCTTTTACTGTAAGTTAGTTGATTACTCCTTACTGCATCGGATGTTCTTTACTTACAATTTACCAAAACAGTAAAATTTCATGTTTTAATTACTTTTGAATGTTTTAATGTTCTGCATTTTTGCATAAAGAGAACTTGTCCAAATTATTTGGAGTCAAGAGATTATCTAATACTTAATAACTCAAAGCACTTCTGGTTAGATCAACTTTAGATGCGTTCACTTGCAGATAATTCTTCATTTAACAGTCAACTAATTAGTTCTGCTGCACTTTTATTGCACAGTTCAACCTATTCCAAAGATCATATACTTTAATTGTAAATATATTATGAATAAATTTGTCATAAAGTTGTAGTGGAGTGGAATAAGAAGGACAAAGATGAGCTTATAAGAATTTTAGATTTTGCTGGAGTATAAGACAGAGCTGCAATAATTTAATATGAGACATTAAGTGTTTTTAAGTTTTATGAGACAAAAAACTTAAAGAAAACTTTAAGAATTCACTTCCTTTTCTGTAAGGCCATACCTCGGTTCAAATTCAGGACTTTCACAAAGTTTGCCTGTAGATGTGTGAGTGGAAATTTAGAATTAAAGTGTTGATTTTGAGCTTGTAAAACATGTTTGTGAAACAGATGCATGCAAACAACCAGAGAAGAGCATTTAGATGTATTTAAGGAGTTTGACAAACTGAGGTTTTCTTACCTGTGTTTACTGATGACACGACTCCTTCTTTTGTCTTGCTGCCTGCAGATGGAAAAGAAAAAGATCCTGATCATCAACACAATTCCTGCACTTTGAGCAAAATATGACATATTTAGTTGAGCCAGCATTCACACTATTGTTTTTTTTATTTTAGCCATTTATATATCAAAATGTTCAGCTTGTTGAAATAATGGGTATTGTGACTTTTTATTTTTTTTATAAACTTTATGC
>JAOXNZ010000064.1:19970693-19982682 GCA_028566095.1 Kryptolebias brasiliensis
ATTGGAATTTGTTGCTTAGTGCAAACACTCAATACGTCTAATTTTTCAAATGTTCATTTATGTTTTGAAGAGATCTGTTAGGACTTGGACAAAGATTATATTGGAAAACGTCAGCATCTCTCTGTGAGTCTCTGCCTGCTTCAGCCCTGTGCTCATTGCAGCATGATCCAAACAGATTAAACTGTAGTTATATAATCTGCCAGAGCGAGGGTAAGAGGGAGGAACAGTTCTGCTCTGGAAAATCAAACAAAAATGCGTCTACAGAAGAACTCAGCTTGCTCTCTGTCTAGGCTGTCAAACAGATGCAGAATCTGCAGCTTTCTGCGTCCACCCGATCCGTCCTTTCTGCCTCCTGCTCTCCTCTGTGGTACACGAGTCACGTGCCTGAGGACAGAGCAGCACTGCAGGACCACACACGCGCGCACCCCCGCACACACCCACACACACACACACACACCGCAGTAACACAGTTTCTTTTGCTCTGGTTAACCTGAGTGTCTCTGCTTTCTGTGGATTCCTGTTTGCCACCATCTTGCAGAACAAACTGTTCCAGCGGAGGAGTGTTTAACCTCTGAGGGAACTCTGAGATCTCTCACATCTTCTAAATTATAAAGAAGATTTTTTCCATAAGCAAATTTCAGCAGAGGGAGACACAAGGGACAGAACGCATCACATCCTGTGATAATCCCAATCTAAATCTTGACTGAATAAATGAAGATAGCTTGGATTAAAGTGTTTTTTGGTTTGTTTTATGAATTATTAAAATCAAACCTGCAGATATGAAGCTCTTATCAAGCTTTTCCAGAGGAGGATTTGCTCTTTAGCAGCACATGAAAGCCCATGAGGATGCTATATGTGGACACTCGCTTCAATTACATAAGAACCATTATGACGACTTGAGCTTAATATAATCACTCATTTTATCCACTGGGTTCTTGTCAAAAAACACAAAAGGATTTATCTGATTCTTTTAAACTTTATGTTTTTTTCACACGCAATCAGTCATTAAGTCATTTTCAAATATAAATCAATAAAAGATTATTGGGAACAGAGGATTTTTCACAAAACCACCATTTAATTAGATTACAGACATCCTGGTAACATGATTTGGAGCTTGATCCCAGGACGTGTCCTGCTGTCTGTCATGCAAACCTTGTTACAGTGATGTGTACGCTTGGCTGCAGGCGGAAACATCGACCTTCTTCACTTCACCAAACACATCTCCTTTTGCTCTACTCTTTCCGCTCCTGTACTCTGCACTTTTCCCTTTTTTCTTGACCCCCTTTCCTCTTTGTTTTTTTGTCATCCAGTTTAACTTTATCACCCTCCCATCACCTGAGCTCTTCACTGGTCTTTCTGAGGTATCCTTTTTCTTTTGTTACCTCCATCATCCCTGCATCACCAAAGCTTTTTCTTTTTTTTTTTTTTTTTAATTTAGAGCTGTAGGAGCTTATCAAGTATATCTCATTGGGAGGCAAATGTAAATGCAACTCACTTACATCTTTGCATTAAAAGGATGAGGGAAGAGGTCAGGGTGGGACAGCGAGTTGCTGCAGTGTCAACTTTAGCCCCCTCCCCAAAAAACAAAACAAAAAAAAACAACCCCCACCCCCCTCCCCATCCTATCTGGGTCTGGTCCTATCTGGTTTGTGATATTGACTCGTGCATACTCTTTTTATTTTTTTTCCCTCCACCTCTGTAAAATTTCTGAAGCTGTCGTTTGACGTCAGAGACAGCGTTCAGGTGACAGACTGCAGGCGGCGAGCAGAACCCCTCCCACCCGGCTCACCCCCCACCCACCCCCCACTCTCCTCCCATCCTCTCAGGTGATAACCTTGAGATGTGACGCAGTCTCTGCTCGAGCTAAAATTAAAACTACAGGAGACAACAGCTTGCAATTTTACTGTGAAATGAACTGTTTTGAAAAACCTTTTTTGCTTTTATCTCAAAAAGGCCAGCCTATAGACTCATACTTGCACATACATTTAAATTTAAGTCAGATAGTTGACATTTTGCTCCTTGCTGGACTGAATTTTCCTGCTTCACAACCTGCTGGTTGTAAATTCTAGACAGGTGATAAAAGCTTCTGCAGCGTCCCTTTGTCCTTATCTCATCTCCTCTTTTTAAAAATGTATTTCTACCAAACACAAGCCAGTCGTCTGTCTCATATTGACCAGCTGCAACTTTTTTTTTTCATTCTATTCATTCATCACTTTTTCAGATCTCACTCCCTTTGCCCTGCAGCAGTCCTGCAGCAGAATCCTTCCTCTGCTCACTTCATCCTCCTCCTCCTCCTCCTTTCTGTGTTTCTCCCACTTATTTTTGGATACTGATAGAAGCCCACACAAACAATGCAGAAAAAAAAATCAAATAAAAAAATAGAGGAAATGTCTGCACATCACGCTGAGACCTGGAAATTCTCTTGTATTCCATGAACAGACACTTCTACATACCTACATACATCACCCCTTCTTTGGTCTTGGCTGCCGCCTCCTCCATGCCTGCTTTAGTCTTCTCTGCGGCTGCCACCACCCCCTCCTTGGCCATGGAAAAGCCTTTCATCAGTACATCCATGGTGGGCAATAGAATGGCTGGGCTCCCCCTGCTCCGAACGGGCCTGGCTGGTGTTTTTCAGTGAGGGTGCAGAGGAGATGATGGGAGATGGCAGAGCGTGTGCGCCTGAGGATGAGAGTGTTTTAGCTCCTCCTCTTGTTGGTGCTACAGCAGAGCGACGCACAGCAGGGCCACAGCAGGCAGACTGAAGGAAGAGGGGAGGAGGAGACAGACTGGATCAGCGAGATGGAGAGAAGAGGAGGAGGAGAGAGGGATGAATGCTGCAGCATTTTAAAGTCATGCAGTATTCCTGCCCATCAACCAGCCTCCATTATTCCTCCCTTATGATCACTCCATTTTTTTCTGTTTGCACATTGCTCTGAGACCTCCTAGAGGCTGACTTTGCTAGCAAAATTACATAACCAGACAGGCTTCAGTGGAGGGAAAGAGGATTTCTTTTTACGTCATACAACTAATGAAATCTGTCACGTAATGTATCTAGTTTTGCCCAAAGATGTAATTTCATTTCCCTTCTTCTAAATTAAAATATTTATCACTTTCATAAATACTCAGTGTTTGTTTTCTAATCAAATCATTGTGAATTGTTTACATGTGGCTTATTACTGTTAAAGACTTTTGACTGAAGCCTGAGATTGGGGGAAAAAAGAGAGCATCTGCAGCCATTTTGCTGTTGTGAGTGGAGGATGAAGAATGCTTCGTCATCCCCACCTGAATGAGTCACAACCACCCGCTCCTCCTCTCCCTCCTCTGTTTCACCCTGACACGCTGACTCAACAACAAAGCAGTTCTGTGATGACACTGATGCAACAATACCTTTAATTTAGTGTCATCAGAATTACGGTTTTAATCAGAACACTGACATCTCGACTGAAATCACATTAAACTATTAGTTGCTTTTTTCTACCAGGTGTTTTGATTTACAAAATCTCTCTGCTTTTCCATTATGAACTGAAGGATTTGCATTTCTTGAAGAAATATATTTCGTGTTAGAGTTTTAGATTAAATTCATTTTATGTTGAAGCTGTTTTGGTCAAACTTTGAGAATAACGTGACGCACAATCTCATGCAATACCATGAGATGTCACATTCACAGTATGTGTTGTAAATGATTCTCAGCTGCTACTACACCAAATTTTAAATCAATACCTGTAAAATAGACTGAATTATAGCCACTTTTGTCATGGCTAATGATTAGCTGTGGTCACCATCTTGAACTGAACTGGCTCCCCAAGTTAATCCGTTGTAGATAAACAGCCATTGATTATTTCCTGAAGTTTTCATAAAAATCCATTCAGTGGTTCATGGGATATTTTGAGTTGACTCCAAATAATAATGGCAGAAGTTTAAAGAAAGATCTCACACAATCTGTTAGTTCACAGAATCTGTGTCGGGGATCAGTTTCAGCTACTACCACACCAGCTTTCAGGTCATCATCTGTAGAACTGTTGGAGTTATAGCCATGTTTGTGATTTTTAAGGTCACTTGGCTGTGACAGCCATCTTGATCAATTCATTTCTCAACACTTATTTGTATAGATTTAAGAAAACATTTATTCACATTGATATCAGTACATTCTGAGTGCATTTTTACATACTGTACTTGTGCATGTAGATAAATAGTGTGTTTCTCTTAATGTCACATGCTCTCACAAACATGCTCATTTAGTTTTAAAATTAAAATACATTTGTGATTGCTGCGGGAGCAAAAAAAAAAAAAAAAGAAAAAAGAAAAAAAAGACATTTCTGCGGTTTTACTTGAACACTTATTTTTTGTACACTTTTCCCTTTCATTTAAGAAACAGAGAGCTCAAATAATCAGGAAACAAACCAGAAAGAAAAATGCAGATGTGAGATCAGATCTTAACAGCAGACAAAAATGTTTGACACCTAAAAACATAAAGCATTCTCATACTAACAGTTAGTATTGCTTTCTATTATCCTAGACTACAATAATATCTCACATTCCTGAGGAGTTTCCTCCTCTTTTGCTCATTTTTCTCTCCATTACTCATCCCCACTTCCTGGTAACTCCTTTTGTTTTTGCCTGTGTTTACATGTCCTCCTCCCTTCTGTCACTCTTCCACTTTTTGTGTTTCTGTCTTCCTCTTTATTCCTGGACGTTGAGGATCTGTGCAGACAATCCATGGTGCCAGTTCCTCAGCTTGGCAAAACGTGGCCCTTTGACCTCAGACTCAAACTTCTCTCTGGCAGTGAGGATGACAAGATAAGGCTGTTAAATCCAACAACTTTTAACAATTTAAACAAAATGTTTTCATGTGATGTCACCTTTAAAGCTAAAAACAGCGGCTTTATCAGCATAATTTACCATAAAGACAGAAACTGCAAATCTGACTTTGTTCAGTCTGCTTTTAAAACTCAGTAATGAACATGTCGACAGTCTTGTGAAGGCTGAGTCAGCATTTACACTATTGTTTTCCTGTTAAATTTTCTACTGTATGACTTTTGGCATGTGCAACTTTTACACATTTCAAAATATTTAACTTTATTTACAAAGATTTTCCTCATAAAAATACATTGAGCTCTCTTCAGTTCCTGGAAAACATTGTTCTCCTTGAAATCCTCTTCAGCTGCGTGCTCTATTTTTGTCCTCTTTTGCTCCATTTAGCTTTTAGCTGCTGTCTAAGTGTGATAACTCATTTTTATGAGGTAATCCTTACCTTGATCTCTGCAGCGCTTCCTCATCTGGATCTTGCACTGCACAGACAAAAAAAAAAGCACAATAAAGATTCATTTTTGTAAGGCTTATTAAGAAATGTGAGGTATATCAGACAGACAGGAGGAGGAAGACTACTGACGATATTCAGTGCCGGTGATATGAGCCAGCATCCTGAAGCTTTTGGACTGCAGGTTGGCAGCACGGCGAGCCCACTCAGCCATGTCCTGGGTTGTTTCTCCTGGCCTGATCACCGCCTGGTACACCGGAGAGGCACAGTCCACCACGGGCTCTTTGATGGGCAGCACTCCACTGCAGGGCAGAGGGTACACTTAGACCTCAGATCGTGTGATAGTTACTTTATTTACACTGATAAGTGTTGCATACTTCCAACGCACTCAGATTAATTCAGATTATGGCTAGCATATAAAACCCTCTCTCCACTCACCCTTCCATGTGGGGAGTTGAGCACAGAGTGGGGGAGGTGGTGATTATACATTTTTTTATATAACAAACTGGCTATAAATAAAGTTGATCTGAGTAATTCTAAAAAATATCTGGCCCTCCATCTAAAAGGTCAGATTCTTAGTGCTCAAAGTGTCTTACATTATAGAGCTTCACAAGACTTTCCATGAATTCCTTCCTATTGTAAAGGCAAGATTGGTCTGTTTATTTTATAAAAACTGGTGCAGCATTTACTTTCTTTTTTGTTTGTTTTAATAGCCTTTATTGATTGTGCCACTAGAGGACATCAATGAGACAAAAATGTGCCACACTCCACCATAAAACAAATGTATTGCCATTAAAATGCTGTTTGCCATTAAAATGCTGTTTCTGAAAGTGAATTTTGATTTAATTTACAGTTAGGAAGTTATATTATCATGGTCAGTTCATGCATTCTGTTTCTATTTGTTTTGAGTTGTTTAATTAAACACAAAACATTTTTTTTTTCTCTTATATTTAACAATGCATTACTGTTATAGATTTAAGGTGCCTGTGGTGTACAGTGTCATAAACAACAGAGTGACTTTAAAGCACTGGATGGTGCTCTTCCAGCATTGTTCGTGAAGGGTTAGAAAGTGAGTCAGTACAAATCATCAGCCGTGATTTTCATCGTAGTTTGAAAATCTTGTCAGAACATTCCCATTCCATTAAATCCCATCAGAGGAAATCTCAACAATGTGTTCATTGTTCTTCACAATGTGTTGCTAGAAATTCGAAACATGACTTGCAGTGTCACACTGTGTCCAAAGTACTTCTGCACATGAAACAGAGTTCATTAGAACATAAATGCACATACATAGTGAATACGGGGAGCAAGAGGGATTTTCAAACATTTTAACGAGTGATTACTTCGCTATGGAGCAATGCACAAGCTGTTAGGAAGTTGGGAAACGAAGAACCCACGTGTTAGAGGAGGAGTGAGAGGAAAAAGCAACACAGCTGTACTCACGCCAAAGGAGATCCAGCTTCCTCACTGAGGTCAGGTTCAGGAGGGGAGATTGGGGAGGGATGGGTGGAGGACAGCACAGGTGAGGTTGGTTTGTTGGATGAAATGAGCAGAGGAAAGTGGGTGAAAGGCACAGAGGAGTCCACGGGACAGACACAGACAACAATGAAAAGCCTAAACATACACTACTGTAGATATTCTATTTGCAGCAGCGTATAGGCTTTAAGAGACCACATTATACTTTCTGTATATATGTATATTTCCTTCTCCTGCAGGCTTCATATGTAATTTTACCTAACAGAAAAATCACAATTTGGAAACTCTCAGTATACCTGCTTCACAGATTGTTCCCCCCAATACTGCAGGGAAAGTTCTCCTCTGAAGTAATATATTTATTCAGTTCTGAACCTGTATGTGAGCATAATATGGACTCTTTGACATAAGCTCAAAAGCTGTGCTGCATTTGGCAGTTCACCCAAATTACAAAGACAAGAAAGACAAAGTAATACATTATTTTATACCAAGTTAGACAGACAATTTGGGTTATATTTGCAAGTTTTGTAAAGTCATTTGTGAGATTCTCAGTAGATTTTTTTTATTATTCTTTTTTCCTTTTTTACTCTTGGTTTGACTCAGTATTTGTAGTTTTCTTTAGGCATCAAAACTACATGTTTAGGATTAGGAAAAGGCTGTGTGTTGGATGGTCTATCTTTATTAACACATACCCTCTGCTATGAGTTGTGATTTTTATAGGATCTGACTGAATGGCAGTATGTCATGGAAAGCATGTTGGATGGGATCATAATAACAAAAACCTGATGTAAATGTGTGAGTAATAACGCTGGTGTCACCTTCATTTAAAATACAAATCTCAGTTTTTGAAAGCATAATTCTTTTACGTCTTCTGTTTTGATAATTTGGGTGAGCTGACTGAACGTGATGAACTACCAAGTGAACAAATAGAGATGGGTCAAATAAAAATGAATGGGGAGTTATTTTATCTGTGTGATCTCACCTGTCATGTCCTTTGGCCTGTGACTGTCCTGCGATGGCGTCCATGATGGCGTCCTGTGAGTACATGCTGATTGGTGTGTTGTACTGGGCGTGAACAATGGTGGCCTTTCCTCCCGGACCCCTCACCTCAATGGGTTTGTGGGTGGACAGGGCTGAGTCTTTCAAAGCTATGGGGTTGAAACTGGGGGTGTACTCCACACTGTCAGAGCAGGTGTTGAGGAGGGGGTGTCACAGGTCAGAGGGTCAGAAAAGGTGCAGGAGGTTTTGTGGACACAAAGGACAAAAGCACCAAAGTAAAAAACAAACACTCGTTTGTTGTTTGGTAATGCAGTAATCAACAAGGAGAGTCACAGAAGTCATTAGTAGGTTCTAAAAATAACTTTTGTATCATTACTCAATGCTCAGCTCAAAATACAAGCTGATCCTTGGAAAAAATAGAATAAAGCTAACATACAAGTCCAAAGAATATCCCAGCATGCAAATTCAAAGTAAACAGATCATTAACTAAACTAAAAAAATCACTGAAACACAAACATGCCAAATGAATCTTCACACATTACAGTCAAGCATGGAGGAGCTGTGATCTTTATTAGTATGCTGCATTTTTATGTTAAGTAAAAGTTCATTAAATAGCACCAATACAGTCATGCAAACACTGATGGTAGAATCTCACTGGGCTGCGACTGGAGGTTAGTTGATGACTCAAACCTAACTCAACTTTGTGAGAAAATATGTAAATTTTCCACTGCTGCCTCACTGAATTCTGAATGTTTGTGACAATATCTTGAGACTTAAATTTGTCACCGTTTTTTTTTTTAACATGTTCAAAATTTAAGCAATAAGACTTCAAGCCTCTGCGACTCAAGCAAGGAAACTGAGAATGTCTCAAAACATTCTGAAGACGAATGCTGTTTGCCAACAAGACGCCAGCCCAGTGAGATACTACCTTGAGGTATAAAATACAGTAATTTTTCTAAAAATTGTGAAACAGAGTCTCAAAATAGGTTTTCAAGTAGAGTCCTAGTGTGGTCAATATCTTCTGTTTTTATCTTGTGAGCTATTTTAGCTGTAAACTGCAAACCAACACAGTCAACCATCTCAGTTGGTGTTTTTATATGACTCAGGAATACTATGCAGTGGTTCCCAAACTTTTCAGTTTCTGACACACAAAACAATTTCAGAGACTCTCCAACCCGACTATCGCTGGTTCAAATGTACAAATGTTGCTAATAAATCAATTAACCAAGGATCTAATGACAGTACAAACAGCCTCAACAATTGCTATATTTTTTATTCTATTTATAACTTTTGCTTTTTATAGTTTATAACAATTATAAGAATATGTTTTTAGCAATTAATTCAAAAGTTTTCTTGCTGAATGGAAATCATCTCAAGATCCACTGTGGGGTCCCAACCCCAACTAGAGGAAGCATAAACCTTTGGTTTAAAGTGCGCCTATGTTGCACTCAAACTTCACCACACACTGACAATAATTCTAACTCTGCTGAGGTTACTTAATGCACATGAAATGTAAAAACAAAGTGACAGTACTGACTTTGCAGCTGTGTTGGCAATAACCTGAAACACATCAGAAGAACAGACAGACAAATAGAGACAAAAGAGAAGAGAATGTTACAGGCTGATAATATGTGATGATAATATCTTCCTGCATTTGTTGTGTAGGAAACTATCCAGCTACAGTGCTCTCCTGTAATCCCATGCACAAGTTAGAATAGAAGTCATTTATCATCAGTCTGATGTTTCCCTGCTCTTCTTTCATCCAGAGGAATGACTGACAAGAACAGAAGTGTTTCAGTCACATGACACAGGAGGGGTGTGGGGGGTTGCAAAGACACATTTAGCACAGAACAGACAGAAATATACACAAACAGCACAAACCACCAGATCCATTTATGTCAGAAGTGGAGATATATACTGTAACACTGCAGGTACGCTGTACTTTCATACAGGGACTTTAGAACTTCTATTACCCTTTCACCAAGAAATGTGTTCAAAAAAATCATATGAATAAAGTTAAACTTAACTTTTTCACACAAAGATTAACAGTCTGAGATTTTGAAAGTCTTTTTAGCTCATAAAATATGTGAAATGTTCACATTTTGCAGAGTGAATGTTATATTTGAGGTAAAATATTGCATTGTGGGATCGTGGAACTTCTCTTCACCACCATTGCTAATTAAAATCTATCCATCTTGACTTGGACAGAACTGTATGGCCAATATATGGCATTAAAGTTGAATTTATATTATATTTAGTGATGTCTGTTTAAGGTATCTCATCTCATTTGATAAAAAATAAAAAAAACAGAGTATTATTATCATCACTGTTTTTTTGCCAGTTTGGTAAATCATCTGCACAACTGCTGTAGCTAACATTACATGACTATTCAGTTGAGTCAATATGATAACTTTAGTCAAAACAATCTCACTAAAAATAACTTATTGAGCGCGATGAATATTGTAGTAATAAATTTTCCTGGGTAAGGCAATGCATTAGCTTTGTGGTTATCAAATAGCTATTTGAGATTAGTAGGGAAAAAGCCTTTAGGCTAACTCTGATTAACAGATTTAAAGTTATCTTTATTTTGTTCACAGCCCCTGACACAAAATAAATATACTTTTCCAAAATTGTAGAAAGCGATTGACTTATTATTTCTTAACTGAAATGATTTTTAACTGAATTAATGTGTTGGAAACAGGTTGAGTACGTCATTAACAAAAGCAGTGAAGCCAATCACATCACTGATTGGTTCAGTTGCTCTTTTTTTCTTTCATTGGATATTTTGAAGACATTTGCGAGAACAATTTTATGAATCATTTCTGTATGAGAACGTGTGGTAGATGATGCCAAATAAATGGAACAAGATGGTCTCTGTTGCTGGCAATAATTCTCTACACGTCACTGTCAATGTGTTTGTTTTGACTTGTCCGGGTTTGATGAAAAACAAGTTGTTTTTACAGAACTCAGGTTAGTTCTGGATACAGTAGATACTGTAAAGAGATGTCCCATCTCACTCAGGGGACATCTCCTTATAGACTGGGAGTGCCCTAACTTAGGTTTGGCATTCAGGATGATGGTGTGTAACCAAAGCGGAAAGTTCCATGACCAGGTCCAACAGCTGCTCTGACTACGTGTGTGTGTGTGTGTGTCCATGTTCTGGTGGGGCCGCTGGCAGGACTGAGATCATCGTTCTGTGTTCTGCTTGGAGCTTGTTTCCTGACACCTGATGTCCCATTGGCTGCCACTGTAAAGCAGCTCAGCTCCAGAGGGGAAACACATTAGCTGAGACTGATACCTGGATGTGATATGTCAAAGGTTTCACCCTTAATTAACCTCTCAAAGTATTCCATGGTGGAAGCACCACTAATACTTACAGTATGTCATCCCTCCAAAGAGAGTCACTATTGCATACTGTTCTCTTTGTGACGACAAATCTGTAGAAATGTGGATTGCATTGAAAGTTGCCTGGTTTTGATGTTTATTTTAATATCATATAGAAATTATGGTGTCATGCTTATAAATTTGAATAAACCCCAAACAAAGATCTCAAACCATTGCTATATTAAAGGCCTAGCATTCCTTGAAGGAATGCATATCGCCCGCTGTCTTTCATGACAGACTTATAAACTAAGATCTTCTGTTGAGAAAAGACTCAGTTGTAATAGTTTTGGTCAAATCTAAAAAAAAAAACATTAAGCAGGATCTAACTCAATTTTGCAAAATCTCCCCTGAGCTGTTAGTGCTCAGAGTGTGTGTTGTTAACAACTCTACTACCACATCAAACTGTAGCTCAATATCTGTAAAACTCACTTTGTTATAGCCATGTTTGTATTTGCTAAGGTTGAATAGCTGTGGTGGCCATCTTGAACTGAATTTACCCCAAAAGTTAATCATTGTAGATGTACATTGAACGACTACTTTCTGAGAATTTCATTAACATCCACCTATTGATTTATGAAATATTTTGCTAACAGCCAGTTAATGTTGTTTAGTTATTGCCAAACTTTTAAGCAAAGATTTTTGCACAATGAGTAGTACCTGTTGTGAATGACTCTCAGCTACAGCCACACCAACTTTCATCTCAATATACCTGACCGAGTCATATTCTGTTTGGTGTTTTCTTAGATGGGTTGTTTGTGGCGGCCATCTTAAATAGAGTTGACTTTAAAAAAAATATCATTCAGAGTTACCATGAAATCAATAGCCAAGCTGTGTTCACACAGTGAAAAAGCATCGTACAAAAACCTCCTTCAGTCT
>JAOXNZ010000064.1:19982782-19993242 GCA_028566095.1 Kryptolebias brasiliensis
GGTTGTTTGTGGCGGCCATCTTAAATAGAGTTGACTTTAAAAAAAATATCAGTTGTAGATGTTCATCAAATGATTAAGTTCTGAGAGTTTCATTAAAATCCACCCAGTAATTCACAAGATATGTTACTAAAAGACAAACAAACACACAGAGGGCGATACTTATAAAGTGTTTTCTGTTTCACTAAAGTCTGATAAAGTTTATCTCGTTTCAAAAGACCATGTAGTTTATTTTAAAAATAGTAGACTATCTGCTCAGTTTACTTTGCAGATTGAGATGATGGGGACTTAATTTCAAAAACACACTAACTGTATTATTTATCTCCCAACACATGTGTAATGTTCTGAAGTCTCCAGTTCAGATTATATTATAGAAGAGGCATCATCTGTGAGTCACTCCACTTCATGACTACGTTTTTAGCATTTTTGGTCTTTTAAAATACAATTCTAAGGAGATGAATAGCAAAACACCCATGTGAATTTAACCAGATTGATAAAGACAAAACTTTTGGAGCCTTTTTTTCTACTTTCAGTTTTTTTCCTTTTCTGTCATAAAAAACAAAGAAGGCAAAAGATAAGTTATTTTGTTCTTTATAAATTCCTCTGAAAGTTTGAACACTGGCACTGAGATGGCTAAAACGTTCAGCAAAGAGCTCAGATCAGCCTGTAATAAAGATGACACTGAAGTCCAATCTGCTGCTATTCTGTTACCTGGTCTGAGGCCAGAGATGCTTGTGAGAACCATCTGGAAATAGAGTCACGTGTGAGCGTCACGTGAAAGCCCAGTAATGAAAAGTTCTGAACACATTTTCTTTTTATAGTTAATGTGCAGTTAAATGAAGAAGATGTCATTTCATCCCTCCAGAGTGAAGAATTTTGTGGCTTTTAGTTCTTTGCACTAGATCAGAGAAACAATTAACTATTCTTAGTTCTTCATAAATGGAGGTAAAAATGCTTAAAGCTATCCAAGAAAAAACTTTCCCAGCAGCATCTTTTTTTTTATGTTTCAGAAGGCAAGTAAAGGTCTGATAATACAAGAGTGTAATAGTATGAGTGGAAGTAAAAACGATAATAAAAGTGCAAAATTCAGAGAAAAATCTGAGAAATTCCAACTCTATTGTGATATATTTATAGGAAATAATATTTCTATAATTTTACTCAGAATTCGGCCCCGCCCGCTAACTCCTTTAGTTATTTAATGGATCTAATACCTGTATAAAATAAAGATCTTGCAAATGGGAAAAGAGCTCTTCTTTTTTACAAGAGCCTTCATTTGTACTTCTGAAAAATCTTATTCCTGTACCTCTTTTAAAAAAATACAGAATGTTTTCATGGAGAAAAGATTTTGAAATAACCTGAAAGTGGTAGCCAGTTGTGTTTTTTGCTCTTTCTGTGTTTTGGTTGGAGTTGGCTGACCTCTGACCTTCCTGCA
This sequence comes from Kryptolebias brasiliensis, assembly GCA_028566095.1. NCBI lineage: Eukaryota > Metazoa > Chordata > Actinopteri > Cyprinodontiformes > Rivulidae > Kryptolebias > Kryptolebias brasiliensis. Next base: position 19,984,212 of record JAOXNZ010000064.1, read on the forward strand.
GCTTTCTGCAGCTGCTCTGTGAATATTTTACACTAGAGGGCAGCAGAGCTCTGCCTCATGACAACAACAACTGATTTGCTCACAAACATGTACAAAACAAGAACATAAAAACACATTTGACATTTTGACATTTGTATGATATGGCATTGTTTTTGTGCAGTTATGTGTATTTGCTGACGTGATAAATGAGCGGGTGCGTTTTATACCTTCTGGTGTGGGATGATGGGCATCGGTGACTCCATTCTTGGAGTTGCCGTGGGAACTGGAGCGGGACGTCTTGATCTGTGTACACACAGCAAAATATCTATTTAAAATTTGTTCATTAGCTCATAAACGAGTTTCTCTTGCTGTGACTTTTGTTCAAGCTGCAGAAAAAGGTTGTTTTGACAAGTATTTCTTCAAGGAGGAAAGTTTTTATCTTTTATCTGAATCTAGCTTTTATTCTGGTAACACTGCAAGAGCAATCCTAAATGTTCACACTGAATAATGTAAAGTTGTTTTCCTGATTTTCCTGTGACTCCAGTACATGTTTTTGTATCATCTACATAAGTTTTATTTCAGCTGTTTGTTTGGGTTTAGGTGTGCTGGTTGTTTACTTCTGCATTGAGAGCGTAAGTTTGTTGGTGGCCGACTTGATCTTGTTCTGGGCTTCCAGGTGTGTCATCCCGTCGGTGCTGGCCCCATCGATGGCTGAAATAATGTCGCCCTGGGCCAGGCTCCCACCTGCTGCCTTACTGGCTGGGGTTATCTGTGGGAGGTGGGTCAACAGAGCAGATCACACATAGACAAAAATATCCAGATATTTGAGTGGTATTTATGTAAGAATATGTTAGAATAAGAATTTCAAGTGTAATGTAAGTGAAATGTAAGTGTAGAGGCGCAATAGATAAAATCTGAAGGTGATTATGCTAATGTCTTATTATTCAACTCAGCAGAAACAATTTTTTCTGTCTAATAAGTCTTTGTTGAGGTAAATGAGTAAAAAAGCAACATGAAGGACAAAAAACAGGAAGTTGTCATTTCTGATGTTTGCTACAAACAGATTCAGAGTTGGAGTCTTGGGCAGCTGAAAACAGGAAGACATTCTAAATAACCTTTCACAGTTTGACCCTCAGCCGTTTATGTTTTTGGCTCGGCTACAAAACCAAACTTTAGCTGTGAAACTCCACAGAAACGAGGTTTTGGTGAAAGCTCAGAGATGTACAGTGCTGGGTTTAGACTTACAGTCAACTCGTTAAAAAGTTAAAAATAAGAAATGCTGTTGATGCCTATGGCTTCAAGCTGATGAACTCTACTACGCACTTTCACCACCTAACATACACACACACGCACACAAACACACCTGCTACTGACATTCATACATATCTTCCTTGGCTGATTCTGGTTTTTAGAAACGTGTTTACATTAGCTAATAAAACTCAGTTATATTATCACTTCATGACTTTGCACTCGTCTTTCATCCTTTGAAAATTGAGATTCAGTGATGATATTATATGCGTGTACGTGGAGAGTACAGAGCTACTTTAAATGCAAGTTGATGAAAAATCAAGGTGATAGCAAATTATTATTATTCCAGACACATTTTATAGGGGATGAGGGGAAAGATTTGCCCAAATGTTGTTTTCTCAGAATAAAAACATGTAAATTTGTTTGACAGTTAAAATCAGTCAGAAACAACTTAAACATGATTCAAATACACCCGCACATCTTTCATGTTCAGTAGCAAATAAGGGACCAGAGAGTCAGCTTCAGAAGAATAAAATAACAATAATTACACATAGGTCAAAGGTCAGGATTAGACTTAAATAAATCTATACTTGACAACAAGACTGACGGTAACTTTAACTCAGTGCACAGAGCCAATTATTTAACTTTTTGAGCATTGGCTAACATTATGTAAGGAATCCTCTGTCTCCATTTCTCTTTCTTTTCTTAGTTCTTGGCAAAAGTCGGCAGAAATCCAAACCCCAGCAGTGTTACGTCAAACTGTAATGACACCCTGAGCTGTCACGTCAAGCTGCGGTGCTTTAGGTTAACCTGCTGGGCTCCGCCGCAACCAGGGAATGAAACAAATCTAACAATACAGACCAAAAAAAAAAAAAATCCCAAAGATCAGGATCAGAAGGCAAGAAACTAACATGTCAGTCAATGTAAGTCAGCCTATTGATGACTGCAGAATAAAGAGCTGGAGGCGTGAGGGAGGAGGAGGAGAGATAATATGGCTCCACTCAGGTGAGCATCACCCTCTCCATTGTCTCATCTTTCTCTCATTTCCTGACTCTATCTGCTCTTCCTCAGGCGCAACTCCAGAGGCTGGAAATGAAACTGACTCGCAGCGAGGAATTAAGCTTACTAAAGGTAACACAAGCTGCCATTAGCTTCTTCACACTCCTCACATCTCTTCATCCATCCTAACTCTTTTCTGATGCTATTTAAAGCAAACGCTGTTAATGCTCCAGCAGTGGTGCCAAAGAGTGACCCGGTCTCTGCTGAACAGTCATTTGCTGTCTTCATTTGTACTTTAATGCTCATAAACTTATGCTCATAAAACTAAAGGTTGACAATAATTTAAACACTACAGCTACAAGAACAGTGTAACATTTGTTATGGCTAATATTAATATGGCTAATAAATCTTTTTTGAGCCAAATTTATCCTCAAAATTGTAATTTTGAAATTACATTTGGTATATTTTTAATTAAAAAAAAACAAGAAACGTATTGTAATGTATTCAGTTATTGCTCACTACATACAGATTTATTTTGTCCTAATAAAGTCAGGTAATAATTAAGCACTAAAATGTAACTTAAATGCACAGTTTGTCATATTTTTAAAGAGTGGTAAATACAACTCATTAACTTACAGCTGTAAAATATCAATTTCCGTCTTTCCACTGGTAGTTTATTCTGTAAATCTCTGTGGCGTTCACACTGAAGCCTCCCTGTCATCATCATCACATACAGCAACATTACATAATCACCCACATACACAAATCACACCTACAGTTTGTGCACACACACACATTTACAGTAATGCACATGCATAAACACACGCTGTGAAAGGTTAAAGTTGGCAAATTTTGTTTTGCAAAGTTAACCTTTAACCCTATTGACATTTAAACTGTTTCTACTGAAAAATATAGGAGAGTCTTTGAAGATTTATTGTGAATTAGAGTCAGTTGAAATCACTGTTAAATGGAAAGTTGGTAAAAAGTGACGCAGATCAGTGGGTATGTTTATCATCTTTGAGTTACTCATTTTGCTAAAGTTATTTGATAATTGCAAACAGAGCTGAAGATATTTAGTTTCAGTTTTAAGTTTATGCTTTCAGTAACACACCGTTTGTTGCTTTTTTAAACTTCTAAGTTGTTTTGAGCATTTCTGAGCACAAATTCTGTCCTTACCCTGGAGATGGTGAGCGGCATATTGAAGTCCTTCCCTCCCTGTAGTCTGAAGCCCCATGGAGCCGGGCCGTTCAGAGTCACTGTGTACGTGCTCATCTTCTGTTAAATGTCAGCACTCCTCCGGCTAACAGCTCCTTCTGAATGAGAATTTTCTCCTTCTGTTTGGGTTTGTTTTTTGGTTCTGCTTATCCTTTTTTCTTTTTTTTGTCCCGTTCAGTGCCGTGCCCGTCCCCAGTCAGCCCAGCCTTCTCTCCTGGTCTGCTCCCAGCTCTCAGGACAAACACCCTGGTGGTGCTGGTTAGTGGGTGGGTGGGTCAGGTGCCGTGAAAACCTCTGAGACACACAAACGGACACACAGGCATGCGTTGTGCACACAAACACACGTGTGCAGAAACACACACAGAAAGAAAGCAGAGGTGAGCCAATGCAAAAAAAAAGTTATCTGTCTCTACAAACCCTTCACCTTCAGACCCTGAAACCTGAGAACTAGCAGGAAAGCAAAGCCTCAAAAGTCAACATTAAGATGGAATATTAAGATGGAGAATAATTTCTTGCCTGTGGGATTGAAGTTAAGGGACAGACAGGCTAAGAATAGCTGAGACTAGCAGAGACATGGGGGCCGTGGCCCCCATATAAGGTCTGTAACACGAAGCCCCAGAATGCTTCACTGCCGATTCACATGGCCAATATAGACCCCTCTTACTGCAACACATTCTTTCTCTCTCTTAGCGCTATCAGTGCGTGCCGCCAGCACCCCATTATGTGCAATCAGTTTTTGTGCACTGACGTTGTTTGCTTTTGTGCTGTGAGGTGTTTAAATCTGTTCGAGAAAGGAAACAACAAATTACCCAGAGCTGATTTCCTGGAAACACACTCTCTGAGGTGAACTGACTGCCCAGTCTCTGCTGGTGTGTGTGGGTGTCATTTGGAGCAGTTTAATTAGCAGTCAGCCACATTTGTTAAGGTTATATGAACACAAATTGCAGAATGTTTGATGGGTGGCTGTAGACTGCCTTTATGTCATATCCAGATATTTCTGGGAATCAGCCCACACCCATTAAAAATCAAAGGCTGTTCACAGGTGAAACACCTCTTATTAAGATGTTCCAAGAAAACTGAGAGGTACTATTTTATTTGCAGTTGTGGGGATTGACGCAAATACTAAATTATATAAAGACCCATCGTCCACTAATATAATGCTTCTTGTTTTGCAATGGCATTCATTCCAGCAAGTATTTCTTTCAAATTTGGCCTAGTGTCACTGGGGTTGCATAATATCATACAGTTTGTGCACATGTTGCACGTTTAGCTCTGTGGGTTCCTCTTGCTGAGGCCAAATTCTGACCCTACCATCTGCATGCCCCAGTCAAAGTCACTGTGATTACATGTTATCCCCTTTTTCAACTGTGATCTGAACTCTGACTTTTTCTGCGCCTGCATCTGTTACACTAACTGGCTGACTAGTCAGCTGTATTAACTAGGACAAAAATTCTCAACACAGTGTTAATGGGATGGTTCACGTGTTATTGAAATGGAGTTTTATAGAGAAATCAGCAGTCAGTGTCTTACCTGCAGTAAACAGCAGTCAACTTGACATCAGTTTGAAAAAACAGGGTAAAAAAGCTAATTTGAGTAATAAAGAGTAAAACAAAATAAATGAAATTAGCAATATAATGTTGATGTAGGACTTGTCACATCTTTAAATACTTAAAAAAAAATTTCAAAATGCCTCCAATGAGTTGAAATAGAATTTCTTTAAAATGGTTCTAGTTGAGTTCCTTATTGGAGACAGTAAAGAGAATTGTTTTATTTTATTTTAGCATTAGTTCTAATATTAGGAACATGCTAACGCAAAAGTTTATACTTCAATCATAATTTTCATTTCTTGCATCAGACCCATATCCTCCTGAGAACCGAAGAAAAAAAAGGTTTTCCATTTTCTGAACAAAATGTCCATTATTAAGGACAAAATATATGTGCCGGGTCTCACCAATTTAGTCATTCTTGATTACATTTAGCTGTTTTATATGTTTTCTGTTCATGTTTCTGACACATGGACAATTAAAAAAAATAGTTTTTATTAAATACAAGAAACTCTCTTTTTTTTTGCTTCCAGTAGCTTTAAGTTTAGATATGACATTTTGTTCAAATGTCACGTTTATCTTCCTTTTTAGGCGCTCCCTTCTGCAGGGGTTGCCACAGTAAGCAAACTTGCAGGAAAGATTTGGCAAATTTCATACCAGATGGCCTTCCTGACAAAACCTGGGCTTGAACCTGCAGCCTTAGGATAGCAAGCTACTGCAAAAACCTGTATTATAACCACTAAAGAAACCTTACAATAATCAAATAAATGGCTTTTTTAAAAGTATTAAATGAAAGAACTCATCCACACACGAAGGCTCCAACAACACTGGAGGATTTCATATTTTTATGTAGAAAAATAAATAAAAGCAACACAAAACATTTTGTGCAAAGAAAACCAAATCAACATGAAACCATCAACTTAAATAAAACAGAATTGAACACATTTATAATATTTAATCAGTTATAACAAAAATCTATCAATACATGTAATTTTTATACATTTGCAGATAAAAACGTAGAAGAGCAACCATGGGAACATATCGGCCTTTGTTGTTACCTAAAATCTGAAACTTATTTTGTTCGCCATTTCTAAGTATTGACAAAAACGTGTCTGATTGTAATTTGAGTTGCCAAGGAAACAGTCACAGTGCAGTCGTAGTCAGTGATGCAGCAATCAGAGGAATCTCAAACTTACAGAGACGAAGATAAAAACCTTTGGAAACTCGAGCCTAAGCTGATTATAAAAACAACCAAAATAACCAACTGTTACTTTTACATAACACAACGTATGGCCTCAAGGAAAAGTGAAGAATATACAGTACTGATTGAATTTCTTAAGACACACACACACTCATTCTGTGCTCCTGCAGCTCTTTCACAACACATCTGTGTCCCAGTGAGTCTGATCTGTGGTATATTGTTTCAGGAATGATAAAAAAAATTAAACCTAAGAAGCCAGAGGGGGAACAGTCAACCTCTGTCCTGTCACTTATACAGTATGTTTGTGTGGCTCATTGTTCAGTTATGAACATGGTTGGTCATTAAGAGAAAGAACAACTGAAATGAGCAATAAACCTCTATTCCCTAAGGTGGAATTTCAGTTTAAATAGAAAAGTGCACAAGTTATTGTGCACATTATATTCAACCTAAACCTTCAACAGACTGAAGGAAATATTATGTGGGATCAGAGGATGTAGTTTAAAATGCATCACTGATTTATTTTTAATGTTGAGTGCAAACAAAAGGCCTCATTTTTGAAAACCTTAACATGTTAAGGATAACATAATGTAATTAAATCCTGACCAGAGAGCAATTTTACTCCACTCCTTTTTTTGTGTCATAATTCGTGGTCATGGGTTCTGAGTTGTACCCTTAAGACCAGACCAACCAAACAAGCAAGTTAATTAAGGTGAGTTCCTGTAAGAAAGAACACGCAACTGTCAAAAATGTCTCCGTTCGTCTGGATCAGCGAGCAGCTTCGCTTACAGTTTGGACTTTCGCTGCTTTAAAAAGCTGCTTTCCAACAACATCTATAATTAAATTGTATTCCTAAATGTTCAAATACAGTAAAACATTGAAATTAAAAGTGATGCAAAAAACAAACAGACCAGTTTTCAGATTGAAAACATGATCACAGTTGTTATACATCTTATATTTGGGCCAACTGCATGTCTGCATTTTGGTTAAGATTGTTTTTTTCTTATCAAGGATGCATATCCTGTACCGTAGCTACTGTGCAAAACTTTTATCTGGATTTTGAACTCTACAGATTTTTGGTCATATTGTCCCACAAAAGCAAAGAAACAGACTTTTAAAGCAATTGTTCAGACTTTTGAAATGGGGTTCAGTGGAAAGGTCATGAACTATTAGTATCTTACCTGTTGTAGATAGCTCTTTGAACAATGTTAGTTTGGAGAAATGGTGTTTAATTCTGACAGGACTGATGAACTAAAGGCTAGTCTGAGTGGGACCAAGATCAACGTAGATTGCTGCTGCTTTAAAACTCCAGTCTGAAAAAAATCTACTTTTATAAACCTTTAATGTCAGGTTTACATTATATTGTTATTTGCACAGTATTCTGTGGTTATCTGTAAGTGCAAACAGCAGCAGCAGCTAGCTGTAGCACTTCTGGTGTAGCCTGGAGGCACGTCCAGCAGAATTATGATATTATTGCACTGATATAACCATGCAATGCAAAGTTGATGGCAATGTTTGATTTTTGAAACTTGAGTTGTTTTAGGACAGCAGCAATGCACTTTAGTCCCACTCGGACTAGCTGTTAACTTATCATTCTGGCCAGAATTCAACTTTATTTCTCCAAATTAAGGTTCTCCAAAAATGTATCCGCAACATAATCTTTCCACAAAACTCCAAATAAATAGCAAGTTTTTACTTTATACAGCAATAATTTGTTCAGAAATCTTAGTAAAAAAAATATTGGCATTTGGATCATAACTCTTTAATAAAAACCAAGCCAACCGTAGGACAGTATTTGACACAGTGAGTTTAAGGCTAATTTGTTGCTTCCAGTTTTGAGGTAATCCATGTCCAGTCACCACGACGTGCCAGAAAAAGACAAAAATCTGTGTGCAAAACAAACACTCACACTTAAATTTACTGGGCTTTTACCACTCACATACATTTACACTGCATGCAAAGGAGAACAAAAACAAACAAAATAAAGATGCTGTAGTTCGGATCCACCCTAAATATCAAACAGCCTGCCGGCACAGATTATTCCCATGATGGGGAGCCTTCATACCAGAACACACGGTGCTGCACTTTTCTCTATCGCCTTCATGGTAAAGCTGAAGTCTCCAGCCTGGCGATGTCAAGCAGCTCTTTACTAATTGGAGTGCAAGTTTTGGCCACTTTGAGGTTGCCGTGGAAACCAGGGGGACTATTGAGAATGGACGGGCTTGATATGGAGGTGACAATGACAGACGACGTGGTCTTGGACACCGGCCTTGTCCCCGACTCCCTCATCATGTTATCCAGCTGAGAAGGTAAAGAGAAACATGATTTCGAGAGCTGCAATTTAGACTCAGCGTTTTTTTTACGTGAGAAGGTGATGGATGAAGGTTTGGAGCAAAATGAAGCAGCTGTGGTCAAAAACCTCCTGAGCAGAGCACCACAACCTAATGAATTTTAATATTTTACATAGAAATGTGACATATCTAAGTATTTGCCTAAAAACTAATATTATACGTTGTTTGTTGTACCTGTAAATTGTAGCTGATTATTAGCATATTAGCAAACTTTCAGTTTAAAATTTGAAACAATGTCTATGTTATAGTGGTTTATTTTTCCAAAAATAGGTGCCTCAAACTCAAGCAGTTCCTACATCCAGCCCTTCTGCATTAAAGGAAAAGGAGCTTGTAAAACATTTATCTTAGTGTATTTGCTTGTACATAAATGCATGAGCAGATGAAGACAGGACGGAGGTTCCAAGCTTTGATTTTCAGCAAAATCTGATTAATATTAATGTCAAAAGCAGCAGGAAATGAATTAAATTAGGCTGGTTGTTAGAAAACACTGATTTGAT
>JAOXNZ010000064.1:20007731-20024390 GCA_028566095.1 Kryptolebias brasiliensis
AACCGGAGTACCCGGAGTAAACCCACATGTGCACAGGGAGAACATGCAAACTCCACCCAGAAAGGCCCCAGGCCGGGTTTCGAACCTGCAACCTTCTTGCGACAGCTCTAACCACTACGCCGCTGTGCCACCCGTAACAAAACCAACTTTTCACATTTTAAGTCTTATTGAAAATCCCAAACAGCATTAATTAAACCTTTACAGTACCGGTTTCACTGTTTAGACACATTTTTCTGGGAAAATAATTCCCTTGTGTCTTTCAGTATGTTAGATATGACTTATTTCATCATTGAGCCTCAGTGATCTGAGGTGTGAATGACTTCACATGAGCCTAAAACTCAGAAATCAAACAGTTAAAACTAAAGACTTTTGGATAAGAAATCAATCGTTTCAATTGCCTTTGATTTAAGCCCTCAAGCCTCAACCTGCAAGTGTGTTTTTTAAAGTTTGTTATGAATAAAACCTGAAGGTTTGGAGTCTGTCTATATTAGACCTAAGAAGATTAAGAACTAAGGCGTTGTCAGGAGAATCGTTCTGGCTTTATATTGTACAGTTCTGTTGTTCTAAATATGTCCATGTAACAAGATTTCTCATCCACACTTTTGTTCATTCACACTCAGACATACAGCTTCAGTGACAAAACAAACATTCAGTCATCACTTCATCAGCTGCTCTGTCCGCAGGCTCTGAGCGTACGGTCAGCATTAAAACTGTCACACTCATCATATAAACACAGCCAAAACATCTCATCCTGCATAAGATAAAAGTGCACGTGTATTTTTGTTTTTGTGAAAAGTTCAAGCAGATAATTCTCATGAAATTAAATATCACAGCATTTGTATGCCCGTTTGACATCTGAAGCCTAATTCATGCAAGCTTCAAAGCAACAACAGATGTTCTGGAAAATAACCTTAAGTCCTCGAACATTTTCTTCTGACAGAAAAGGTTCGGCACATTCTATAGTTTACGTTAAACATCTCAATCATGAAGGGGGAAAAAACCATGAAACTAAGGCCCTTTTTAAACAATTTCTTTTTTTTCCATTTGTGAAACAGTTATTGTCCGTGTGACTCTTTCAAGATACTGAAATACTCAAACAGCACCAGTAGCTGGAGAGAACTTCCACATCCACAGGATTTCAAAATACTCAGAGCAAACATTCTTAGCTTGGATAACAATTTTCTCAAAAAATGTTTTTGCTTTGATTCCCTTTTCAGTTTCCTCTTAGTTATTAACCATTTCAGCACATAATCAATGTTTGACGACAACAGGATCTGGATGAGACGAGAGAGACAAAGAAAAAAAACCTGGTAAAAATGGCTCCATTGTTGATGTGGTTTCAAGGGCACAAAGTAATAGGCTGCTACGTTTTTTCTGAAAATCTTTGTATAATAAATCTACACCAAAAACAAAGTTTTTAAAGATCTCCACTTTAGAAAACATTTTTAAAGTGCAAACACGACAGAACATCTGTTTCTGAAAATATTTGAAGTAGTGTAGACAAAATTTAAAGCCTGTATCTCAATGGGCTGTGAAGTAGATGACTTCAAGAATTGGCAAGAAAATATAGAAATTTTCAATTGGAACAACACTGAATTGGTGCTGAAGGCACATATGAAACTGCAAATAACTTTCAAATTTTTCTATTTCAATTTTGCCACAAAAGTGAGTCTAAGGGTGGCACAGCGGAGTAGTGGTTAGAGCTGTCGCCTCCCAGCAAGAAGGTTGCAGGTTCGAATCCTGGTCTGGGGCCTTTCTGGGTGGAGTTTACATGTTCTCCCTGTGCACATGTGGGTTTACTCTGGGTACTCCTGTTTCCTCCACAGACCGAAAACATGCATGTTAAGTTCATTTGTAACTGCATGTGTCAAACTCTGTTCCTCAGGGGCTGCTCTCCTGCATGTTTTAGATGTGTTCTTGCTTTAAAACACCTGGTTTAAATGGATGACTTGTGCACATGCTTCTGGAGAACTTCATGATTTGATGAGGAGGTAATTAAACCATTTGAATCAGGTGTGTCGGAGCAGAAAAACCTAAAACGTCCAGGACAGCGCCCCCTTGAGGCCTGCAGTTTGATACCCCTGGTCTAAAGGATGAGATCAATGCTAAAACAAGCAAATGAAAACAAAGAACGAGACAAAATAAAATAAAAAGATGTGTTTCTAAGGCTACTTTTAGACAAAACTGAATTGTCAGCCCTCAAAACTCAACCCCATCCTTCTAGTTGAATTCTAGATATAAATGATTTGAAATCTCTGGGTGAAATTGGCTTGGTGAATCAATCCCCGAACATTGTCTTTGACAAATGATAAACAGGAGCTGAAAGCCAAAAGAATTTCTAAAATTGTAGAAACAAAATGCCTCCACTGTACTGAGAATCCAACTCAAACGCAATAACTCACGTTTTCTGCAGGCTGAGACAACATGGAGCTGCAACACACTTGTGGAATGATGTTGTACAAAAAACAAACAGAAAATTTAGGCGTTTGTAAAGAGACAGCAAAACAAAAAAGCAGAGCATTTCACAAAATAAATATGTTTGTGAAAAGCTGTGTGTAAAAGTAATTTTGCTGTATGAAATGTTGTGTTTCCAGAAATGTTTTATAAAGTCCTGCTGTGCTTGGCATAAAATGTACAAGCTGTCCTCAATGATTTATATTTAATCAAACGTTTCTGGTTTCCATCCAACCTTTTAGTCACACAAAGCTGCATTTGATGATTTTATTTAAGCAGCACAGTAGTATGGGCTGGAGATTTCTGTACTGAAACAGGTTATATTTGCTTAATGCAGTGTTCTAATTGCCTTTAATTGCCATTATTAAGTATTTTAAAAGGGTTGCTTTGAAAAAAAAAAATGTTGAAAGGAGACGTTACCATAATAGTTCTTTTCAGAAAAAAATCCTGATTCAACAAAGTGTTCAATAAACTGACTTGCAAAGCAGCAGCTCTAAATGTTACAACCTTAAAAGCCTCACCATTATAAAAAAAAAACATTAAAATATGGAAATTTGAATCTGTGAAAGAAAAGACGTGACTGTGACCTGTTATCAAGGTAAAAAATAAAGTCTCACTCACTACTTCTTAATCATTTTCCCCCCAAATCGGCTGCATTTTTTCACATGTCAAATACCTTCATGTGTTACATGAGTACATTTGGAGGCAGGGTATCAAAAGCTGAAAAGCTTATCTTGTTTTACATGCAGAGTTTTGTTCTTTACAACCAATTAAAACTTTGGCTATGGTGCTTTATTTCTAGGTCACACTGAAAAGGGTAAGATTAACAATAAAGGTGGTCTTTAATTCAAAATGTGTGTGCACAAATTAAACTATATAATTTATAGTAAGTCTATATATTTAGAGTGGCAGATTAGGTTTTTTAAACCATAAAGTTTTCTGTAAGAAGGTTAAAATGTTACGTTATGCATGTGTTACCTTTCTTTCCAAATATCCACTGTTTGTGCATGCTGGTGATGAAGAAGATCGGCGTCTGAGTGAGACACATGAGGAAGTCTGTCACTGCCAGATTAATGATGAAGATGTTCGATGGCGTCCGAAGGCCCCGACTCCTGCACACACACACACACACACACACACACAGCTGTTAAAATATTTTTTAAATATTTTAAAATTAGAGCAAGTCAATTATCACATTTTAATATGTGATGAACTGAGACAGACAAATATAGAGAAATAATGATTAAAAAAGGAAGTTTATTTAATGCATCAAGCCTCAAAAAAAAAAAAGGAAATACCTGCAGAAAGCATATATGACCAGGAAGTTTCCCAGCATGCCTGTGATGCCCACAGCGAGGATGACAACACCGATGATGTAGTGAGCGTGGTCTGGGACGTTTACTGTTGGAAAAGGATGGGCAGGGACTATGGCACCCTGGATGCAGAGAAGCAGAAAAAAAAATAGGCTTTTTAGGGCAAAATATTCATAATGTCGGGTCCTAAATACAGTTGCAGAAAACTGAATTCATTGCTTGTTTTGAAAAAACAAAAAGTGAACAGAAACTCTGCATCAAGGCTTTCCTTTTGTTTCTCAGTAAGTTTTTACGTTTAAAGCAGATGTTCACACAGCCACACACATCCAGACACACTGACACACATCACCAAGACTTACTCTGCAAAGCTTCTTCATCAGTTCCCACAGTATTTAACAGGATCACATGCTTCATGGTAATTCTGGTTCCTGGTGTGTATATTTCTGTGTATTTGGTATTTTTTTGTGTATTTGTCAAACATCTGTTTCAGCAGTTCCACTGCTGTTTAGAGTTTCAACCTCATCCTGCTAAAATGGGAACATTTTTGCAGTGGAAAAAGAAGATTATGCAAAAGATTGAGTGTAACGGTCACTGAAAGATGGGACAAGTTTGAGATTGTGTGTGTGTGTGTGTGTGTGTGTGTGCGTGTGTGTAATGTAGACACATTATGATCAAGTCTGATGTCATCATCAGCGTTACGGTTGATCACACTTCTTTTTTCCTTCCCTTCAGGCTTAAAGTCTCCCTCAGTCCTGGTTCTCCTTTTCACAGCTTTGCCTCTTGACCTGTTTGATCTCTTTATCTCCCCGGCTGATTCTCAGACCTTCCTCTGTAAAATCTCTTGATCAGTTTTCCCCTTCCTTCTTTGTTTCCTTTCATGTCGCCCGTCTCCGGGCTTCAACGACTCAGGACCAGAATAATGCCGATCACAGAAGCAGACGAGGTGGAAAGAGTTCAGTGAGGTGCTCGGGGAAGGTTTCTGTGTTTAAGTAAAACGGTGGGTAGTATTATCTATCCGTTCTTTGTTTTCATCGCATTAACCCAGAGCTGTCTAACATGTGGTGATATAAAATAATGACAAACAAATGGAGTGAGACAGACAGTGGAAATTAGGAATAGAGGAGAGTGTGAAAATCAGTGTGACGAAGCGGAAGAGAAGTCAGTGAATTTAAGTAAACATAGACAACAAGTATGAACGTATAAACTGATTCCTCTACAACAGAAGTTCATTATTCTGAATTAGACTGATTTCATTTTCCTTGAAATAAAAAATAGCATAATTACACGGAATTCAAACGGTTCATTTATAAACCAGTTCTAGAAATAATTTAGCCTCATTAAGTCTCAGACAGACTCATTACTCAGTGACTGAGCAAATGAAAAGCTTCATCTGCTCACTAAATGTGCCACAAGTCTTGACGAAAAGCAACCAGAAAACTTTTATCACAGAGTGTATGTTTGTCATTTTCAGTTGGGAGTTGTAGCGTTTTAATTTTAAATTTGTGATTGAGTGTTTTTGTCGAGCTGTGATGGACTTGCGACCTGTCCAGGGTGTCCCTCGTCTCTCGCACAGTGGATGCTGGAGATGGGCACCGGCTCCCCGCCACCCGGAATGGAAAAAACGGGTAAAGAAAATGGACGGATGTTTTTGTTGAGTTCGTCTTCTTTGTATTGTTTTTATTTCCTATATTCTTGTGGCGTTTCCTCACATTGTTTTCCTGGTTTGTTTCATTAGTTTTACTTTCTGTTCTTCCCACATAAGGTTCCAATTTGCAAATCATCAAAGTTTCATTTAATTCTTCAATGTATGCTGTATACTTTGCTTGACCTTGTTAAAATTTTTCAAGGACTTATGAAAAGGTGGTAGAATTTAAAATAATAATAAAAAAAAAACTATAATAATACTGCAACAAGAATCCAAGCAGCAATATTAAGATATGATTTGGGTCTGCAGCAACATTAAAACAATTGTTCACAAAATATTCAACAAAAAGTTTAAGTAAGGAAATTGTAAAATATTTTTAACAATGGAGGAAAAACTTCAACTTAAGCGTGTTTTGGACTGTTCACCTGCGTTCTCTACACTCAATATTTATTTAGACCACTGAGTCTCGTAATTTTCAACCACTTATTGTTTGGTTGGATTTATGCACCACAAATCCTTTTACCAGCTCTTATTGTCAGAGGGTTAGTGGCTTAATTAAAGAGTCCGCCACTGATTTTTTTCATGCACTTCCTATTATAACCACTAGAGGTCCCTTAATGTGATACAGAGGTCTGTTTCTTTTTCTTATGTGGAGAACAGATTCATGTTAACACAGCCTACATTAGAGGACATATATGTACATATGCAAATAGATTTAAAAAAATCAATATTTAATATGACATCATAAATATGTGTCATTTCTTTGATTTCTTTGGTCATATAGCTGAGTCTTTAAAATGATCCCAGTTTGTAAACCTCTGAGAAACATTTGCTCATATGAAGATGTTTGTGGACCAAACCTTTGTTTTGCACCTGGAACAGCTGCAGCAGCTGTCAATTCTTTTATCAATTAAAAATGTAAATGCTGACAGTGATAAACTGAGGCGAGGTTCCAGACAACATTTTCTCTCTCCCCATGTTTCTCACCTATGTGCTGCACATTATCCTGCCTTTTTTAGAAATTATCGCTCCATTTTCATCATTTGTTCAGAGACTTAATGATACAGATGAATATTGCATGAGCTGCACACTTGATGCCCACAGAATCAGCCACACATTGTGCTCAATTAGACCATCTTTATGTTAGAAAAGGGTTTTCTCTACCTTCAAAAGTGACCTGCCCTGTTAACAAAACAGGGCATTAAAAAAAACAATCAGAAAGGACCACATACTGACATACAGTCACGGTCTAAAATCAAAGAACTGCATCGCTCTCAAATTAGAGCCGTTTGTGTAAGATTCTGTTAGACTGAGACCGCAAGCAATCTTAAGGAAGATAAGAAAAGGAATCTAAAACAGAAAGTTTTTCATCAAAAACCCAAATATTTCAGAGAAGAAGATCCCATCTGTCTCTGCAGCAGCCGCCGTGACTGCAGCCTGTAAATCTTTCCAACAATTACATCTGTCTCAGATCCCTCTTATCTGATGTCAGTCTGGGCTCCTGCACAGCAAATATATGATTATTTTCTTTTCATGTTTTTGTATTCTATACGAGCTGCAGCTCAGGGATAGATACACTGGAAGATTTCCCTAAAGGCTGTGGCGTAACTGATCCCACTCTCAGACAGAAAATATCTCAAAAACTGAAACTTGGAGCAGTCAGTGTGATTCAAATTTAAAATTGGTAAACATTCCAACTCATTTGTGGCAGAAAAACAGTGAAGCTGCTCATCTGGAGTGCGCAAAAGCTCTCCAGTCACGGCAACAAAAATAAAGCAGAACTCTTGAAGTCAGCACTTACAGCTGGAGCTACAGGAGACACCTCCATGAGCCTCTGCGGGTGGATGGAGCTGATATTCCAGGGCGCTCGACCGGTCGGTTCCGGTGTGGGAATCACCGGTCCGATGTGGAGCCTAGAATCCATCAGAGCGGTGGTTGGAGATGGGTGTGAGGGAGAGAAGTTCACATGAGAGGTTGTGAGCCTATATGAGGCGGTGAAGGAGCCCTATCATCGCCACGCCGCTCCTCCTCACTGAAACTGTGGCACAACATCTGTGGCGCGGCGGGAAAGACTCCGAGTCTCTCTCTCTCTCCGGTTCTCATCCAATCTCTGCCTCACACTGTGTCAGTAGGTCTCCGTGTGCACAAGGATAGAAATGCCCTCTTAGTTCATTTTTCCCCATTTTGATTAAAGAAAACAGTGTAGATCGTTTTGTCCTCATTTGTCCTACCTTCGCTTCTCCTAATTTTCTTTTTGCCAGACGCGTAAAAGGTACAAATCCATCCACATTTTCATCCAAGAACCGGTAAAAACAAAAGCTATACACAAAGATGGCTAAACTTTGACATGTTTTTGCTTTAGTTGCTTATAACAAATATATTTTATATTTATTTCATTGTGCAGACGTGACTCATTAAGATGGTGAGAAGATGTGACTTGCAGGGAGAAATCCCAGGTGAACATGAGGCAGTGAAGGTGTGCTTCTGTAAGTTCTGCTCTGTTCAACAGTGTCAGGCTTACATGTATTTTTATCCTGATGTGCTTACCTTTGGATGAGGTGTTTAGCCCTCCTGGTCTGTCACACTATGATATGTCAGTAATATGGGATATGTCGTCAATTATAGCCAGAGACAGAAGTCAAACTGTTGGAATGAAATAAATATATTGCTTTATTTAATTTGTGACTAAAACAACTTATGCTTAACTATGAAATTGTGCAAAATGTTATTTTCAGTGTTTGACCAAAACAGCCATAACTCTCATTTCTCAAAAACAGATGAACTTAGTCTAAAACTTTGGCATGAAAGGCAGCAGGTGACATGCATTCCTTCAAGGATTTTAAGACCTTTGATTTAAAATGTATTGATTACCACAGCTTTAAAGAAGACAAAACAAAGGTTATTTAATTCCCTGAACATAACATAGATAATTTACTGTTTCCCAGAGTTGTTAGAAGTTGTTTAACAGCAGAACGTAACGGCTCGTTGTAATAACCTGAGAGCTGTCCAGGGCCTGACACAGATCAGAGGTTCACTGATGTCTCTGTCTCATGACTTCCAAAAACAAACAGCTATCCGAATTCCAACAAAAAGACAAGAACACTAAACGGGAACATGTTTGGTTGTATTTGCTGCCTAGAGAACAATCTCCTTCCCAGCTCACTCGTACAGATCCAGGATGACATTTAGCTGCTCTGCATGTGGATGGAGAAAAGAGAAGAGAGGCTCGACTGGGAAGAACGGCTGAATATCATCAGAAGAAGAGTGTTGAGGAATCCAAGCATGACTTGCAGTTTTGGTTCATACTAGAAAGTCTTATGACATCTCTCCTCACTCTAACCTCAGTTTGTTTGTCTTTGGGTTTGGCTTTCAAACGCTAAAACTATCCCCATTAGCCATTTTATTGTTTATTGTTTGTTTTCTTATTTTATCAACAATAATATTTAGCTAAAACTATCTGTTAATGTTTAATGATCCATCATGAAGCATAACTGACTTTTGAGATGCTTTAAATTCGTTAAGGATAAATCTGAAATGATAAGAGTTTCTGTGAAAAACAGCTAATTAAATGTAACCCTGTGGGAAATATGTCTTTTGTTCTGTGCTAAAATGTCATTAGTTGACATGAAAATGCTAATGAAAAAATGTCTTGTAATCTCCATTATATGCAAGTCTCCCATTGCACCAGAATCATAATTTCTATAGTTTCAAAATATTTGCCTTAAACACACAGACACCCAAACATTTAATTTCTATTCTCATCCTTTTAGAACAGAAGTTTTTGAAAATGAAAGGCCTAGCAAGGAATGCATATCGCTCATCACCTTTCATGCCAGTTTTAGACTAAAATTGTTTTATGTTGATAAATGATTGTAGCCGTTCTGGTCGTTAAAATAACGTTATGCACGATCTCATGTTGCCTCACAAGATGTCACGCTTAGAGTACGTGTTGTTAATGACTCCCAGCTACTAACACATCAAATTTCAGCTCAATATTTATAAAACTGGCTGTAAGAGTCATTATTGTGCTTTTTGAGGTCAGTTGGCTGTGGCAGCCACCTTGAATTTGATTGTTTCCAAAAGTATATCAGTTGTAGACGTACATCAAATGATTACTTTCTGCAAGTTTTATTACAATTTGTCCACTGTTTCGTGAGATATTTTGTGAAAAAATACGTGAAAAACACACACAGACAGACAAATGTTAAAGGCAAAGATGGGCGATGTTAAAAACATCCTTCCTACAGGGATGTTGAATATTTTGATTGTATGCGTTCAGGGTCCCGAGTTTTTGCAAAGCGGCCTTCTGGCATCTACAGGATCCACGGAATAACCGGTCTCATGATGCTGAGTTCTGGCTGTATTAAGAGGATCAAAATCTGGGTCTGCACTTTAAACAACAGGAGCATTATACAAACAACACAACTAGTACAAAGAAGAAAAACAATGCAGCTCTGTGCTGCGTGATCCTTCGAGTCCTTCCAGCCTCCGCTCCTGATTCAGGTTGTACAGGATATTCTTCATCCCGGGTTCCCACGTCATTCAGGACTCAGCTCAGAGCCCAGAACTGCCTAGTCCTTTGCTTCAAGTCTACAGAACCAGTCTCAGTTCAGGGAGTTACTTTTGTACAGGATGTACAGCATGTTGGCTTGTTCTTATATCTGTCAGTCAACATTATATCCTCCAACCTAAAAATTTGCTGAAGCAACATTACTAGAAATTTTAACAGTAACTTGTACATAAACACTTTAGGAACAAATATTTGTTGGTATAAAAGAAACAAGCTGGTAACAGTGACTCAGCTAAAAGCTGATTAAATTAACAACTTTGAAACAAAAAAAGTTGTTAGTTTTTTTAAAAGTTGTTGAACAAGACAAATTTCTCCAGAATTCTCTTAAGCAAAACTCTCAGTGAGGTCCGCAGAATATACTGTATATATTTAAATTCTCTTTCAGTCACAGCCATGCTAAGGCCTGTATCTCTCTGAGGTCTGGCAGCTCTTCTCTCCAAACCCCGAGCCAGATGCGGGAATTACCGGAAATGTGGGAAAACCGCACTGCCAAGTGCAAGTGTTTATTTTTCAGCCATAATCCATTTTTTTTTACTCTAGTGCCCATCACCAGCGATCACTGTATGAGAGGCAGAGTGGCAAGTCCATCACAGGGTCTGGATCCGGACCGCGGTTCACCATTTGGGGACGTCTCCATCAAAGGTTTATCCATTTCTCTAACTGGTATAAAATGTGCAAGCAAGTGATAAACATTAATTAAATTTGATGTTCTGTTGTTTGGCCCTGAGGACAGTCTGGTGGCAGAAATAAAATAATGTTGACAACTCAGCTTTCATTAACTGGATGACAAGAAGAGAAGAACTGATTAAATAAAAATAACTATTTATACATACAGATAAAGTTGACTGAAATAAACATGGTCTCTCAAGTGTTTTCTTTTTTTTTTCCTGCTTGCAAGTAGAGTTAAAGCCAACATATTTCTTTATTTGCAGTCTGAAGCTTTGCCAATAGGTGTCACTACATTGCCCATTCTAGCCATTTGAAGAGCTACAAAACGCCCACTGAAAACCTTGTTTTTGCTTTGTAATTACAGGTTCCTAAGAGCACATTAGGTTTTTTTTTTTAAAAACTGCTTCAACTTGTAATAAGTGCAGTGGGGGAGGTCAGTCTGGATGGGACCAGGAGCTCGTCTGAGCTGTGTCCTCAGTTGTTCCTGGTAAAGTGTCTTTATTAACAGGTGGTGAAAAAAAAGCTTTTTGAACACATTTTATTCCCTTGAAAACAGACAGAGTTCTGAAAAATAGCATATTTTCCTCGATATTGTAACAGATGCCCCAGATTCTGTCATGGACTCTGCAAAGATTTTATTTTATTTTTTTTTATTTATTTTTCCAAGTCCAGCCTGCTTTCCAATGCTCTTTCACCTCATGTTCATTTTTACATCAACAGTTAAAGCAATGTTTGTGAGTGCAGTGTCAACATTTTAGTTTGATATAACATTATGTATAATTAGCACCCCACTTAAAATGTCACAAAGTGTCATTTTGAAGCACAATACATCAATTTGCAACATAAAACTGACATGAAAAATAGTTTGGGATTGTGTAAAAGTTTGCATCAGTGGGTCATATCTTAGGAATACAAAATATATAGTAACACAACACACAGAAACATATAGTAACACAAGATGGTTTGAGATGTTAATCAAAACCCATTATATTACATAGGCAACCTGAAATACACAAAATAATTATGCTGTTTTGACTACTTTTTCAGGATTGTTGGGATTTAAGCTATGTTCATGTGTAAGTTAGTTTATTTAGATTTAAGTTAAAAACTTAGAGAATTTTATTTTACTTAAGCATTGCTTTGTTGATCTCTTTTATAGGCCTACTAATATTTAAGTTTGTAAAATTTTATACTAAAATCTGGCATGTTAGTAGCTGAGAGAGAGCTAAACGACTGCGTAAGATCTGTTTTTGAAACTTTGCCATTAAGTATTGTAGCAAACTTTGTCTGTCAGCAAAATATCTGATGAAACACTGGACAGATTTTATTGAAAGTCTTTCATTACGTTTTGGAGACAGTTTAAGATGGCCACCACAGGCAGCTGATGGTAGTAAACACAAAAATGGCTATAACAGCTACTTTTACAGATGCTGAGTTAAAATTTGCTGTGGTAGTAGGTGAGAGTCATCCACAAAACATATTCTGAGCGCTAATATTTCACACAGGATCATGTAATATTGCATGAGATGGTAACTGACGTCATGCACAAGGACCAAAACAGCTATAACTTTCAGCACAAAATGATTTTAGTTTAAAATTCCTGGTATGAAAGAGTAGGAATTATGCATTCCAGCAAGGAATGCTAGGTCTTTAATTTTTGAAAGTGTAATTTAATTCAAATGATGTGCTGTCTTTCTTGCTGTTAAACATCAGTGCAATAATCAACAATAACTTATATATAAAGTTGTTTTTATGCAGTATTGAAGTTTTATGCGAATTTCATCACACAGCTGTGAAAGACATCTGATTGATAATGGGCTTCATGCTGCAGATCTTAGTAATGGAGGCTTTGGAAGTTGAACCTGCACATTTCTGATATTTGAATGAAAGAGAGAAGAACTTTATGGAGGGTTTTGTTGCACATTATCAGCCACATGCAGCAAGCAGATGTATTACAAAGAGTCCCCCGCTTCTTTACAAAGAGCATCAGGTTCAGCCTTTTCATTACTTCCTACACAAAAACTGGTCCAATGAGAAACCTACAGAGAGTTTAAAAAGCCTTAGTTTGTGTCATTTTTAATCAAACAGCCATTCCATACAGGCCATTTCCCTCCTTTTTTAATCTTTCATATTGCATCTTTTACATAACATTGCGAAATATTTGAGATTACAGCTGTCAGTGTGACACGTCTGACACAAGGTATTAAATTGTCTGAATCAACAATGAAGCTGGTTTGTTTGTCGGCTGTAATTTAGTTTGTTTTTCACCTGCCAGCTGTGGGTCAGATTCCTGTGCGTGATTCACATGTTTATCTAGATAAAGAGTGAAAAAGTGTGATCACAGGTGGTCACTTCAGACACATGTGGAGATGCATCTTAAGTCCAGGTGTGAAATATTAATGACATCCGCCATGTTGATGCCAAATGCAAACAGACCCTTCAAATCTGTGTCACTAACGCCTGGATCTCTGTGGTGAGAATAGTTGGCAAACAGCATTTACAATGACTCACAATGTGAATTTACTCAGTGGGGTCCAAATCTGCCCATCTTTATTTCAAATGTGTACTCCTGTAGATTAAATCAAATGTGGGGCCGTCACCAAAATGGGTACAAATCAGACTGTGGTGGGCACAATGTGAAACAATGTGCATGAGCTAGAATTTAGTTTTGGGAGCTGTGCGTGCTAAAACAAGATGTAATTTTCAAAAATTGGCATTAGTCAATTAGTTGCAAACACAGGCAAATTTTCAGTTGCCATCAATTTTCTTGCTATTTAAGTCTCCAGTTGCAGCCCAGTGGGACACTGGCTGAAGGGATCGTTTCAATTTCTCACCAGGAGAAGAAGCCTGAAGCTTGTATCTCACCAGGCGACTAGTTGGAGACACACAATTGGTGATGAAAATGGAAATTTTCACTTGGAATCACACTTAATTAGTACTTACGACACATTTGGGCCAAAATTCACATATTGCATGAATGTAGCGCAAGTTATTTTCCTGTAATTTAGTCAAAGTGTCCTAACGTGTTAAGAATTTTGTCTCAGTCTCAGGGCACCCAGAGTGTCAAATTTGCATGGTTGTCTCCAATCAGTCACAATTAGGTTTCATACGTTGTGTTGCTTTAAATTTCAGTGGTATGAACGTGCACATTTTTTTCTGATTAGTAGGTGTTGGGAAAAGAAAAAGAAAAAAGTACAAGTAAACAATGACCCAACAGTGAAAGAAGCTCCAGAATCAGTGGTTTTAAAGTTGCACAGGTGGCACTTTAGCAGATATAGGTCAAAGATGACTCATCTATTTTTTATTATTATTTTTCTAGGAATAATCTAATCCTTTGTTTTCCATCAGAGTCAGTAAGTTGAGCCTATGAGCAACAATTTCTGTCCCTCATTCAGAACGATGTTCTTTTACTTTCACCCTGACTGGGGGAAATGGTGTAATGAACACAAATAGCTTGATCTTGTTCTCTCATTCTGCAGAAACTTACAACTCAAGACTGCAATTAGCTTGATTCAAAGACTCCCAACTTTTTGATGAAAGTTGGGATTCTTTGTAGGGAAAAAGAAAATTTATAGATAATCTTTTTTAGAAACCTTATGTGGGGTCAGTACACTCATAATTGAACATTTTAAAACGTTCGAAAGCAAAAGCTGCTGTTAAGTAATAAAAAAGTAAATTTATTTTTTAAAGACTAAAATATAGTATTACATTAAAACAGTTTGTTTTATTCTTGTTCTCTAAATTGTTTTTAAAAAGTCTAAAACCACAAATAGTAGCAGTGAGGCTTGTCACGCTAACATACCATTGTCTTGTACAAATGTTCATCATCTCAGTTCAGCGTGTTGCAAACATTTGCCAAAGGCTGTTTTTAAAGGGATCACTGCAAAGTTTTATGGGATTCAGTTTATCCAGAGAGCATTTTAAACAAATGAAATCCAGGGAGCACTCTGACATAATGCTTTATTTGCCAAAGGCTTTGTTGACTTGTTAGAACCGGGAGAGCACAAATGTAAAGAGTTAGATGTAAATTAACAGTGACGTTTGTTCCAGCATCATTTTGGTTGTGATCATGCACTGTTCTCTACCGACAGACCGAGGTGACTAAGTATTGTAGTTATTGGCAACCTTTTAAACAAAGAATTTGTGCAGTCTATTAACACAGAGCATGTGTTGGAGATGATTCTCAGCTACTACCACACTGAAGTTTACATCAATATCTGTAAAAAGGACTAAGTCAGACATTTTTGTGTTTTTTTTTTTTTTAAGGTTACGTGTAGATGTACCACATAATGGATTATTTTCTAAAGATTTTTATTCAAATTTTCCCAATGATTCATGAGATATTTTGCCAACAGCCACATACAGAAATAAAAGCAAAGACATAATTTGCCTTTCAGGTGGTAACTTTGCAATGAGCAAGACAAAACAGTTGAGCGTGGATTTTAGACAAAGACAGTCAAACAGTTTTGATTCTTCAACTTTTGCAACAAGAAGTTGCAAATCTTTTCTACAGGTGTGTGGAAGATAGTGCATTTTAATTTGCAGGCATCTGAAGTAGCAGCTTTAGTTAAAAAAAAAGGAGAAAAAAAACAGAGTAAACAAAAGCTGGCTCTGGAGCCGTTTGAGCTTTTTGCAGAAGAAAAATGTTGGCAGCATGAAACACACTCCACAAACACACTGAGAACTAGTAAGTATTTTATTTATTGTTGAAAAGATTACTACATTTTGGCTCAAGGCTATTATAAACCAACTGAGAAACATGGCACATCCTTTACTTAAAATCTTAAATACATAAACTATGGAGTTCAGTGGAAGGCTTCTTCAGCTACACTACAAATATATTGTTTGTTTTTCTTTTATGTTAAGTATTAGAGTTGTTTAATTTAATTCAAATGGGCACAACTATTGAGCAAAATAAATAAAATTGAAAAATGAGGGTGACCTTTACAGTAAAAGTGAGGCGCAAGATAACAGCATTTCACAAAACAAAATTTATGAATTTTCTTAATTTCATTGATGGGATGGAGTTTCCAGTTTGCGGCTGTCAAGTATAACACACTATGTAAAGCAGTGGTGTCCAATCCTGGTCCTGGAGGGCCACTATCCTGCAGGTTTTAGTCCTTTCCCTGCTCCTCAGCAGATCTTCAAGTTCTGCTGAAGCCCGTTAATCACTCATTCAAATCAGGTGTGTCAAAGCAGAGAAACATCTAAAACGTGCAGGACAGTGGCGCTCCAGGACCAGGATTGGACACCACTGATGTAAAGGTTTGACCACAAGAATGTTAATTTTATCTTTTGGATTTAATTTATTTTTTATTTTTTAAATACATTTTATTAGATAAAACATTCTGTAAAGTTCAAATTTTGTTTACATCATCCACCCATTGGGTCATGAAGGCAACAGGTTTAGGAGGAAGGTTCAGACAGCTCCTTCTGGAGGAACCCAAGGTGTTCCCAGGCCAGAAATAATACAGTATATAATCTTTGAAGCTATGTCTGCCCCGGGATCTTTCAGTGGAACAGGACTGGAAAACCTCAGGAGTGAGGCACCTTAATCAGATGACTGAGCCACCTCAGCTGATTCCTTTCAATCAGGAGGAGCAGCGACTCTACTTCCTCTCCTCCCTAAGGCAGAGGAAGCTTTATTCAGCAGTTTGTATCCAGGATCTCTGTCTTTCACCCACGATCCACGCCTCAAATCCACAGGTGGGGTTTGAAATGTAAACAGACCAGTAAAACAACTTTTTGACCACAACAGTCCAGAGCAACACCTTAATTTCTGCGGATGAAGCCCATATCCATCAATCCATCTCCTGCTCCATCTTATTGTCCCTCCTGAACAAGACTCCCAGCTTCTTAAACTCCTCCGCTTGAGGCAGAGACTCACCCCCGACCCGGACAGAGCATTCCACCTGATTCTTAGCGACACAATCAAACTCTGCTGTAGATTTTTAGAACAGATTAAAGTTTCTTTCAAAGCACGCCAGAATGTAATTGTGCTTGAATTA
>JAOXNZ010000064.1:20044925-20058817 GCA_028566095.1 Kryptolebias brasiliensis
CTCCTCGGATGAGAAGCGAAACGTCTTCAAACTACAAATTGAAGTCCAGTTGCTTTTGTTTTTAACTTTTTTTGGATGAGTCATTATAGAAGTATGTAATGTTCTCTTTGTGCATTTGCCAACAAAATGAATCGCACTGTACAAATGTACGGAGAACATTTTTATCATTTTCTCCATTACTGGCCTCAGCTTTCAGCTTTCAGCCTCTCAGTCAGCCTGCTGAAATCTCCTGCAATCTGGTGAAGTGATGTTCCTGAGCCAGTGTTCACAGGATGGGTGTGCGCTTTGAATTTGAACAAGTCTCATGTTATTACTGCCACTTGACATGAGCAGGTAAGAGCGGGGTAAACAACTGAACTGAGCTGACCCGAGCATCCAGAAAAACCAATTCAGGCCAAAGACACACAGTCACACATGAAAAAAAAGAAACACACCAAATGCACTCTCTGTGCACCAGAGAGACGTGTGTGTGAGGTAATGGTTATTGATCCATCACCATTTCATTGCTCTGCTCTGCAGGGATTCCTGCCTTCTGTTCCCTCAGCAAAAGCCTTAGCAAACTTTTAATTGTCTTTTTAATTTACAAGACAAACTATGACAGCAACATGGCTTCTGCAACATGCACATAAATGTATATCTGTAAGGGTGTTTTTCAGAGTAAACTGTGTGTGTGTTGACTTTTTTGTGAATAAAAGGAATACCTGCAGCAGGCTGCCAGTAGATCAGTGCTGACCTCTAGTGGTAGATTAGATAAACGCATGTATTTTGAGAAAATATATATATATTCGATGTAATAAAACACAGAGCAGTTAATTGTTTATTTTTACATAATTGACATAATTCTTCTTTTACTCAACATATATATATATTTGAAATTATTTGAATACTTACATATTATCTAGGAATATAATTATAGAAGTTTAGAGGGCAGAGGAAGTAAAAGTACCAATTCAACACTGTAAAAGTGCTTGGTTAAATTGACATCATTTTGATTGTTTGTTGTGAAAAATTAGCAAACATCCAGTTTTGCAATTTATGTGAAAAACATTTTTTTTATCTATTTCTGTTTTTAAACCTGAACACTAATTAGATTAGTGTAACCTTATTGAACTTTTAATTGTTTGTATTTAGAGCATATAAAAAAACAGGGAAAAGAAGTTGGCAATCCATTTATTTCTTGTTACCTAAAGATTTTTTTTTTATCTTTCCCCAAATGAAGACACAGACACGTTATGGTGGTTACGCCCCCTGTGGGAGTGCATTGGTAATAACTTTATTGCAAAAATACAGGTTCCCTCTTTCCCCGAGCAACACGACCCCCGAAACTGACACACACTCATTCTACACACACCCACAAAAAAGGCCATCTTCAGTTGTTTTTTTCCCATATTTCCCTGTCTTCGACCGTCATTCACAAACACACACTGTTCAAGTTTACATTCATTTGTTCCTTTTCTCATCTTTGATTTTTTTTACTCCTCTTCCACCTCCTCGTTGCTCAGCTGAAACGAAGCAACGCAGAACAACGACATCAGCAGCATTAAACATAAGATCTCCTCATCCTCGTACATGGGAGCCCCCCCCACCCGGGGGTGGGTGTGTCTGTCTCTGATACTGTGAGGGAATTTGCATAGCCGACTCATGCGCTACAATTGGCTACATTCTCCCACATCCACAACCAAAAAAACAAAAACAATCAACAAGTTATGAATCTAAATGAACAATAAAAATAACAAGTTAAGTGCCAACCTTTGGTTTAGTTACAAGGATCAATCAACATCAGTAAATTCTTGCAAAACTTTACATTGGCCATTTGTTTCATAAGGGCTTTGTTAATTTATATAGAATAAAGCATATAATAAATGTACTCTACACGTATCAGAATGCTACTCGTTTGTGAGGGGGTCATAAATGTTCATACCACGAGGAATGGTTGACATCTCTCAAGACAGCTGATTGACTGAAAATATACCTCTAATACATATTCATCATATAAAGCATATTTATGTCAGACATGTTACTGTATCAGGCTATACGTGTGCTGTTTTTGTTCCCGTCTGGGTCTCAAAACCTGCTTCAGTTGGAGAAAGGAATAAGAAAGAGTGAATTTATAAGTGCCAATGAAGTTCACCTGAGGCCTCGAAGTAAAACAAACGCCACTCACTTCTTTTCACCTGCTTCTCGGTCAAAAAAACCTTCAGAAAGTGCACTTCTTCCTGCAAAGTGCACTTGAGTCATCTACTTTCACTGATAAAAGCCTAAAAGGCGGATTTCCTCCTCTACATTCTCTCATTCCCTCGCCACGTTCCTCGCCTGCTGGCCTGTTTGTGGTGCTATTGTTTCCCGTCTAGAACAAAGAGAGCAAGCAAAAATAAAATACAGCAAGAAGGTTAGATAGAAAGAAAAGGCAGAGGGAAAGGTGCAGAGGGAAACAAAAAGGGGAAGCGCTTTTCTTGTTAAATCTCCCAGTAGAAACGGGAGAGCTGTCATTAGGTCCGGTTTAGGGGGGCGAAAACTCCAGCTAGACACTTGTGAAGTGCACTCCACTCCTATTTGAAATGCAGACATGAGGAAGTACCACTTTTTGTTTATCAATATTTGTTAATTATCAACATTCCATAAGGTCTTATTAATGAACATACAGGTTTCATACATGAGTGTTTTTCTGTACACGACTTTTAGTCATTAGAGTTCAATCTCGTGGATTTACTGTGCAACCACACGCAGGAGGAAAGAGAAGAAAAACAAAACATTAAAAGCCAAAAACAAAAAGAGAGGAAAATATGGCTGTCCATCTGAAACAGGTTCAGTTCAGCTACATGTGCGTCCAACAGGAAATGCCCATGAAGAAAGAGGAAGAGGCGTGGCTACTTGGTTAAGAGTCTCCCCTTGAGCTGAGGGTCCTGCTGGATGGAGGGCAAGTTTTGCCCAGAGCTCTGGTTCCAGTCAGACCAGGCCAACTACACAAAACCCAAAGGGAGACAAGAAACAGTCCAAGGGAGTAGAGGGAAAGGTTGAGGTTGTAGTTAAGGGGTCAGAGTGACTGCATAGACAGAATCAAAGGTCAAAGGGAGTAGAAAGGCAAGGAGAGGCTAAGCGGGGTGCTTCAGGTGCTGAGGGAGGCTCGGCGTCAGTGCAGATATGTGTGTGTGTGTGTGTGTGTGTGTACGTGTGTGTAAGTCTTTTGAAGGAGGTTGATAAACAGGACATGTATCTAGTTGATCGACCTGTCTGAGCCAATTCGAGGTTGTCAAGGCGACGCTGCCCCGTGAAAAGGTGGCCGGGCTGAGACATCAGTGAAACAGAGCAGGACTCTGGTCCGAGGACAGTTTGACCCCCGTCAGACACAGCCAGAAACTTCCTGCACTGCCAGACAGCTCCTGGACAGGTGAGAAAAGCATGAACAGATTAACAAGAACCCTAAAACCACAGTATGATATTCTGATAGTGGTGTTTCATTTATAACAACTTACCTACATAACATCACAACTACGATTTACTATAGTTAATGTAGCAAAAACATTTCTAAAATCTTCTATC
The DNA here is from genome assembly GCA_028566095.1 of Kryptolebias brasiliensis. Classification (NCBI taxonomy): domain Eukaryota; kingdom Metazoa; phylum Chordata; class Actinopteri; order Cyprinodontiformes; family Rivulidae; genus Kryptolebias; species Kryptolebias brasiliensis. The sequence goes on from JAOXNZ010000064.1 coordinate 20,048,466, forward strand.
TTGTTGGAAAGTTATGTATTGTGCAAAATTCCAGAGCATTATCACAAGCATGTTCCATCGAAGTTTTGTCCACACTAACCCAAATATTTAGCAAAACTAACATTTTCTCCTGTTTGCACCCCCCGACATATATTATAACACTGGACCCCTGAAGGATCCTGGAAGCTGGAGTGGAAAGGGAAACAACATCCTCATAAGATGGTCCCAGAACAAATTTTAAGTCCTTCCCCCTCAGTGTGAACAAACAAGACTTTCCTTTATTAAAATACAAACAAGCATATTTTTCGTGTAGTTCTTACCTTGCTGTTTTATGTAAACAAGATTCAGTTATAATTAGTTATTTAATGCTTAAAAGAAATCTCATGTAACACTATAATTGTGTGCGAGGGGAGTAGGCGGAACTTAAAGCCTGACATCACTAGTGCACAGATGCAAAAATCCAACAGGGAAGCTTCTGTTAAACAGTTCCTGCTGGAGTGAGGGAAGGCGGGGACTCTTAGTCTAGTATTATAATATAAATTGATGTTTGCACCTCTCATTCACAAACAAACTGTGTTTCTGGTGAGAATCACTTTGTGTTTTGTGCAACAACTAGGCTTATGTTCACAGTTTTTTCTGTATTTCTCTCACTTCTTTCTGATGCTCTCATCAAAAAACTTTGGTTTTACAAAAGCTAAATTACTGGGAGAAAATAGTAAACAGCATAAATAATATTTTGTGTCATTCTCATGAAGTTCTTTCATTGTATTTTGATGTGTCATTAACATTTTAACTAAGGCAGTTTATACAAACATTGAATTTGTGACATTTGATTATTCTCTTGGACAATAAACAATTGTGTACTTTTAAAAGAATTCCTATGGTTTTGTAAATAAATGTGACACAAAGCAAATTTGCACAGATGAGATCATCTTTGGCTCCTGACAGCTATGAAAAATCAGTGAATATTCTCAAAATACAGCACTTTGCAAACTGAAACTTTCTTACTTTTGTGCCAGATGAGTGCAGTTTGCTGGAAAGTACAGTACTTGTTAATTATTGTGTTTAATTTTTTTTTTTCCCTTAACTGCACTTGTCTGGCACACAAAGTAGTACAGTTAAAACTCCAATGGGTTTACTGCAGATGCAAATGAGCTGTTTCCTCTAAAGAAAACTTAGCTCAGTGCAGTGTTTACCTGTGAAGCAGTGAAGGGAGGTGGTGATGAGGAGGTGTTGGTTATGAGGATGAAGGAAGGGATGGAATAGCAACAGGGACTCAGAAGAGAGGAAGTAAGCAAGGAGAGGCACTGACATCAGCCTGCTTCACCTTAGAGAGAGACAGAGGAGACGCAGGGAAAGAGAGCCGTTTGGAAACAGGAAGAAAATGAGACAAACAGTGTGCAGGGGAGAAAAGAGAGAACAGGGAAAAGCAAGACGTGAAACGTGACTAGAGGACGTCAGGCAGATGCTACTAGAAGCACGGCCACAAGGGGGCAGCAGAGCAGCGGGAGTCCTACTCACAAAGCTGCGGGTTGCAGTCAAGCGGCTGCGGCGCGAGGTCACCACAGTGCCGCTCAGGCTGCGTCCGATTCGCCGCAGGTTCTCCCCATCACCAGGCTCTGTCCCCAAACGCGGATCCCGCAACATCATTGGCTGCGGAGACAGAAAAGGTCCTTTATCACGCCTGAACACGGGTCCAGCTGGTGACCTGTGTGAACACGTGTAGGTTATTCTGATAAAATCAATAAGCAGGTGATGCCTTGTTGAGGTAGGTGGGGGTGTCGGTGCCGTCCGCCCCATACACACTCCTCTCCATGTCCGCGTTGGGGGTCTTGGACCGCACCTGCCCCCCCATCCGGAATATCAGCCTCTCGGATGGGCTGCAACCTGAAAACGTGCAAATGGTTAAAAGCTCTGAAAAAAAAAAACATAAACAAACTGATTTGGGATGCATGGCAGTATGACACTAATATTAAATAATGCTGATAATAATAAAGACCACAACAGTGTAACTGAGCTCTGATCTGCCATAATAATAAATATATTAATTTCATGTCATCTTGTTAAAACACAAAGTTCTGCTGGGAAAATCTGCCTCCTGGTTATTGCCCGACACTGAAGGAAAAAGCAATACTATTTTTGCCCATGTGTTTGTCTGTTAGCAAAATATCTGTACGTGTATGTGTGTGTGTGTGTGGGTGTGTGTGTGTGTGTGTGTGTGTATAATATGTGGGTGTACCTGTCCTTCCAGCCTGCAGACTGGCCTGGTAAAGGGAGTCCAGCTCAGACAGCTCAGCCTCATCTCGGTCACAGCTGGGATCACCCTGGCGCCCCAGTGCATGCTGGGAGCTGTAGTGCCCCGGAGAGGACTGGCAGCTGTAGTTCTGACTGGGCATCTGCGGCCTGATGGGAACACAGCGGTCGGGGGGCGTGTCATATGGCGACACCACGGCGTCAGGGCGGTCCAAACTCCAGGAGGACCAGTGACGTGTGCTGTTTTCAGCAGTGGCTCCACACTGCTGTCTTTGATGCACCCTGTCATCAGGGGAGTGGGGCCGGGGGGGCTGCCAGAGTGGCACGAGAGGTTTCCTTTGCCCAAAAGTTTCCAGAGGGGGTGACAGGGGAGGTGGGGAGTGTGTGTTTTCAAGGTGTGCAGAGTGTGAGGTGTGTGTGATGTGTGTATCCCAGAGACGCAGAGGAAGTGAAGGTAGGGAAATGGCTAAGTGTTTCCCCAGGGGTCTGACACTCACCCCCCCTGCCTGCAGCAACTCGCACAGCCTCACCCCCGTCCCATCCATCCCATCCTCGCCTTCCTCCCCTCTCCACCCCACATGCCTGCCCTCCCCCTCGTCCCCTTTACCGGAGGGGCCACAAGGGTGAGCGATGCTGAGGGTGAGCGTAGGTCGAGGCCGGTAGGGTGGAGGGGGTGGGTCCTGGCCCTGAGCGGCTTCCTGGCTGGGCATTGCCTGGTCCTCTTCCTCCTCCTGATTGGGCGTCAGCAGTACTTGGACCGAGCCAGGCTGTTCACTGGAGGACACAAGAGAGGAGGGCAGGGGAGAAGTAATGTCAGTCAGGCAGGAGCCAGAAGAAAAAAAACACGGAGAAGCTTTGACGTCAGGTGAGTTACTGCATTGAGGGAAGGTCACAACGGCAGGATAAACAAGCAGATACACACGGAATACACACACACACAAAATGATGCAGCCTTCTGCAAGTGCCGCTTTGTGTTGAAGCCATGCTGGGTGTGAGTGAGGCACAAGCAAAGCTGAGCTGACAGATCACAAATTTAAGCTGTTTAAAGCATCAAAAACGTAGTTTTGAAGATACCTTTTAAAGCAGGAATCTACCCTCTGTATCACCCTGCACAATGAGTAATTTAGTCACTACTGTGTGTCACTTTATTGAGCTACACACACTGATATATTGAGAGGATTATATAAGTTGAACATTAGTGTGTCTTCTCTGCAGAGAAAGGTGTTTTGCTCTGTCAGCACAGCAGTGACAGTGTTGATATATGCTGTAAAAGACTGTAAACTGTCTATTTTTGTGTGGCGTCTACAGTCGTATGTGAGTGCCAAACCCACCCCCCCAAATCCCCCATTCCCCACATTAACTCTCCTGTCTTTTTTCAAGCCTTAGTAATTACCAAGAAGGCTTTGCAACAGCGAGCTATAAATCAGAGGCTTATGTTGATCAATAGAGGCGAGGAGGAAGGTAATAAAAGAAGCTGAGCACCGAGAGCTTTACTTCCACCTACTCTTTTCCTCCAGTTCCACTGTTAACAGTATGATTAACTTTTTTTTTTAAAGTTTCACTCCATTTTCTATTAGAATACAGACTAAAATCAATATTAACAAGTTAACTCATTCCGTCTTTTGTCTCCACCGTTGTAATTACAAAAAAGTTAATTTGCTTCAGAGTGCACAGACACTATACATTTTTATGACCACCTTTAGGGGACATATGGGATGTTTTTTAGTACAAAATCTGAAAAAAGTTTTTAATCATGTAAAATTAGTGGACACAAAGGTTGCTTTCTACTTTCCTGCGACGTTTCAAAATGTCCAGCAGTGTGGATGCCATGTGGATATGCTTACAGAACGGCTTCCTTCTTAGAAGTAAAAGTTGTTTTGGTTGCATGATATTATTATTATTATTATAAACTCAGTAATTTACATATTAAATACAAATAAAGGAAGCAAACAAGAAGGATAAGATTGTTTTGCAATTATCAACACTTCAATATGGCCATGCTTGACTTATTAAGAAAGACAAATTATATTAGATTTTTTTTTTTCTCATTAATTGTATGCAACTTTGTTAAACTTTGTTGGGTTGGTGTGACTAAATTTTGAGTCACAAAGTTTGACCCAATGGTTGTTCAAAGATGAGCTGTGTCCTTCTTCACAGTTCGCCTTTTTAGGCCAGAAATTGACCAAATCGGACCTGACTGGACCTCTGCTGAACTATCTGTTAATAACTATAATAATAATAATACTTTGAAAAAAAAAATGAAGATGTGTCGTGACAAAAACCTTTCCAAAGCTTTATCTGCACAAAAGCTGACTAAGAGCAGCGGTGGTGAAATGCAATATGGCTGCAGTTTCATGAGAAACATCCTGACTTTAACCCTCTCGTGGCCTTCGGGTCAAATTTACCCGAAGTTACATGGGCTTCTCTGACCTCTCGCTCTCTTTTGAGGGCTTCAGGAGGGTTAAAGCTGCAACATACTAAATCTGATAAGTAGATCTGATGGTTTTATTTCATATTTTTTCTACGTTTGGGTAATTTTACTGGCCCAGGCACTATAGAATTATACAATAAATTACAATATTTGATTTACTTTGGTGGCATTGATTTGACCATGTCAGTCTGTCTGGGTCATCATATCAAGATGTGTTTGTTGTGACTTTTATTTTTATGGCAGCATCCCAAATAAAATTTAGATCACCAATTTTTGTTGATGTCCAGCTGAAGTTAAAATGACAGTGAAGTTTATGTGGGTATAAGTATGGGTGCTCTATAAAACATAAAACTTATTTATATCAGTTTTATAAAGTCAAAGATAATCTTAAGGTTAACTTGTTTTCTTTCTGCTCTTCAAATAATCAAGTCAGGCTGTGAATGAAAGTCAGTAAATGTATTTGTTATAGACACTGAATCAAGGGAATGCTTGGAAATGCTATTAATCTTCAAAGGTACTTACTATTAAAGTAATAAACTAAATCTGCACAATATTTTTCTCATATCGATGGTTAATGTTTCCTTAAATGAAAAATTTGTTAGCAAAATTTGTGTTGACTACCAACTATCCTGCGTTTACCAACAGAAAATAAGTTGAATGTTAAACTTATCTTGATATTTATTCCTGAATGTTGTCTTGTTCTTTCTCTTTTCTTTTGTGTTTAGCAGCAAATTCACTCTTATATTTCCATCTAAATGTATTTTCCGAAATTTTACAGTTTACTGACTCTGCCATATTTGTTTACTTACACAGACTACAGCCAACTTAATGTAGGTCAGTCATGTGACTTAAGCATCCATGTGGTTTTCAGCAGATAAGTGCTTTATTTACACTGAGTGTAGGCCCGCATTTCAGAATTGCATTCAATACATCTGAAAAACTACTGAAATAAGAATAAGATTCTACAGCACATGTCATGTATTGCTTGTGTTAAATAATAAACTTGACAAAATTTCAGTCACTGCAGTAAGGGAAAAAAGGACCAGACTGATTCACGGCATCACACAAATTCAGCAGCAAAGAGCAAGAGAACAAACCACAGCACAGGATCTTTGACTGCAGTCACACAGCAACACACAGGACAGAAGCACAGTGACTGACTGCAGCTTTACAGTTCACAGGACAGATCAGCAGCACACAAAGAGCAGAGGGAAGCCTCGGCAGCACACAGCTATGAAGAGAAGCACAGCAACAATGAGGGGAAGCAGTAAAGCACAAAGTCCGACTCGCTCTTTGTTTTTTTGTTTTTTTATTCTCAATGGCAACTCAGCAAAGAAGGCTTTTACTGCATTGCAACAAATACACAAAGGGGATAAGAAGTAACTTAAGGGTGTGCTGTTGAAAACACACAAACAGTAGGGTGTTGGAGTGCAGTGCTGGGGGGATCAGAGTAAAGGGTTCTGGGATCTTAGCCAGCGAGAGCTGAAGATACACATATAAGGTGTTTTTATATCCAGCTGACACACACAGTGGAGACCTGAGGTGGGTTTTAGGACAGCTTGAGCTGAGAACATAAACCAAGTAAAGGAAGGGGAAGGAGGAGGATACAGGCGCCGCTGCGGACACCTAAGGACAGGACAGTGCTGGTACCTGCAAGGCCCCTGCGGGTGGACGTTTCCCGTGTCCGGTTCCGTTTCCTGTTCCTGCCTGCGTTTGATTGGGCCCCCAGTGCTCCTCATGCACGCAGCTACAGCCAATCCGCTATGCGCGTTAGCCTCATGCAGGGGTCTGAGCACAGCTGAGGATGTTAACAAGAGAGCGGGAGATAAAAAAGAGAAAAGACAGAAAGATATAACGACAGAGCAGCAGTGAAAAGTGTGAGTGAGCAGAAGAAGAAAGAAACTACGAGAAAGAATGACAGATTAGAGAAAAGAAGCAGAGCAGAATACGTGTTTTTTGTTTTTTCTTTTGTAGGGGGGCCTTCATGCATTACATTATGCCTCTATGTGCGTTTGTATTTTCTAAATTTATAAACCGCCGTGGGTTTGGTTTCTGCACAGAGCTGCTTATCTAACAAGCATCAGCGACCTGAGACAAGTTAGCAAAAGCTCATAAGAAGCATTTTATTTAGAAACTTCTGATCACTGGGTTTAAAATTCTGCTGTCTGTAGCAATAAGAGTGAGCTCTGCTTATTACAGTTTGCAGAAACCTGATAAAACATTTAGCAGTTGCTCAGATTCTGGCTCGTTTTAGATTAATTTGGCAGCTGCACTGCAGGATTTTGTACCAAATTATTACTCCAGATTTACTTTAGCAGGGCTTTGCCTTTTCTAAAACTCCAACTACTGAAGCTCATATTAAATTTCAGGGCATTCTGAGTGACCTGTGATGTGTAGCGACATTTACATGACATCTACATCCTCACTGTGAGTCTTATGCAGGCTTTGGTTATATTACATCAAAATCCTGATCACTGAAGTATCCAGGTTTCTGATAATGAGGCTGCAGTTGTTGCTGTCTAATCATCTCATTCTTGCCCATCACAGAGAGCAAAAGGGCGATAATGCTTTTGTCCATGCATGTGTTCATTTGTTTGTACTGTTAGCAAAATAACCCACAAATGACTGAATTAATTTTAATGAAACTTTCAGAAAGTAATCATTGGATGTGCATCCGCAGCTTAGGTTTTGCATGGTAGTAGCTGAGCATCTCCCCCAACACATACTCTCAGGTAAACGCATTGCGTGACATCTTTATTTAAAACTTTGACATTGACCGTTGGAGTCAACCCTATTTGTCTGTTAGCAAAATAGCTCATAAACCACTGGATAGACTTCAATGTAACTCTTACAAAGTAAGCATTGGCTGTACTTCTACAACTAATTAATGTTTGGAGTCACTCCAGTTCAAGATAGCCACCACATTTCATCAACCTTAGTCTATTCAAAACTGTCTATACCTCTGTGAATTTTACAGATACTGAGCTAAAATTTGTTGTGGCAGTAGCTGACAGTCATTCCCAACCCATACTCCAAGGGCTAACTAAGCATGCAGGATATTGCCCAACACTATGCATAATGTTGTTTTTAAGGTTTGACTAAAATGGCTATAACTCTGTCATTTGTCAACATAAGATGATCTAAATCTAAAACTCTGTCATAAAAGGTGGCGGCTGATGAGAATTACTTCAAGGAGTGCTAGGCCTTTAATTCACTATTACATTTACCAAAAAATTATGTTTAACCCCTTAGTCCCTATTTTAGATTGATCTTGTTGGCAGAAGTGCTGCTGCCCCCGGTACAGGGGCCACTAGTGATGCAGGGGTTAAGAACTTAGATAAGGTTTTCCTACTGGCTACCGGGGCTGTAAAATATGATAGTCCATTATTAATCAGTACTAAAATTTCATATCTAATTAGATGCCCAGTTGTGAGTGCACCGCGTTAGGTGTTAGATGGGTTTAAAAAAAATAAGAAAAAAAGAGAACAGATATTTGACTGATACGGACTAAATAAAAGAAGGTAGATGACAGCTTTGTTTTCTGTTTTTTTGGCTCTAATGTTTTCTAAAACACTGTGGCAGATTGGTTCTAGCCTGGATGAATCTATCAATATGGATGCAGGAACCCAAATTCTGTTATATAATTGCACTGATAGGGACACCGTCTGTTTGTTCACAAGTCGTCCTTTCCATTTGTCAAGGTTGGGTGTACTCTCAGTGGTGTGTGTTTGTGCGTGTGTGTGTGCGTGCATGCGTGTATGAAGTCTCAGGTGAATAAAACACAGAGGCATACACAGTAGGACAGACAGGACACAACACAATAATCCCTTATATTGATTTAATTAGTGATGAGTTGGAGGGGAAAATATGCACACCTGCAGTTTACGCAAATCACTCACAGACACACAGATCTTTGAACATAAAGAGCGTCACACAAAGAGACGTGATTTATGGATGCAGGGATCAAATATAAATGATTAAAAAACTTACAGGAATATGATTTCAAGTCACAAATGAAGCTGTATGTTGAGTGTCAAACTGGAAATGCTCATCTGTCATCTGAAGGCTGTTTGAAACTGTTTAAAGCAGTAGGGCTTACAAAACTCTTATCCGAAACTGTCATAATTATGATTCTTCTTAAAATCAAAAACTTTTCATGCTGACCTGAATAAGCTCACACTATAAAATATCCAGTTAAAAAAACAGCTGTGCAAAGACATGAAAAAGACTAATTAAAGACCTGATTCAAAGGGATCTGAGAGGCTGGACTTCAAGCTGAACTGTGCCTTGAGCTCGATTCGAACTGGTGTTAACAGCTAACCAAGCACAAAAAAAAACATCTGATGCTGATTTATATGAGTTGGCTATGATAACATTTTTACCTTATTAGTGGAGAAAGGAAAGTTAGGGGACTACTAAAGTCAGCTGGATTCATCCTCTGGGAAGCATGAATGAACGTATAAAAGTCCAGGTCAACTGAAGCAGCTGCTGCTGAGGTATTTGACTCAGGCTCTTTAAAAAATAATGCGATCTGACATACTGATGATTCTATCCATCTATATTCAGCCTCGCTTCTAGTGATATTAAAAAAAAAAAAGTATAATCTTATCGCAAACCTTGACCCTACCCTTATATTTTGCCCATTCATGCCAGTTGCTAGAGGTGTCCTGATTCTTTTTATGATGTAGGAAGGAAGAGAAGTGGTCGGTATATCTGGCCATTTAAACTGAGATTGTTACAGGGAACATGTCAAACAAACTGTTGCAAGTGTTGCACTACAAAAAAGTACTAAAAAATTTTTTTTTTCAGTTAAAAATCCTCTATAATCACAACCATCATTATAACGCCTAGTTTGCGGCTATATCAATAGATTGAAATTGTTGTCAGTCTTCTTTAACAACTATAAAAAACTGCATTACATACGGTTGTGTCATATGTTGATATCTGCAATCGGTTAGATAACATTAGGCAGCATATTAAAACTCTTACAAAATCATGTTGTGTCTGTTTACATTAATTGATCCAGTGAATTGATATTAATGGCTATCAGCTTCTTAAAGAGGCATTTTGTTTTGTAGTGGCATATTTTACCCTGTAGTTCGTGTAATTTCAGATTAAGAGCCAATGCAACTTATAAAGTAGGAGTCAGCCCTACTCTACATTTTGCCAATGGCTAGTGGAATCCCAGCTCTTTATATTAAGTAGGGAGAGGGTAAAATAGTACCGCTTTCTGGCTCCACAAATTACATTATTCCAAAATGCACCATAAATTATTAGGCCAAATGGCTGTGCAAATAAGCAAAGAAAAACACATAGGCACTGTTGAGCAGAAACCTTGTATCTCCAAAAATGCAACTTTTCAGGAAATAAAAAAAGTCCTAATTTTATAATACATAAACTCAATGTTTTGATAGTTCCCAAGCTCTTTCTGTCATGTTTCATTAGATAGCCATTCATAAAACCACAGACAGATGTGAAGGCCAGTTTTGGATAACAAGGTTTTAAAAAAATACCACTGTATGTCTGTCGTAAACTAGATATTGTTACATGACATGTAACGCTAGAAAAAATAATTTGCATCTGTTTGCATAAAAGGAATCGTAAAAAGTGTAAATTTATCAATTAAAATGTAATATCACTGATACAACTTTTACTGAGGTGAAAATAAATTTTCTATACAGTGATTTTT
>JAOXNZ010000064.1:20180952-20193976 GCA_028566095.1 Kryptolebias brasiliensis
AGGCTCACTTGACATTGCAATACCTCATATGATCTGTTAGCAGTTAGCGTATGTGCTCAATCAGGAAGTGACTCGGTCCTGGCGACGCTGGGTGGGTTTTGTTTGCTCTGTAATGCCGGGGCTGAGCCCACCATCATGTCACCATGTTATCAATGAATACTTTCTCCTCGTGAGCCTTTCACAGATCTGATCACCTGGCAGGTATTAGGCCAGATTACTGCGTAAGAGGCAGGGGTGTGTTTTCTTTGTATTGGGATGATTTCAACACTAAATTATGTGACCCACATTTTTTTTTTTTTAAACCCAGCTTTATTACCATTGAGTAAATGCCCTATCTTGCTTTTGTCTCACTGTTAAAATACATCCAGTACTCTTTTATTTTAACTGTAGCCCTATAATATTTTAATACTAGAAATTTGATGCAGCCACTGCATAAAATTACCTACATTTTGATGTATGAAATGTATATAAGAGCATAAAGAGAACCAAGATCAACAGAAATGTTAAAGGTGGTACCATTGGCTCATTTATGGTCACTATGGTAACCACAAACCTGTGTATCTCACTCCCTGACTGCCAAGTTAAGGAGGCAGACTTTGCAAAAAAAATACAAGTAACATCTTTAATCTTGAACCGTAAACAGCAGCAGACTGATAGATACGTGTGAATTTTTATGTGTTTAACAGTATAACAATATAACAAACTTACAGTTCCAATTTTGAAGATATTTTGACAATCTATGCAAGCATGGACGTCCATTCTGTATTCTGGGGGTATTTAAGAGAAAACTGTAAGTCCTATAGCAGTGGGAGACACACTGGGTAAAAGAAGACAAACATCCTTACGTTTTAACGTATTTTTTGTATATGTACCAAAAAGTGTTGTGGGCGTAAGGCGCACGTGTCTGCGAAAGATTTGGAAATTATAGACGGCTCAAGAGTTAGTGTGTGACATTATTGCACTTCAAGTTAAGCATTCTGTGGAAAAATCTCCAAAAATCATAAAACTTAAACTGCGCTTATGTTAAAAAAAAAACAAAAAAAAAAACTGTAAAAGAGTCCAACTTTCTGTGACCCGTTTAAAATTTGAATGATGTTTCTACTCTGAAGGATGTCTGAGCTGTAGAGCTCCAAAGAGGGCTGGGTTTTCTCATGTGTTTTGCCAAAAATCCCATTGTTTTGTTGTTCTTTTCCTCACTGCTCATTGCGAATTTTGCCTACGTTGTTTAGCGTACCACTACCCAAAGTCGTAGCACGCTGTTTCTGATTTAATTGAGTTTTAGTGTATAATTTGCGTTTTATTTCAAAGCTACACGACAAGATGTCAGATGAAATACAACAGGCTAGTAATAAATGCTACATTTGTATCCTTAGAGATTTTGTCATTTCTTTTAGTAGCTGTGTTACCAGAAACATATATATTATAATTGCAGTAGCCAAAAAAATGTATCAGGTCACAAAATTTGATAGCTGGTGGACGTTTGTGCTAGAATGGCGAACAAACCAGACAGCCACCCTGTCTGTTAATGTAATATCTTCTGCTCTTGGCCATAAAAGCTGCCCCTTAATCAGCAGAAGCAGAAGCATTGGTCCTACAAAGATATACTGCTCCTAATTTCCAGCTGCCATTTCCACTTTATCCTTTATAATTGACAGAAATCAATGGCACTGTTTGCAAGGCAGTACACATCGACACACCTGCACATCCTCCAAAGTGAATCTGGCTTCTGCTACCCATGATTCTCCTCGTGACTTAGCTCTGCTTTTGTTTCTGCACTTGTCTGTTAATGCATTTTTACTCCGTCATAGGTTATTAACGTCCAAGCACTGACTTGTACTTGTGTCACCTGTCACCTCTCATTTGCTGTTAAATAATTAAAACTTAAGAGCGGAGGAGCGGAGTGCAGCGGAAAGTAGCAGCAGCACTTCATGGATCATCGGGAGGAGTTTTTTTTAAAAAAAAAAAGAAGCTTTTCTCTGTCAAGAAAACTAGGAAGATTAAAAACTTGCAGGATTGTACAGGCTGCTACAGAAATCAAGTGTAATTACCTCTACTAAAAATGCTCCAAATCACAAGAGTAGCATGGAGAACATTCATCTGGGTCAATGTGAAACTCTTCAGGGTAGCAGTTGTTTCGTGTTGTGCTTCTGCTTTTGAGTTTCAGCACATTTCTAGTGTGAAAGTAATAAATGTTGACTGTTTTTGTGAGGAATCCAGCTTATCTTCGAATTTACTGTCATTTGAATTCTGTTGTGTGCATAAAAGATTAGCAAAAGTACCCGGTCATTTATTCCTAATTCAAGACTTTAATACATTACTGTTGTTTGGTTATCTCATCTTTTCTTATTGCCTAGACCAGTGGCTCCCAAAGATTTCAGCTATGGACCCATAAAATAACAATGAAAGAGACTTGCGACCCCAACTGTGACTGGTTGAAGCACATAGACATCTTTAATCTAAATAAATACATAATGATAATAAAACAGCCCTGACAACTATTATATTTTATGTTCATTTTTGTTTCCTGATTTTTATTTTCTCAATTAGAACAGAAATTCCAATTATGATTAATTTTAAATTTGAAGTACTGGAGATTATCTCAAGACCCCTACTTGGTGTTTCATAACCTTCTGTGACCCTAACTTTAAGAACCGATGGCCTAGACCAGTGGTGCCCAGTCCTGGTCCTCAAGGGCCGCTGTGCTGCATGTTTTAGATGTTTTACTGCTTTGACACACCTGATTTGAATAAATAAGGGGTTAACAGGCCTTTGCAGAACTTGAAGACCTGCTGAAGAGAAGAAAAACAACTAAAACATGCAGGATAGGGGCCCTTCAGGACCAGGACTGGGCCCCTAGACTGATTCCTTGTTTAGAGGTCGACCAATATGAGTTTCTCTATTGTCAATGCCAATCTTTAGAAATCAGGGCAGCTGTTGACAGTATATAATATCAGTATATATGGTTTTATTGGTCTACATATATTTTTCATTGATGAAAATAAAAACAGACATTGCTGAAATCAAATAAAAGTATATTTAACAACTATTAGAAAAACCTTCTTGCTAAAAAACAACATAATTTTGGATTACACTATTTAGTATAAGCTTCATTTTCCTACTTAGTAATTGATTATTTGCGTACAAGCAAGGCTGATTGACTTTTTTTAAGTGGCTAATATTGTCTGATTAATCAGTCTATTTCTAGCCTTGATAGTAATTACATTTAAAAACTGTGTGAGAGAGTGAACGAGTGTTACGTACACAAACAGACCACTGCCACATGAGTGGTTTGCAGTTTTCAGATGTCACACTTGTGTATGTGTGAGCAAAAGCATGTGAAATGAACTAATTTTTGCTTGTTTATTTTCTTTGTTCTTAGGGGAGCTTTTTCAGTGGTGCGTAGGTGTGTAAAGAAGTCATCCGGACAGGAGTATGCTGCAAAAATCATCAACACTAAGAAGCTTTCTGCACGAGGTATGGCATCACATTGACACAAACTCACTGATATTTGGAAGTAGAGCGTTGAGATTTTTATTTTACTAATCTATTTTACTGGATTTAAATTTTAAATTTCCTCTGGTTCACTTTAAGATACTCTTTATGTCCTTATTTTGGGCAACATTATTGAAAACTGTTCAAGTAAACAGAAGATAATGGAGGAAATCTTTTATTTATCCGTTGTCTAACATTTCTTATCAGTAACTTCCTAATAGTTTATTGATTCTCTTTATAAACACATTATTGAGTCACTCCTTGGTGCGATTGGATCGCTTCTGTAAAATGAATCAAATCAAGTTCCTTGTTAAAAAGGCACAAGAATGGGACTGATGACTATAAGATGCAACAAAATATTAACTTTTTGTGAGTGTTCACGTTGCTTATTTTCTGCACTTTCATGCATAGAGAACACATGTCTGTTGTGGCTCAGTGTAACAATGGCATGAACTTGTGTCATTGTGTCAGGACCTTCCCTGGCCTCTGACTCAAATACCTAATTACTTCTCTCTGTATCTGGCAAATTAGACGTGCAGACTCCTCCTTAGTATTCACACGCACACCTGGCTTTCTTTGTTCTTTTTTCCTGCACTCTCATTTCTTCTACGTCTTTCTCTCATTGCCTGTCTCTTGTCTTTCTGTGACGGGGGATTGGTTTGTATTGAGGCTAATCCACTTATACTAAATGTATCTTTATCAACCACTAAGACCCCACAGATACTATAGGCACCTCCCTGTTTGTCCTGTTGTTGTCTGTGATGGTATTTATGTGTACATAGAAGAGAAAGAGACTGAACATGGAGTAATGCTAATAGAGTGTGTCTGTTTTGTGAGAGTGTGTTGTAATGCTGTTATTGTTCGTTCCCTGCCATCAAGTGTCCACATAGGGCTGCTTCTAGTATTAATGTCCCACCAAGGAAAAGTATGGGCTCAGCAAAAAGCTGTGGGCTCTTTGCAGAAGCAGAAAGTACAGTGTAGGCCTATGCATGTGTATGGGTGTGTGTTTGTGTGTGCATGTGCCATTGGAAATGAAAGTATGTTTTTGAAAAGGATAGTCTTGCCATTAAGTCAGTGATGCAGATGATGCTCCTTATCAAGATGGCAATATGAAATAAAGTGCAACAGAATGAGATGTGTTTGAGCAAAAGGAGGATGGAATTCTGCATTAAGAAATAAATAACAATAGCCTGCATTGCTGACATACCATGCACCTACATGCATAGGAAAACACAGCAACCACTCTGTGGTTACTGCGGGAGCAGGCACTTTGCCCGGTAGGATTTGGGTGGGGTTTTTTTAGACTGGCGGGTAAGTGCGGCCTCACGCGTGGCCTGGTGGGTAAGTCTCTCAAAGCTCCGGTAAACACTGCAGTAATCTGAAGAGGGGGGAGGGGGGGCGAAGGAAGGAAGGAAGGAAGTCAAGGAAGGAACGCTGTAAGAAAAGTTATGCCAAGAATGAAAGTAGATATGTTACTATGGTGTAGTCCGTTTAGGGCTGGTGCAAGTATAAAGTAGCATGCACAATAGGCTTTTAGAAAATATATCTATATAAAAGATTTTTAGCTCAGAGGAAACTACGGTAAATTAACACAAGATTCAGTGCCGTTGAGCAAAATGACCACAAGAACAGGAAAGAATGTTTTTCACATCACTGGGCAAAGATTTCTAGATCATTATTTTTAAGGATTATTCATTTGTGTAGACTTATTTGGTTGATATGAACAATTTCCTTCAGTGTCTTTGAAGTATTTTTTGTAAATAGTGTATTTAACATGTATTAGCATCCCATAAGTCAATAAAACATAAGTTTCCTCTGGTAATCTAGGCTTTCTGTTGCTATTGTTTCAAGCTGGATCTGAAATGTCTTTTTCTACATTTTGGTGTGATTAATGCTACAATCAAGGCAATATAGCAGGTTAAAGTCAACCCAAAGCTGTTTCATCTCTGAGCCAGCAAGAAAAGTAGTCACAGAGGCAAGTTGGTGAGTAGGTGGGAGGTGGGGGACACCTGATGCAACACTCCATTCTAATCAATGGCGCTGCTGTCACTTGCTGGTTGTTTTCTGTAAGCACACACTGTTGCAGGACTTGGCTGGCTTGATTGGTGCATTTGTGAACGACCAGAGGCAGCTTAGAGAGGAGATCATCTTTGCCGCCATATTGTAGAATTGTTTCATTGAAAAGGGCCTTTTGAAGCCCTGCTGCCAGTGAGAGCCTAGATGCTTTTACTGCACACGATCACAGACACAAATTTGCTTGAATATAAATTCTTGCTTGTGTAGCATCCACCTTAAGTTACATATAATTCTCATGTATCATTAGAGACTGTATTAGTTGTTCTGTATCCTTTCAAATGATAAAGAGCCTTATTCAGTTACAAAAAAGATTGCAGGAATATAATCCCTGAAATAAGATAATAGGCCAACATCAAAATGTGTCAACATTAGTGAACTTGGATTTCATTTTGCCTCCAGGAAAGTAAATTTCAAGATTTGAATTCTTCTCTGGTACTGCAAAGCTGCTAAGCTGTGTTTTTTGTCCCTGAATAATATTTACTATTGATGGAGCTGCTAAGAAAATGGTGGACGAGAAGAGCAAGTAGTGACACCAAGAGTGAACTGTTTTCACATGTGTAATACTGTTCTTACTCAGATAAAGTTACTCAAATAAAGACTGTTAACTGTGTGAGAGAGGGGGGGGGGAATCACAATTGCATCTTCATTCCCTTCCAAAACTTGAAATACTTGTCGACTACAGCTCGATATCTGGAGCCTTAATTGTTCTTTTAATTATCTTAGTGGTTGGTTAGGTTGTTGATAAAGATGCAATGAAAACTAAGTGGTTTTGGAAGTTCTTTAATAATTAGAACCACGACTAACTGACCAAGGGCTTAAGGCTGAGGCATGGCTAATGTTCAGGTTTAAGAAGTGTATGAAATATGCTGATTACCATACTCATCTCAATGGAGGGTCTTAGGTCAGAGTGTAAAGCAGCAGACGATCTGCAGATTTCTGACCACCTTGGTCCAAGAAGGTGATGTCTTTTATTAACTGTGTCTGCAATGCACGCAAATGTGTCATGTTAGTTTTACAATGCAGCGCATAAGATGCTGCGTAGGTGTAATGTGAGTTTATCTGTGCAGAATGAATGTTCTGTTTCATTATGTTGTTGAAGTGACTCTGGAAACTGGAGGACTGCTGCATTGTCTGCGGCAACACCGTGTTTGTGTGTTGGAGAGAGGGGCCGAGAGAGCTCGTCCACTTTGATGCACAGCTTCAGCACTTGCTCTCCTAAAGTTACTGCTCTTGAGCTGTATAATTGCCTCATTGAAAATCATTTCAGTTGTACTTATTATTCAGCAATTTCCCACATTTACATCTCAGTTGAGTTAGTTAGCCAAAGCCTCTTTGTTCTTAATATATCAACATAAAAAAACTGAGCTTAAGGTGTTGTTCCATCTGAGTCCAGGTTTTGATTCAGTTCTCACATGTCCCATTTGTTCAGTTATGTAAATCAGGCTGGTGATGTGGTCCATTGTTTTTTTTTCCCACCACCTTTTAAGAAACTAAAAACATTTAAATATATTTTGCTACAACCTCTATTTAAAAATGATTGTTGGTCAAAACAGATGTGAAAATGATCGAAAGCTGACTTAGAATCCAAGTTAAAAACACAAATTGAAATTTATTTTAATTCGTATTTATTTTATTTGAAGCACGATACTAACTGCTAACAGGATTAGTTACAGTAAAAACAGTCATTACTGTATGATTCTCATCACTGCAGAAACTTTAGTTCTGGCCTGAAGAGGCATATTATACTTAAGGATGATAGGAAAATCATTTTGCTCTGAACATAATGATGTTTCTTGGTATTTGGGACTGTTTTATTCAGGAAGCCCATTATGTTAAAAACTTTCTCAAGTGGCACTAGGTTTAAAATTGATATTTTGTTTATGAGATACTGGCATAATAGAGCTTGTTGTTCTGTTCTTTTGTTCAATTGGTTCTAAATTTGATTGTGCTATAACAATAAAACATATTTTGCTCTCTCTGTTTTGCCACTGTATTTAATTTATAGATAACCATTTGGTAAAACATAATTTTAAGATGCAGTAGTCCATAAATGTCATTTTATTTTAATCATTTAGAAATCTATCACAGTCAAAAACCTAAAACAGCAACAAAAATATATTTTGTTTTGCTTGTGCCTTATGCCAAATGGAAAAACCCATTTAACAGATCATTCTGATATTCTTCATGCGATGATCACAGGATATGTCACATGTATCAGTAACTATATTTACTGCCATTACAGTCAACTGTTCTCGTCACATGAATAACATCTAGGCAAGTTTCCTTCGTACATGTGATTTTTTTTTTCTTGCAACATGAAAAGAAATACCAAATGTAGGGAAATCTGTTCAGAGCACATTCTTTACAAATTAAAATCTCTATTCGATACCCGTGTCTCAGTTGTCCATTTGTGCGAGGAAGATAAAGAATGCTTTTTATTTTTATGTCTTATGTTTTCTATAATCTATTTTTAGATTCATTGTATAGCGGAAACGATTTTCAGAAACTGATTTTAACATTAATCTGTGCTGCAGCTTTAGAAGAATCAGCGGAGTAAGTGTTGTGCATTGCCATTTGTCCCAGTAGACTTACCGTAGATTCCTGGAGTAGAAACGTGTTGCAGTAAAGCTGTTTCCACATTTTTTTTCATCCTTTCTTTGCTGAACCCTGAAGAATATATGTCTGAAAATAGTTGGAGTTTTCATAACAAGACTGTCTTTAGTAATGACTTTGAAATGTTTGATTTGCGTGTAAATTTGTAGTGATAAACACAATGTTAATCATGTTAGCTTTTCTATGACACTTTCCATGTTAAGTTAGCATCTATGCTAATTGTTGGTCAACAGTCAGTGATGAATAAGGTTTTTGGACATTTTATTTTTTTTTCTAGTTTTTATTAGGCATGTTAATGTATAAATCAATGTTTATTTACGTAAAATAAGCCACTGTTCATTTCAGTTTCAGCATAATCTAAATGCATTAATAATATTCTATAAATGCATCACAGTGTTCTTAATCATGATTGAATTGTGAAGTGCCTAAAGATTCCCACTCCTATTAATGTTTTTGTTACAATCACTAGTATATAAGTGGCAAGTTGTTTTTAAGTACAAAGTTCTTTAACAGCCTTCTCTAGTGAAAGTCTGCCTGCAATTATCAAGCTTCATGCTTAAAATACTGCCACATTATCCATACGCACTTTCTTCAGCTCATTTTGATATTTTCCAGTCCTGACAGTTCAAATGTAAATTTGTCTGAAACAGACTGAGCTGAAATTTCAAACTATCAACTTTGGCAGATTAGAGGGGTGTATGTGTGCGCAGGTCAGGTCTTCGACATCCTTCGCAGCTAACGTAAGATGGCTGTGGGCCTGCCCCATGGCAAAGCAGATGGCCAATTAGAGAGCAGCAGGAAGTGCCTGTAATTACCCTCCAGCCCTCTCTTTTCCTGTCTTCCTCTACCACACACTCTCACACCAACAAATAAGAAGATTGAATGAATTAGTGCTGCAGTGACACTGCACTGTAGTAGACAGTTGTACAAAAACACACATGTGCACACGCAAGGGGAGCTGTGATCCTCTTCTAGCAAATGGACGTTCCATGTAATCCTCCCTGCATCTCTGTCTTGTCTCTCCGTCCTGCGTCACTGGTGTAATTAGAAGGAGGTTCAGGTCTCTCCTGTGTTCACCCGCTTTCTCTCAGATGAGGGAAATCGACACCTTGAAGGAAGGTTCGTTAGTTAAAGGTAGATGCAAAGAGTGTCAAAAGATAACGCTTCAAAAATTCTCACTCCAGCTTTAAAATGCATTTATTATAAAGGCCTAGCATTCTTTGACTTGGATTGACTCCAAAAGTTAATCAGTTGCAGAGGTACATCCAATTATTACTTTGAGAGTTTCATTAAAATCCATCTAGTGGTTCATGAGATATTTTGCTAACAGACACATTTTTATTTATTTATTAACCTTTATTTAACCAGGCAAGTCCCATTGAGATCATAGATCTCTTTTTCAAGGGAAGCCTGGACCTGAAGGCAGCCTAACATGTTTGTAGACACAAATTGAACAAGCTGAAAAGATTATCATCTGCCTTCACCTCTTGTTGATAAATGGCACCAAGGAAAAGTAAACCAGGCCAATGAAAGGTAGACAGGACTCCGAGAGACAACAGGTAGTTCTCATGTTACTACATGGTGTTAGTTATAGTAACGTGCATGTAGCTGCTGTAGAAGAACAGTAAGATAAGTGATGGCTCAGCAACAGCATGTGAATTTTTTCTAAGGTTGTTGCTGCTCTGGGGAAATGAATGCAAATCCAGCCTGCCTCTGTCTCATGTAATCTCTATGGGTCTGTGTGTTTGGAGTTAGTTGGCTTAACCACAGTGATAGCGCGCACACACACACCTACATCCTCTGTCACACTGGATCCTCCTTACAGTTACACCTCCTGACCCATGACCTCAGCTGCATGAGTTGGAGATGATGTGGCCACAGCATTCCATAATGATTAGATAGTTTAGGAGTGTAGAGTAGTTCTCAGATCAACATCTCTTTCAAGCACACCGTTAACCACAGGATCCAGTAAAATCCTCAAACAAGGATGTTGGTTCGGCCACGAAGAGCGTGTGTGTGTGTTCTTGTGAGCATCCCCTCCCCGCCTGAAGAGTAAATACTGCAGTGTTCTGTTACTGGGCTTCATAGAAACCCCTTTGCTCACACGCATACAAGCACATACACGCAACCATGTGCAAATTCCTGCATCTGCTGCTACACACAATAGGGCTGGGCAGTGTTACGGGATCCCAGAATGTCTAAAAATAACCACAAAAGTTCTTTGAATACCGTCTGTTGTGTAACCTGTTCATTTTATAATTTAATAAAGTGACATAAAAGTGTCTCTGCATTGACTGAACTTTTATAAATTACTTATAAATCTTGACTTATTTTAAAGTTTTAGTTTATTTCCAGCGCAAAGTTTTATGATAGTGCAGTGGCTAACATTGTGAAGAGCTCTTCATATACTAAATCTCAAAAAGTGATCTTTGGGCAGTGTCTTTTGACCAAAAAAAAAACAAAAAACTGCTGCAGTGAAGGCAATGAGCAACATCTTAGAACAATGAACAGAAGCTTGTAAGGCACACCAGCTCTTTAGGGGGAAAGTTTGTAAGACTGCCCTTCTCAAACTTGATGAGATCAATAAGCAAATTTTATAATTGAAGTCTTCAGATGCTAGCTCTTCAGGGTTTATCTTGATTTTTGACGTTATGAGCCTTTTTCCTCCCAGTAGTTTTTGTTCTGTGATGTATTAGCAATAAAAAATAACCACTGTGTTATTTCTTTAAACCAGAAAATGAATGTTAAAATTCCACTAGAAGACATAAAGCCCCAAGAAGTACATCTAGTAGTAATGAGACAACATGACAAGTCATTTTAGGCAAATATTATCATGCCAGAGTGTTTGAAGGTTTAAAGATGGCAAAAAAGAAAAGATGCCCATTACACAGACAAATGATTTGCAGATGTGGTTTTCTAACTAAAGCTAGAGGCCATGTGAGCATGCGTCTTGCGCACACATAAGATGAAATGTCGTTGGGGGCTGCGGTAGATCAGTGGTCAGTGCCGCGGTCTTGAGGTCTGAGGCTGCAGGCTCGAGCCCAGGTTGCAGCAGAAAGGGCATTCGATGTAAAATGATTGGTAAATCTTCTGTGCGAGTTTGCTAGCTGTGGAAACCCCTGAAGAATGGAGCAACCGAAAGAAGAGCAACATAAGCTAAAATGTCATTAATGATTTGACAAAGCAATTACCTGAATTGCAAATTTAACATGGTCAATTTCACCTGTTTTTACAGTTCAGAGGCAAATACAGCCTTTCTTTAAGGAGTAAACATTTGATCCAAATCTAAGCAATGTTTTTAGCCTCTTAGTGGAGGTATCCAGTCTCAACCAGTTTTTTACTTTTTCTGATATAACAAATAAAACATGAGCAGTAGTTTAATTTAGAAAATATCTGTGTGAACGGGACAGGTAATTTTTCTGAGAAGTTTGGGTTTGTATGCTGAAGTGGTTACTTTTTTATCTGCTTATGTGATATTAACACAAATGCAACCATTATGCATAAGAATCTCATTTATCATTCTGTGTGCCGTAAACAAAACCAAAATTCCTGCAGCTGTTTGCATCCTGTCCTGCCTCCTGTGCGCTCTACCAGGTGCTGCTTAGAAGTATTTACATTGTGAGATTGTTTCCCATGCAGAGAATCTCCTTCTGGGCTGTGCATGTGTGAAAGAGCTACTGTGGGCACAGTCCAAACATCCTCTGATGTTTAGATATCTAAATGGCTTCTGTCTCGTTACCACTCTGTGGTTGTGGCACTCTTGTGATCGGTCTTTCTCACAGCTCTGACGAAAGCTTACATCCTTTGCTTTTTTGAGCAAAGGCCTCAAATGCATTTTAGCAATAAAGGCTACGTGTAACAGACAGGCAGATTATTGTTAAAAAAATTTTAATTGACTTTATAAAAAATGCTGATGGGATCAT
Source organism: Kryptolebias brasiliensis (assembly GCA_028566095.1). Classification (NCBI taxonomy): domain Eukaryota; kingdom Metazoa; phylum Chordata; class Actinopteri; order Cyprinodontiformes; family Rivulidae; genus Kryptolebias; species Kryptolebias brasiliensis. The sequence continues at coordinate 20,193,057 of JAOXNZ010000064.1, forward strand.
GCACTTTTTATCATTTTTAAAATGTTTTTATAAATATGCTCACAGTTCCAATGGATACCTAACCTACAGAACTGAGGAAATATTGTATTTTAATAAACCACAATAAAATATCTTGTCAGGATTTATTAGGAAGCATTATCTGCAGTTGCTTTAATCACCAAACACACAAATAAATTGCTGGGTTTTAAGGGTGGGTGTTAAAATCGATTTTTTTTATTTATTGTGATGCGGACATGAACGGTTCTGAATTGATTTTCAAATGTCAAAAATCGATTCTTGTTAAAGTAATGACGTCAGGTTGAGAAACACAAAAAAGTGAAGCGCAGCTGAACGACGTGTACAACCAGCATCCTCTGTATTGAAACAGATGTTTGCAAGTATTTTGGCTTTTTTAGACTTGAATGAAAAAAGGAACCTGGACAAGAGCAAAACTAAATGCAAGTCATGTGAAACTAAACTGAAATAATTTGGAAACGCGACAAACATGAGAAATCACATTATATGTTTCCGCCTGAAGGAGGAAGAACTGCCACCACTAACTTGAAGACCATCGAGCAAGCAATGTCAGACATTTCCACCTAACACGGAAAAGTCAAACCAAATTACAGAATCCATTGTAACTTTATTTGCAAAGGATTTGCGTCCATATTCAGTCATTGAGAAGCAGGGCTTTTGCGCTAAGTTGCCGACTTCAGAGCAGCTGTTTATGTTGTTCAGAATATACTAAAGTCCACAAGCATTTTAGTGTGAGAACTGTTATACAGGTTTTTGGTCCCAGTTTGTTTGTGTATTTATAGTTTTTTATATATTCATTGTTTGGTATTTTATTTTCAGACTTCTGTTGAAAAAGAGGATTTAGACTTCATTATTTTTAAATAAGGGGAGTTGTTTGTTTTTTCAAAACAAGCTGAAATCAATAT
>JAOXNZ010000064.1:20198500-20213063 GCA_028566095.1 Kryptolebias brasiliensis
CAGGTGTGTCAAAGCAGAGAAACATCTAAAACATGCAGGACAGTGGCCCTCGAGGACCAGGATTGGGGACCTCTGATGTAAAGTGTAGTTTTACACACATGACAGATTAATACATTACATTACTTTTCTATCTTTTTTGTGTGGTGCTTTTACAAAAACTAGGTCATTAGGTGTCTATTATGGTGTATATATCTTTGTAGAATTGAGCTAACACTAACACACAGAAATGACCTGCGTCAGCTTCTATTTTGCTGGTACCAGTTGGTGGTTGCTCAAAAACTTTATCCCTTCTATATTTTGCACTATCCTGTAGGCGTTGCCTCATCCATATTCTGCAAACTCAAGGTTTACTTGTTGCTCTGGTTTCTCAAACTGCACACACAACACAGTCTCAGAACTTTAGCTGGTTTGTTTTACGTCACACAACCACACAGTTTAACTTGTTTCACCTGTAGCACATGGAAAGATCTGTTTGATGCTCACAGTATGTGTTCAGTTTAGTAATGAAAAGGTATGTTGCTAAACATCCCAAGTATTTGATGCACTCAAATCTTTGCCGTAAGAAAGCATTTTCTCCTTAGTCCTTATTGATGTTTAATCTTAAAATAAATCAGTTTTTTCTTATGAGAGGTTAAGCCATTAAACGCTACAAAAAAAACCTTTTTAAGTGTAGTTGCTCTTGTGTTAATCTTACATTCCACCCTCTCTCTTGCAGTGAGGCTGCATGACAGCATTTCAGAGGAAGGCTTTCATTACCTAGTCTTTGACCTGTGAGTATATTCTGTGCACGCACACACAGTGACATTTCATCCATGCGCACAACCGGGGTTTGTTTGTGTATGCTAACAACTTCTTTCTTTGGCCTCCCTGTCTCATTCTGTCTCATTCTTCGGCTTGTTCCTTCTCTTCCCCCATCCCAGAGTGACAGGAGGAGAGCTTTTTGAAGACATTGTAGCCAGAGAGTACTACAGTGAGGCTGATGCCAGGTAAGCACTTCCTATGAAGCTCCCCTGACATTAATGTTTGCACACACTGCTGCAAATGTACAGAGTAATCCTATTAAACATATGAATACCACACTCACCCTTGTGGTAATTGCACCACGGTGTCTTTGTGTGCTCACAACATAATTGGTTTGCTTGTATTCTTGTCAGGAAATGCATCCCTGTCAACAAGTGCAGTAATGTATCTTTCTCCCAGCTTTCATTAAGCACACTGACCATCCATGTTTTAATGCAAAGGAGTGAGCTGACACTAGTGAACTCATCTGTGAATATTATCAGATAAACATCACAAAATACTGGCTGTATTTCTGTGAATCTGCAATTTGACAGCTTTAATTGGCTTGAAATTATTGTTATTGAACAGCTTTGAGATTTAGGTGGTATTAAACAGGATTGTCGAGTTGTGAGACTCTATTTCAAGGTTTAATCTATTTCGTCCACTTTTTTTTTAAAGAGGAGAACATCACTTCTGCTTGAATTTGTTTTCGTATAAGACTGTACGGATGTGTTACCATGCCATTAGGGAAGGGCATTTTAAGCAAAAACCATTCTTCCAATTCCTCCATTTTTGAATATCCAAACCCCAGCCCACACCCTCACACCCCAGCCTGGTTCTCCCAGTTCTGTCTAACCTCCCCACCTACCAGCCAATTCTACAAAATAGAGAAAATACATTCTTATTTTGTGCTTTACTCATGCAGGGCTGGTTAATGCAGCACAACAAGTGTTGGCAAACATCTTAATGAGCGCTAATCCCAGCTGCCGATTTTATGATTCAGGACTGTTTCCTGTTTCTAGTTTTTGCTGCAAAATGACCGTGTCCACATGGTTTACTAAAGTTTACTTTGCTCATCCGGGGTCCTGCAGGTAAAAACCTTTCTAATGGAACAGAGAAGTGTCCTGCTGCTAATTCTGCTAGTTGGTGGTCTTTACATTTCTTCATTTTCACCGACCCTATGGCTCAACATGGAAAGAGATGGACATATTCTGTCAGTGAACCTGTGCTGACCCGTGACCATAGTTTCCATTTTATAATCCTTTCAAAATAAATTACAATGGCAGAAAGGCACTGGGGATGCTCAGAGTTGTTTTTCTCAAAGCAGGGTGAGCAGTAGGTAATCTGTCAAAAAAAAAAAGTGCCCCGACTGGAAAAGCACCATTAAGAAATAACAGTGTGTCACTACCAGGTGCCTGGTAAACTGTGACAGTCATAATAATTCTTTAAATTTGCCGATTTTAACTCGACTTCAAATATTTGACAAAAAAATTAGGTTTAGGGATTGACAGTGATTTTCAAAGTTTGGATGATTCAATACAATAAAGATTAAATATCTATTTGTTGCTTGGGAAACTTGAAGAAAATTGTAAGAATTCCTATGTACCAAATTGATGAAGCTGTTGACCACAACAGCAACCACAATACTAAGTGTTGTTGTATCACAATGCTCACTGGATCCATTGGGTTATCAATCAAGAATAGAACATTTTTTCTTGTTGACACAATGGCTGACATTACAGACACTTTGGGTCTAGATCTTCCAATCTATCCACTCCACTAGCATTCCTCAACTTTTCTTCTGTGGATGTTTGTTGTCATTTAACAGCTGGAGGTATTTGTCCATACAAATGTGGGATGCTTTTGGACGTTCAGATGTGCGCAGAAACTCTCAGAAAAGCGACATGGAGAATTGAGGCTTCTGGCACGTTTCTCTTTCCAGACATATGACCTCAACATGAGCTTTAAACCGAGAAATCATGAAACCTGACATGACACTGTGGAGGACAGTAATATGATGGGTCTTGTAGTGACTTGTAGGGAAATTGTGCGAGACACATCATGAGCTGATTAGGCTATTGTCAAATATATTCTCATCAGTCAGTAATGAGAAATGATAGACATTAGTAACCACAGTGACAAATTCATTTTTTAAAATGCATCGGGGGGTTACTTAGCATAGCCATTTTTTTTCCTGCTTGTCATAAATATATGACCTGTTAGACTGGGCTACTGTAATACTCTTTGTGCTGATAAACTTGAAGAAAAAAAAGCAACCTATGAACTTGCAAACCTCCGACTACAGTCTCACAAAGACATGTAACTGCTCCAGTTGTGTTTTTATAATCACGATGAGTGATGTAGAGGTTTTACTTGCACTTGATTTCTAAATAATCTTGCAGTGAAATGCAGTTTTTGTAGTCGCACCAAAATTCCCCCAGGCTTCAGTGAAATGCAGGACAGACAAATCATGTGCAGTGCTTGTCATGTTTTTGTAATGAAGGCCAGTGGCTGACACATCGCCCCATTTGTCCTCTTTTCTCTTTCTGTCTGTAGTCACTGCATTAGTCAGATCTTGGAGAGTGTCAATCATATCCACCAACATGATATTGTGCACAGAGACCTCAAGGTGAGTGGCTGCCCGTTGCCGTGACAACCACACACTCTCACACACCTCTGCTTGTGGCCATGGCAACACACAGATGGCTCTCAGTCTCCGTTTCTGTTTCTTTCTCTGCAGTTTTGCTTCCACCCTCTTCTCTTTTTTTCTGTTCCCCTCCCATTTACTTTTTTTTCCCCCTCTGTTCCTCTATCTGTTGTCACATCTGTCATCCTGTCTGTCCTTGACCAGAATGTGCTTGTGTGCTTGTGCATGTGTGTGCTCATGCTGAGCATAGAGATGGTGAGTCATGATCACGTGGAAGGGGTTCGTCTCTTACCTATGTCAAGAAAAAAAGAAAGACGAGGTCTCAAACAATACATGAGTGCAGGAACACACACACAAACACACATGGTTTCATAGTTCTGCTGTGAGGGAAGAGGTAGGGGCATCGCCACATGAGTTGCCAGGGCAACCTGAGTGACATCACACCACCCGTGGAGCCACATGGGAGGGGCTTCACTTGTCCTAAATTGCGGATTGGCTCAGAGTGCAGGAAGAGAGCTTGCCCGCAACCTCCTTTTATTTATCTTTTTATCCTTTCAGAACCAAGTTTAATGTAAAAATAATCATCTTAGGTCAGGTTGTTAATAATATGTATTAAATTGCTCCATTTTCATGCAGAAACGGCACTGAGTGGTGTTAAAATCTCAAGGCATGTCTGAGATGTATGCGTGGGCAGCTTTTGTATGTACGCACACGCTCTGTGTTGCAGAGTAACGCTATTACCCCGAGCGCTGGCTGTCTGATTTGTTGGCCTTTTATCCTGAGTGGGCTTTTTACTGCATCCCTTCATGTCCCGCTGCCCAAACAACTGCCATTTAGAACACTGCCACACACACGCTGCCTCTCGCTAAGTACATTTAGCATGCAGTCTGCAGCTCTGCCGAAATGACTCCCGAGTGGTTTCCATGGCTACGAAACCATGTCCATATAAGGTGTTGTGGAGATTGTCAACTACCCATCCTTTCCCCTACCTTCTCTGTGTTTCTATCTTTTTCCTACGCCTTCACCCCACCCTCGCACAAGCTGTGTCGAATACATAAAAATGAATAAATATTATTAAGAAATAGCTTCACTTCCGATTGCCTGTAATTATCTCATTTTGATCTCTTGTCCTACATTCTGCTTCACAATATGTGTGTCAGCCTGAGAACCTGTTGTTGGCCAGTAAGATGAAGGGAGCTGCAGTGAAGCTGGCAGACTTTGGCCTTGCTATCGAGGTGCAGGGAGACCAGCAGGCTTGGTTTGGTAAGAAAACACATGCTTAGACAAACTCATATCAAATGTGTAAGACAACCAACTGATGGGTTATTCTATCTGAGAGTTAAGCAATGGATAGTTTGGGCACTGGGTCTGAGTTACTTACTGCCTTCATACAGCAGTGTATAAAGAAACTCATCCACTGCACTATAGGAGCAAAAAAACAAAATTGCATTATCACTGAAAATGTGTTGTGAAGGACTTGAAGCTGAAACCTAATTGTTGAAGTTACAAAAAAATCAGAACAAGCAGCTAAAGGCTAAGTCAGGCAGAAGAGCGGCTAAAGGCTAAAACCAGCAGAACAGCGGCTAAAGGCTAAATCAATCAGAACAGTGCCTGAAATCTAAAATTGATTAAAACTAGCTAAAAGCTTAATAGAGCCAAAGGAAACAAAATTGAGCAAGTATGTTGAAGCCGGTATCAAAGATAACAATGTTTTGAAAGAATTGAAAGAAATCTTTTGTCAATAAAGTTAAATATTTTGAAAAGTATCAAAGTTACAATAATCAGAAGTTATAGCACCCATCTCCTGCATGAGCTGAACATTTTGTTATATAAATGGTTAAAATGGCACAATATGCAGAAGTAGTTTGTGTAAAAAAAATTAATAAAAATAAAAAAAAGTGCAGAAGAACCTATAAACATGAAAACAATGGTGTGAATGCTGACTCAACAGTAGAGGAGATTTTTGCTTCAAAGACTCTCTGCCACATTCTAGTTCAATTTGTTTTGGCTAAATCTCCAGCAGGAATGAGATGATTTAACAGCATTTGCTTGACTCTTATTTTAATCTGGTCTTGCACAACATCCCAACAGATCTGTTGTCATTTAAACTTTTATTTAAGTACCTTTGTCATGATTTTGCTAATACATCTGGTTCAATTGATTCTTTTCAGGGTTTGCAGGTACTCCTGGTTATCTCTCCCCTGAAGTCTTGAGGAAGGATCCCTATGGCAAGCCTGTGGATATATGGGCTTGTGGTGAGTTTGAGCTTCACATTCAAACATTCTGGAGTTTTGGGAAACAAACTCCAGATAGTTTCGAGATTTGATTCGTTGTTGGTTCAACCAATTGAACAGTCTTAACAACCTGGTGTTTTAAGATGAATAAATGATACTAAAACTAGTTAAATTGCATTTTCTGCAATAATTCAGTGTGAATGCAGAGAGCTAAATGACTTGCTAAAATTTGCTAAAGAAGCTGAAACGGAGTTGTTAAAACTAAAAGATGCAGAACACTAGCTGATAGCTAAAAATAGCAAAATGCTAACTAAAAGCCAAAAGTAACTACCTTAAATCTAAATGTAGCCAAAGGCTACTTAAACAAAACTATAAGTAGTAAAAGGCTAGCTAAAAGTTTTAAAATGGTAGCTGAAAGTAGCACAAGAAACCCAAAAACATTAGTTTCTTTAAAATAAGCTTCAGCAAACTTCTATTTTTAAGGAATTGAGGTTATCTGAATGTATTTTTATAGAGAAAACGTACAGAAACAATAAACAGGAAGAAAATGATATGAAGCTGTATCAGAGTTCAGGCAATAAAGATGTTTTTAAACCATGAAACCTATTTCAAAGAGATGGCTAAACCTTGAAATAAAACACTTTTCTTACAAAGTAACCTGCTTATATTGTTGATTTTTCTTTTTGAATGTATGGTATTATTCTGTGGAACATCATTACTTGTTGCTTAATGCTGCTTCAGCTGGTTTTGTAACACGATCTTTCTCTTCCCACTTTATTTTCCGTCAGGCGTTATTCTCTATATCTTGTTAGTTGGATATCCTCCTTTCTGGGATGAAGATCAACACAAACTCTATCAGCAGATCAAAGCTGGGGCATACGATGTAAGTGTGTGTATATTTCTGATGGCTGCAGTGCAGGGGTTGGCTAAGCAGTTTTTGAATGTTTAATAGTGTCCAATTGAGATCTGGTCCAAAGCTATTGATCCTATCAGGGCTTTCCTGACGCATTGCAGAGGTGTGTGTTTGTGTGGAAGATACAGAATGAGAAGGTGTATCCTCCTCTCTTAGTCGCTGGTTAATCAAGTTATAATGCAGCTCTTTTATAGGGGTTTCACTCTTTCCACTGGTAACATAATCATTACCTTTTATAAATTTAAAGGGGAAATGTAGTGTTTTGAAGCTAATATAAATCAAAAGAAAGTCATAAAAGGTGTTTTTTTTCAGAATCTCTCATTTAGAAACATTTACACTAATTTAGAATTAATCAAAGATTGAAAAAATTCCTAGGCTCTCTTTGGCATTTTCCGCGATCACGCAGAAGTATGAAGTATCAGGTGCCAAGCACAGGAATGCAAACAAGGCAGTAAATTTCAAATATAGATAGTTGGGGGCTGAAATGGTTCAGTTTGTTGCAATTAATTGTGTAAACCAACCCAAAACTATTGATAAAATAATTCTTAAAACTGGTGCTCAAATGGTGTGGCCTGGCCAGAAACCTGCAAGTGGAGACTCTTAAGTCTTTAAGTGTCAATGTATTGAATCCAGTTCGTTTAGCCTTTTCGTGTCAATTTTTAGTTCCCATCCCCTGAGTGGGACACGGTGACTCCAGAAGCAAAGAACCTGATCAACCAGATGTTGACCATCAATCCAGCCAAGAGAATCACTGCTGAACAAGCCCTCAAACACCCATGGGTCTGCGTAAGTCATCACACACTCATCTAAACCAGAGAGGACATCTGGAATCACACAGTATTTACAAATACATCTGAACGTTATTCATGCAACACTACAATAATACCTTCGGATATAATTCTGTGTAGACAAACTCATTTAAGTATTTATGATGTGTCCATTAATGGGTTCTCGTTCTGTCCTTTTACAGCACCGTTCTACAGTGGCGTCCATGATGCACAGACAGGAAACTGTCGAATGTCTCCGTAAATTCAATGCTCGCCGAAAACTCAAGGTTTTAAATTTTAATTTACCACCTTTCTGTTCTTAAACATTTCAATCTTCTTGAAGCTTTACTTCTTTTTAAGTCTTAATTATTTTTAAAAAAAGTTCAAGGATTCTTTTTGTTGTACCACTATGCAACACAAGCCAGCATTTCCCTGTTCATTACCACTTATATGATTCAAAATTGGTTGAATAAGTGCATTATTTCTAGGTGATTAGTAGGATTTCCCTACATGAACCATTGGAATCATTACATGAAAGTCTACGCTAATAATATAAATCAGAAAACTGAACGTGATGCCTGAGGCGAGTTTAAAAGATCTGTGACTAAGCACAGTAATGATGCCACAGACAGTGAGTCTTTTTCACTGTCAAGCCCTGAAAAACAGATGGGGGCACTTCACACTTGGGACTATCAGTGAAAATCAGTTTCTTTGACAGCGTGAAGGACTTTGTGTAATGTCAACCACTATTTCTTCAGTTCCTCGGCTGAATGGGAATAAATACACAACATAATGACATTACGATGAGTCCAAGTTTGCAAGACGCTGACATATTTACAATTACAAACCAAAGTGTAGGCATTCTAAAGGAAGAAAAACTTTGACCTGTATGTCATCTGAGTCAGATTCAGTGTACAACCAACAGAAGATTTAATAAGAAATGTAAAACAGCAGAACTTCTACAAAGTATTGAAACGACAACTGGATTTTTGTATGAAGTTCAAACAGTAGATCTTGAATTTTTATGTAGTTCATGCAAACAAAGTAGAGAGCAAAAAAACCTGTAAACATGTCATTTAGATTTTTTTTTTTTAATTATGAGATCTAGGTGGCTATGCACAAACTTAATAATTGTACATAATTTGGAATATAAATCTATGCAAAGTATTCAGTATGTTTGTTAACAGAAGGTTGAAGGTTTCTGTTTTTAGTTAATGTAATTCAGTGTCACTGTGGTGAACCTTATCTCTTATTTTATTGTAGGTTTAGCATTTTGGCCCCATTTGTTCACCAGCTATCCTCTTTAACTTTGTGTTGTGACCCAAAAATATCAGACTTTGGATTTTGTGTTGCTGTGAGGCTGGTATTGAATAAAAATAAAAAATAAAAACTCTAACATTAAGTATTGGAAGCTGTCAGAAACAATTTTAAGGTTTTCCTGGGAGTCTTAAAAGATCTGCAGATATCCAGAGATGTTTAAAGTTTCAGAAGCTCTACTCATTTCTTTCTCGGCAGCAGCTTTGAAACATTTTAAATGACTTCCAGTTATATTCACTGTAGTTTGCATTCACAGCCATACATGCAAACTAATGGATCAAGTAGCAACTGTTTGTTTTCGCACGTCATTTCAAATCGTTTGCATAGAAGAATGCGTAACAGGACTTTTTTTTTTTGGGGGGGGGGCGCATTTACAGTTGCTGTGTTTCGTTGCACAGTAGAAGCAACAAAGAAAATCCCCCAGTGAAAAAAAATCAGCTTTATTTTTAGCAGTCAAATACTCCCTGCTAAGATGGATAAAAAGTAAAACAACTTGTTCTCCTGTTTTAAGACAGAATATCAAACAGTTTACAGGAAAATAAAATTAAGAAAACCTACATTATGCCTCCTTAAACATCTCTCATTTCTTCCCACCTTCGTCTTCTCCTCCAGGGAGCCATTCTCACCACCATGCTGGTGTCCAGAAACTTCTCAGGTGGGTGTGCCCTTCGCCCTCAGCCTCCCACGCAGCACATGCAGAGGGAGAGGAGGAAGGAGAGTGGATAGAGTCCTCTGCACCTCTTTTAACCCCCTCACCACACACATACACTCACCCACTCGTCCTCAAAATAACAATATGCCTTTGTGTGCGCGCGCACTTGCTAAAAACATGAAACTGAATTGAAACGTGACATTTCTTTGTGAGATAATGTTTATTTTTATGGATTATTATGAGTGTGCTGCATCCTGTTGTATGTAATCAGCCTAGAATGTGATATTCTGTCAAGTACCAGATTGTGAGCATAAGTTATGTCCTTTTCTATGTTAATGTATCTCTCCTTGTGTGTCTGTGTCTGTGTGTCCCCCTCTTTTTCTGCTGCCCATGGAGCATTTGCATGTTTAAAAGAAGAAAGCCTTTATTAGATTTTTATGTTTTTGGCAAGTATGGTGTTATAAACAGGTGAAGACTAAGAATCTGTGTTTATTTTTTATTCTCTCAGTCTGCTGAGAGTGACTCGTTTCTGCTCAAAGCCTTGTTCTCCATCTCAAATTAATTGGTCAGTCGATGGTTTCTGATTTCAAGCCTGGGTCTGGGAATCTACAGGTCTGCACATCTTTTTGCTTTAGCCCACTTTTGTCAAAGTGTTGGACGCCTGTGGGCTGCAGCCAGCAGCACATCCTGTGGTTTTCAGACCCACGACTGAATGTCATGAGACAGAGCTGCCTATTTTGCATAGCTCCTCCCAACTGTAGCATTTCTGTCCAATAGTGGGCCGGCAGCATACCAACTCTGCTGCTGCCGCCTCCTCCACGGCCTCACTGGCTCAGGAAGGTACGTCCCAGAGACACGCCCATCCACTTCCTCTCTGCACACACTGCTCTTTCCTGGGGCCCGTAGTGCAGGGTGGCCCCTCATCATCATCCCCAAACTCTTGCATGCAGCCTCCAGCAGCATCCTCATAAACACATAAATGCATGCATGCTCACACAAGTTTTGCTCATTGGAGGTATCATGGAGGGGTTTTTGCTTTATGGCAAAGACATTACATTTTTCCTTGCAAAGTCATGTACATCAGCATCACCTACTAGTGATCAGTTTAACTCCAAAGTGCTTTTTTGCATCCATACCTCATGTCCACTCAAATGCAACCATTTTTTATTTATTTTTTGTTAAATTCTTAAGTGATCATTTCTGGCAAGACCCATACTGATTTCCATTTGACCCCTAATGCTCCTGTGCCCCCCACCCCCCACCCCCCAGCCAGGTCTGTGTGGTTGGGTGTGGAGGCAAACCGGGGCAGGGGAATGAGGAGGGGCATGTATCCTGGGGGCGAGAACTGACACTGCAGGGGGCTGGCAAGAGCTGGGTTGGCGTGCTGCCATCGTCGGACCTGTTTGTGGCGGGAGAGAGGATTCAGGTGGGTGCTGAGGAGTTCGGGGAGAGGTGACTGAGACGTCAGATTTGAGTTTGAAACTAGCCTCGTTGATTGTTTCTACACGTCTCATCTCCTCTCTAGGCCTGTTATAGTACTTTCACACCTTTTGTAAGCAGGGATGCCACAAGTTAACGTGATGTCCTTTGCTTTGAAAGTATTAAAATTTGGCTCTCCTCTCACCCTGCTGGGTGAAGACTGGTGGTAAAGGTCGGCGATTCCAATGGTGGCTCCATGGATTCATTACTAAATAAAATAAAAAGTGTAGAGCAGAGTGGATCCTCTTACATGTTTTGACAGGAGAATCTTCTTTGCTCTACATTTCTTTTAAGGGTCTGTTTACATAGGAACAAAGGCAAAATGTTAACCTTCCGAGATGCAGGTGTTACTCTTAGGATGTGTGACTGATGTTCTGGGATTTCGGGTGTTTGTGGTGCTTTGTCAGCTAAAGCCCCCGCAAATACGGGCTTCCTCACTGAGACTGGACCGAGCTGCCTCTTTGTAAGTTTTTTGTTAATATCATGTGTGACGTCATCACTCCAGATTTGACTCATCTCTTCTCCTTTTTTAGTCATCTAGATTTTTTTGTTGTTGTTGTTTTTGGTCCTTTGATGGTGTCGCTTATGACTGCAAAATCTGAGCACTTTTAAAACAAATTTTGCTTTCTTGCACTTTTGTAAAGTTTGGCCTAGGTAGGGGCTTGGCAGTTTGCTCATGATGTTTCCTCTAATGACATTAAAGTAAAATCTGACCCATGTGTGAGTTTTAAGCATTTCTATGTCTTAAAAGTTTTTTTTTTTTTGTTTGTTTTTTTTTTTTTTTTTGCCTTGCTGCTTTTTGCATGTGGGTTTCTTGTATGGTTAAATCCTACAAAATATTCTGGGGGAGATGCACCTTCAGATGCTTTCTAAGAGTCCTCCCTGTTAATCAATCTGGTGTGGTGCTCAACTGCAGATGGTCATCTTGACATCATCTATGCTTTCGCGTGAAATTAGTGGTCTGAAAACTTTAAGAGGACATTTGGAAAGCGTATGAACAATGCAGCCTCAAACTGCCATAAAAAGCAAACTTCTGGCTGTTTGGTTGAAGATGTAGCTAAATAAAGAGCTGACTCGTTGAGCCCTGATCATTCAGCTCTTCTTTCTCTGGTTGTGAACTGAAAACCTCCTTTTTTTTCTCACGTATATTTTTTCCTCTTTGGATGCTGCATGGCCAGGCCAAGATAGTAACGACATATCAGCCAAGATTAAGGAGCATGAGTTGTCACTTGATATTGTATGCGGCTGCAAATGCTGTGCCCCTTATCTTTACTCTTGTGAAATTCTAACCCTACCCCTTTCCGCCCCCTCTCCCATTTCATATTTGAAGGTAAGAAACACAAGATAAGAGTTTTGGAAACTGAGCGTGTCTGTAGAAAACAAGAAAAAAAAGAAGAGAGTCGAGAGCTTTAGACGAAGAGAAAACTAGCTGGAGCCTTTAAAGAAAATCAATGATTTACATTACCTAGCTCAGTCCTGGCAGCAGTTTGAGTCTGACCATCACCTCTTTCTAGATCTGCTGGGGTCTTCCAGACAGGAAATGGATTTAGGAAGTTTACTTTGCGCTCAGGTTTCTCTTTTATCCCCAGATGGCAGTGAATGGATTGAGATGTGAATGGGTTTTTCCGAGTGTAGCAACCCGTTCAGCTGAGGGAAAATTGAGCCAGAAGTCCATTAAATGCATGTTGCTCTGTGGAAACATCTAGCTTTACTTTGTCACTAAAGACGTAGTTCATAGGGTTTCGTAGATGGAACAGTTGTGGGTCCAAGTTTCAATAGAAGCTGCCAACTGGCTGAATTAATGTGAAGAATGTTGTCAACTAAAAATAATTTTTTTACCTGTTTTTTTTTTCCCCCCCTCTTTTCCATCCTCCATATTTTCACAGCATGCAAAAGTTTACTCAACAAGAAGTCTGATTCTGCCAAGGTAAGGTTGTCGTCACTTCTCTGCCCTCTTGTCACCTTGGTCTTCTCTTCTCCTTTATGCCCCCCCTCACTATCTCTGTTTAGCTCTGATTTTCTTACTTTTATTTCAAACAATCTATATCTTATTCCTAATATATTTTCTCTAGATGTTTATAGGCTTGGAGCTCCTGGTATTTTGAATTGCTCATGCTCCTTGCATGTTTTAAACCTCCAAGTTTCTATAGTCCTATCCAAAAACCTGAGAGAAACTTCTATTAACTACTCCCCCCCCCCATCTCAGTCAGTTATTCTGTTTATAATTTTGTTCTTTTACCTTAAAGCAATGGTTCAGATCGTTTGATCCACAGGGTTCTGTGGAAAGGTTATGAACAATTCATGCCTTACCTGTTGTAGCAAGCTCTTTGAACAGCCTCAGTTTGGAGAAACTGAGTTTAATTCTCACCGGACTGAAGAACTAACAGCTAAGTTGAGCAGAGCCAAGAATAAAGTGGATTCCTGCTGTATTAAAACAACTCCAATTTAAATAATAATAATAATAATAATAAAATCATGACAGTTTTGAACACTATTTAAAAACCCTTTGTGTTATACGATTTTTCTAGCAAAAATACGGTGTATTGTCCTAGGCTGCACCGAAAGTGGTACAGCTATCTGCACTCGCAAATAACCATGGACGTGTATGTAAACGACAGTGTAATGCAAAATTACAAATGTAAAGAATTATAAAAAAAACAATGGCATGAACTGCAATGACATTTTTGAAACTGGAGTTGTTTTAAGACAGCACCAATCCACTTTGTCATCTTGGCCTCAATTGAACTACAGTGACATGGTGGTGCATGGTGTGAAAATGGAGTAGCCACTCTTGCTCCAGTATGTCTGAAAGTTTGTGTGCTTGGTTTTGTCTCTATGTTCTGTGACATAGTAAGGAGTTATTGGAGAATCAGAGAAGCCTTCAGCAGTGTGTGGTGTACTGGAGACATCCAGTTGTTCAAAAGGGGCTATATAGATTGCAGGAAGGCCAGCCTGCTGGTCGAGCACAGACTGTGTTCTGGGGAATAGAATCAGACAACAGAGCTGTTCTTCATATAAACCGCTCTGTTCAAAGCGACAATATCATAACCTTTTCTTGGCAAGTCTGTCCATTGGAGGAACAAGATGGATGTTTCAGCAATAAGTAAGAGACTTTTGCACTTTCTCTTTGTTTTTGAACTTGAGCCTGTCTTCATAATATTGTCTCTGACTCGGTGGTCCAGCTGTAGTCCATCTGCTTGTATCTATCCATACAGACAGAACAGGGCTTATTGGGTAGACCGATCACACTGGATTTTTCTTGTCCAAGCTGGGCCGTGAGATGATGATAAAAGTGGTGAAAAGATGTTTGAATGTCAGCTGCTTCGCCTTCTGTTTTTAACTGGAGCAGTTTTGGCGGCAGACGGCTACCTCAGAGGCTGTGAATCCAGCCTGGTGGATCAATGTTGATCAGTGAGCCACACTGATTAAGGTTGGGACTAAATATCCCATCAATGTAGTTCAATTATATATTCATATACTGTAAATATCTGTGTGTGTGTGTACACTCACCAGCCACTTTATTAGGTACACTTTGCTAGTACCGGGTTTGACCCCCTTTTGCCTTCAGAACTGTCTTAATCCTTCATGGCATAGATTCAACAAGGTACTGGAAATATTCGTCAGAGAGTCTGGTCCATATTGACATCACGCAGTTGCTGCAGATTTGTCGGCTGCACATCCATGATGCAAATCTCCAGTTCCACCACATCCCAAAGGTGCTCTATTGGATTGAGATCTGGTGACTGTGGAGGCCATTCGAGTACAGTGAACTCA
>JAOXNZ010000064.1:20220950-20233598 GCA_028566095.1 Kryptolebias brasiliensis
TAGCCGAGGATCAGACCGCCAAGGTCCCTGCCTTCGGCCACCACCCATCCCACATTGCACCCGACCCCTTTGGCCCCACAAGAATCACAAGAAGTCTAAAAACAAAAAGAAGATCTTTGGGTTTGGGCTTTAAGATATTTCCACAGACTGACTGAAGGCAGCAAGCACACAATCCCCTTTTTTTTCCAGTCAGAAGGCCTTGATCAGAAGACTTTAGATGTACTAATGGTCTAGAATAAGTATAGGAAGTTTAACACTCACTGATCTATACAGAAGCCTGTCAAAATCCAGTCATTCCCCTCATTTTTGTTTTTAATTTCAAAGTTTATTCTTTTTAAAAATATTTTTCTCCCTAAAAAGCTTATGACTATTCCTCGTTTTAAACGTCAGACATCCATTTATCAATTTTGTGACGGAAGCAACAGGTCCAGAAAGGAAACCTAAACCACTTCCCCCTCAGCGACATTCTCCAACTCCTCCTGGGGGTTCCCAAAGTGTTCCCAAGCTAGAGAGGATATTTAATTCGTCCAGTGAGTTATGGGTCTCCTCCCAGTGAGACATGCCCAGAAAACCTGCAGAGGGAGGCACCAAGGAGGCATCCTAATCAGATGCTGGAACCACCTCAGCTGACTCTTTTCAGTTCAGAGGAACAGTGGCTCTACTCAGAGCTCCCGCTGGCTGATGGAACTCCTCACCTTCCCTACAAGGCTGAGGCCAGCCACCCTTCAGAGGAAGCTCATTTCAGCTGCTTAGATCCAGGATTTTCTTTCTGTTATGATCTCATGAGCAGACTCACCCCCGACCTGAAGAGAGAATTCCATCTTTTTCTGGTTGAGAACCAAAACTTCAAACTTAGAGAAGCCGTCTTTTGATCCTTCGGCTTCACACTCGGCTGCAAACTGTCTCAGTGCACGCTGAAGGTCAAAGCCTGAAGATGCTAACAGAACCACATCATCAGCTAAAAGCAGAGAAGAGATCCTGAGGTTCCCAAACCAGACCCCCTTCTCTCTATGACTGGACCTTAAGATCCTGTCCATGAAGACCACAAACAGGACTGGAGACAAGAGACGGCCCTGGCGGAGTCCAACCTGCACCCAAAACGAGTTTGACTTTGTGCCAGAGAACGCAGATATAGTTCTCACTTTGGTCACACAGAGACAGGATAGCCCTTCCGAGCCCCCCCAGCGCCCCATACTCCTGCAGACTTAATTTGACCTTTAAAGCTAAACTTCAGAGCTTTTGTTTTCCCACTGTAGCACAAACAATTTGTCACTTTCCACAACAAAGTTACCCATACTGCTCATTTCTTTTAAAATTTTGAAAAATTTTCCCCTGAAAACAGATTTTCATTTTATATGAAGCATCAAATTTTTTTTTCCTTTTATTTTTTTCTCAAACACATATCCCTAAAGTTGTAATCTACTTTGTCTTCTGTTAGGTCTGTCTTTAGCTTTGGCAAATTAAGACCAGGAACTAAATTAGCTAGAGATTTTATTGTAGCTTAGTTATGTTAAAATCCCTGAACCTTAGCTTTAAAAATATGATGTAGCAATTTCTTGTCATGAGTTTATCTTTATCTTGCTTAGTTTAGTGCCTAATAGTGTTAAATGCTGATTTCGTGTAACATTTTTAGGTTGGGTTAATCATCCTGAAGTAGAGACTTCTTTTGAACGTCTCCTCGTGTGTCCAACATCGGAACATTTGTTTTCTCTCTCCAGTGTTGAGCAAGAACAACAAGCCTGTGCACACCACCCTGCTCAACCCTCATGTGCACCTCATCGGTGAGGATGCCGCATGCATCGCCTACATCCGGCTCACGCAGTTTGTAGACTCCACAGGCCGCCCTCGTTCCAGCCAATCAGAGGAAACTCGGGTGTGGCATCGCCGCGATGGAAAGTGGCTGAACGTTCACTTCCACTGCTCAGGAGCACCTGCTGCGCCACTACAGTGATCAGGTACAGCTGGAGAACCAAGCTGTTCTCTTGATTTAATGTCCAAACGATTTCAGCTAAACTTTAATGACGTCTTCGTCTCCTCCTTCAGTGGTCCTGAGCCTCCAGTCTGCTAGAGTGTGTTTTGGGGGGCAGTTTTTTTCAGCGAGCGTGTTTTAAGAGGTGCGTCCTCTGCGTGGATTGGCTCGTGCCAGGAGCCCGGCCGGGCAAGATCGCACCCCCTCTCCACATTACCAACCAATCCTGTCCCTCCTTTGACCTGCTGGAGGCCGGCTGAATACAAGAACCCGCCCCCCCATGAGATGATGCATGCATCTGGCGCCTGATTGGAGGGCGCATCTTTGCCCTCTGTTCCTCCCCTGGCAGCCATCTTTTTTTCTGCCTGCGCGAGATGAAACGTCCTGGGGGAGGAGAGGATATACAGTTGAACTTGTGACAGTTTATGAGTATGAGTTATGAATATACTGTAAATTATGACTAGATGTACCAGAAACCACCAAAACACAACCAAGCATTTATCAATATCTAATAAGGGAGGAGCTGAGACGAGTGTGAAGTTAGCAGCTAAGATTTTTGTATAAGTTTAGGGATTACCAGGTTGAAAGTGTTGCGCGCACTACCTGGATGTTAAGATGAAGGGAAACCTTTCCTCCAGTGAATTAAAGAGGGAGTGGGGACGGTCAAGTTTACTCAGAGAACTTGATGGTGAGAGAAACTTGATATCAAAAACATGAAGCACCAAAGTGTAGAACTTTAGTGTAGGCTTTCTACGTGTTTGTGTTTTCGTTTGTGTGCTTGTGTTCCGAAAAGAAAAGAAAAAAAAACCCACAGAAATTGTGTTGTTGTGGGATTGGGAGCAGGGGGGAGATGTTTAACTCGAGTCACATGTGTTTTTAGCGTCCTGATCCTTTTGCGTTCTTGTGAAAAACCGGAGTGTTTTATTCTTTAAATTTTTGTTGTTTTGCTCTGACTGACCTTATAATCAAGGGTCCTTGAATCTTGATTAAAAGCTAAGATTTAAATTTTTTTTTTTTTTTTTTTTTAAAGAGATTTATTGTGCACATTTAAAGCTAACTCGTTAGCACGTTCTGTTGTGTGTTTTTATATGCAGTGTAGGGAGAAGGTGGATGGGAAATGCATTGGCGTTTTGCATGTTTGCTCGCTGCTTCTCCCTCGTTTATCCCTTCCCTTCTGTCCTCGCTTTTAAACATTCTCTTTTAACTTTTCCTTAGTCCGTCTGCTTTCTGCAAGGGCCTGGCTTGTTTATAATCACTGTGTAAATACAGTGTATGTATAGATATATGTAGAAAAGTGTAATATATGTACATGTATCTAAGAGACACTCATCCTGTGCATTTTTGGGCAAAAAGCCCCGCGGCCACTTTAGTTGACGAGAAATATTTTTTCTCAAAAATTTTAATTCCCAACTCTAAAACGCTTAAGATTTTAGTAGCTCTTTAAAAAAAATCAGGGCTAACATGAACGCACACACTTCTGTAGGCAGTCCCATAGCCTGTTTATAAGGATGGAGAATAAAACAAAAAGCAGGATGGAAAGATTTTAACCCCCGCACTCCCAACTTTTTCAACTCAATTAACGTCTCGAAGTCCTGATCCCACAATGCTGTGAACCGTCTTTTCATATCATCCACACACGCCTGGCAGTGTGTTAAGGCTTTGTAACATATCTACACCGCCGCTGTGTGACCAGCGCCACCCGTCGTCGTGCTGCTGAAGTGTCTCCATGCGTCGGCGGTCTTATTTTTAACCCCCCTCCCTCTGATATCTCCACCCCCACCCAGTGTTTGAATGTGTCCCTGCTCTTGAAATGTTGATTTGTTCCTTCCTCTGTTTGTTACTGGTTTTAACTTTTTTTTTTGGTTGTTGTTGTTGTTGTCGCTGTTGATGATCTGCCAAGCTGGAGTTCTGCACTCTTTACATGAAAACACACACAAACACATTAAAAAAAGAGAAAAGAGGGGAGGAAGTGACACAAAATTAAGGCTATCGATCAGGACTAAATAATTTATCAATGTAATCTAGCGTTGGTGGTTTTAAAGGGTGCCTGCTCAGTGGAGAGGAGGTTTTTTTTTATTTAGTTTTTGTTTTTTCAGAGAAAGACAGTGTTGATGTGGGTGTGCAGGTTTGTTCCACCCACATTGTTGGAAACCAGAGCGGGACACCGAGTTATATGCATGTTTCAGTTACACATTTCAGCTACCTAAATACGGATGGAGCTAGTGTTAATATATATTTGCATCTTTTGAAATATGAATTTCATCCATCCAGAATGTTGAATAGGTGACATGAAAATATAAAAGCAAAGATATAAAAAAAAATGTAAAAAAAATAATAAAAAAAAAAAAGATTAAGGAGCCGTAGCTTGGTATGAGGCCCTCGATGTTCGCATTCTCCCTGCGTTGTAATGATATATTATTGGGCTGCGCTCTTTACCCCCTCCCCCCCAGCCTTCTTATGGATGCTGGATTTTTCCTTTTTCTTTCTCTTTTTTCTTTTCTTTTTTTAACTTTTTGCATGATCATGATGTATATTGGAAAAACAACCATGAATTGACGACTATCAAAGTGTTTGTCTGAGTGTTAGTTGGTCTTCATCATAGCTTTGTTATTCTTCAAACTTGGATCTTGAAAGTATTTAATAAAAATACTATTTCAGCACTGGTTTCGCATGTTTGGGCTTGTTCATTTGCGACTCTGCGTCAGATTTCTGTTTCAGTCTCACACAAAACTTTTCATTTATTATTGGAGGGGCAGTTTTGATGCAATCGGGGTCTTTCATGCTCAGCGTTTGTTTGCATTTTTATTGCCTGTCGCCCGAAAAATGTTTTTATTAGCAAAATAACTCAAACCATCAAATGGATTTTAATGAAACTGTCAAAGTAATCAGTGGATGTATGTCTACAACTGATTAAGATTCAAAATGGCTACCACTTCTAATAAACTCAAGCACTATAATGGCTGTAACAGTCAATTTTACAGCTAGGATTTGTTGTGGTAGAAGCTGAGCGCCATCACAAACTCCTCCTTTGAGTGCTACCTGATCACACTGGTCCATTATTATTGGAGTTGACCCTGTCTGTTAGCAAAATAACCCATGAACCACTGGATGATCATCTGCAACTGGTTGACTTGTCAACCCAATTCAAGATGTCCGCCACAGCCAACTGACCTAAATAACACGGAAATGGCCCTAACTCTGTCAGTTTTAGAGATACTGAACTAATGTTTGGTGGCATTCCTGGTCCTCGAAGGCCACTATCCTGCATGTTTTACTTGTTTCCCTGCTCCGACACACCTGATTCAATTGTTAAATTACCTCTTTATGTTCTGCAGAAGCCTGTTCATCACCCATTGATTCAAATCAGGTGTGTTGGAGCAGAGAAACAAGTAAAACATGCAGGATAGTGGTCCTCGAGGACCAGGGTTGCCCACCCCTAATCTAAGTGCTAACGCATTTTTCCTTGTCAAGATTTGGCCAAAACTTCAATACATCATTTCTCAATATAAGTTGATCTGAATTTAAAACCGTAGTGTGAAAAATGTCAGGTGATCTGCAGTCCTTCAAGAAAAGCTAGGCCTTTCATTTTTTTTTTGTCTGATTAGCGTTGAACCGAACATTTTTGCACAATAAAATCCATCAGAATCTTCAGTTATCTAATAGATTTACAGCAGCATTGATGGGTCATGTGAAAAATCTGTAAATTGTTTATGCGAGATGACTTTCAATAAAGACAGCAGCTCTAGAACATGTCTGGTTGGACAAAAAACTTTAATTAAATTTTATTCTCATCACAAAACAGTCAGATTAGTAATGCAGCAAAGTCTTCAGGCTATAAACATACATACTGTATGACTGAAACTCATCTCCCTCTTTGTCCTCTGATGCTCTTCTTTTTCACTCGCACTGATGCACTGAAGTGTTGAGTAATGCTTGTTTCTGCCTTCCTTTTTTTTGAGGATTTGGGCTGTTATTAATGATGGTCAAAGTTATTTTCAGGTTTGTGTGCATCTGAGATCTAGGACAGCTCCCCTGGTTCTGCTTTCTGTGTGAGTAATGAGAGCTCAGCAGCTGGTTAACTATGACACTCACACTTTATCAAAGAGACGGAGGGAGGAACCCACAGGAGAATGTCTCGTTGCCTCTTTCTGACCTCTGACTCTTTGGTGTCAAAGAAATTAGGAGAAAAGCCAGAACAGGTCTCCTGAACCGAAATTACATTTGACCTTGCTGAAACTTTGTTGTCATTATCGTCTGCAGTCACGCTAACAGCTGTTTCAATCACCAGAGGGGGTAAATTTAATATTTAAGGGTTTTTTATCAATACTGTCATAACTAAGGTACAGGTCAATGTAAGAGAAAACATTGCGGTCAGACCTTCTCACCACAAGCATTTGAATGTTGAGAAGGCCTTTGGGGAGAAGTAATGTTTACTTGCAGAAGAAAGACACAAGTGTTATAACTAAGAAATGGGCTAGTGTCAGAGAAACCAGCATTTGCATGGTAAGAAGGCCTCCAGAAGGGGAAAAGGAGTAGTATTTATTTACTTTCAAACAAGTTTCAAACAAGTGTTTATCGTTACAGTTGTTATAACTAAGGTGCTGGCCACTGACGGGGAAAAAAGTTGAGGTGAGACCTTCTAACCACCAGCATATGTTGGTGAGAAGGCCTCCAGATGAAAACGAGCAATATTTATACACTTTCAGCACGGCCACATTTGTTTTCAATACAGCTGTGGTATCCAAGATGCCAGCTAACATCAGAGATCAGATTTTTATACAACTATATGGTGAGACCTTCTCACCACCAGCATTTAAATGGTGAGAAGGCTTCCAGCAAAAAGAGCAATATTTATACTCTTTGAGAACAGTTGCAAATGTTTATTAAGAGTTATGATAACTAAAGCTCCAGCTAACATCAAAGGACAAGTTGATGGTGAGAAGTCAAACATTTTATTAATATTGTTATAATTAAGGCTGGAGTCAATGACAGAACAAATTACAACTGTGTTTGAGAGTGTGGTTTCTCAGGTTATCAGATTTATCTTCCACAACTTTAAACTTTATTTAACCACTTTGTTTTTTCCAAGATTTTTCTTAAAAAAAAAAAAAAATGTGAACATGGTTTCCTTACTTTGCTGCCACTGAGTAGCTGCAGCATATTTTTCAAAATCATGTTTCTTGAGAAATCCATACAGCTGTGACTGCAATGCTAAGTGTAATGTGTGATTTTTTTTTTCCATTTGTGATGTCAGTAAAGTTAGGCTGTTGGAGTAAAACACCTGCCGGACAGTGTTTTCAGTGAGACCAAAACTAAAGCTATTATTATCTCTTGTTTTTGTAAAGAACGGTGTTAAGCCTTGCTTTTAGAATAAGATACCAAAAATGGCAAAGTTCGTTTTTACACCAGTGATATCTAATTTTTTTTTTTTCTCTCTCTCTTCTGATGAATCAGTTGCTCTAAAAATAAAAATGAGTCAAACTGTACTCCGCTTTGCATGATATTTTAAGTTACGCCGACACGAGTTAAACTGAAAGTACAGTTTGATGGAACATTATCTAAAAATAGAATCAGCATAAAATGCAAATAGGGAACTTTGATTATTTTCTTTTTGTAACTCCTTGTCTTTCAGGGTATAAATATGGAAGTTAAAAAAAAAAAAATCTTAATCATCCTTTAATATTCTTTTTAGTTTTATATTTTGCCTTTAAGGAGCCAGACAGTGATAGATGTTCAGGCTTTCCTGAAAGTTTATTTAGACCTTTTTTAAACCCATAATTGGTCAAATTCTTAAACATAGAAACATAAATCTAATTCAGAATCATTTGTAACATTTTATAATACGAAACTACAGAGCTTGATTTAAAAAAATACCTCTGCTTTGCTTCTATACAACAAACTGTACCACACTTAGTTTTTTCAGAACATGACTGTTGATAAAATTGATGAGCTGAGAGAAACTGTCTGCAGGTTATTTAAAATATAGAGATTCAGGTTTCTTTGCCAGCAGTTATCACAAAATGGCTTATGATAATTCAATGTATGTTTTCCACCTGCTTTATATAAAGGAGTTTCATAAGCTCTTTAAAATCTGAGCCAATTAAAACTAGAGGCTTGAGTACATGTTATACAGCTGCAACAGCAAACCTTAATAAAGGTTTAAAAGCAAAACAAAATGAAGCACATATGGTGCAGGATGCTGTTTCTGTTGTGCTAATTGATGTTGTGATGTTCTTGGTCAGAGCTGAGACTGGAGACTGTCTCTGCATATAATCAGGTCATTAGCGGGTCTAACAGCAGTCCCTCCAATGTCAGAAAACAGTCCATTTACAGCAACATGCTTGCTTCGCTTTCTCTCTTTTACGTCTTGTTTCGTTGAATAAAAGCCTGAGGAACGGAGTTTCACACAAAGCCTGAAAATCCTTCCAGTCCAAGATGTAAGGCTCACTCATGTTTCTGGACTTAAAGCCACATCTGCCCAAAGTGTTTGAAAATATTAGCTGAAATGATTATTAAACTGAAAGCCACATCCTTGTTCACAGTCGACTGTACAACTGATGAAATGCTATGATACTGGCATATTTAGCTCTTAATAACTGCATTTGGTTTCTTTGAAAAGGGCTTGAGTGAGTAGTCAGTATCTTACCTGCAGCAGACAGCAGTCAGAGTGATGTCATTTTGAAGAATCAAAGAGAAATTTTCATGGAGGAGTCGAACTAACTGCCACTGCCCTCTGCTCAGACATACTTCACAGTAGAAACATCAGTCAAAGTTTAAATTAGTCAGAAAGTTGGACTTTACACGTGTGAACTGCCATTTTGTTCTCTTCTACTTCTAACTTTTACACAATTGTAGTTTAAGTTTTATGATTTTTGGAGATTTTGGAAACAAAGTCCTCTTACTCCTGCAACTCCTTTTGGTACATATACAAATTATACATCAAAACGGGGGGATTTTGGTCTTTTTTCACCCAGTGTGTCTCTCACCGCTATAAGACTTGTGGCTTTCTCTCAAATCGCCACAGAAAGCAGAGCAAGCACAACCAAACTTCCACAGATTCTGTTATATTTTAGGTCAAAATATTCTCCTCAAAACTGGTAGTGAAGGGTCTTTTTAACCCTTTTTAACTTGTCATATCTCCTACAGAAAACCCTTTAGACACATAAAACTTCACACGTGTGACCATCAGTCTTCTGCTGCTCATGATTCAAAAATTTGTCAAATCTGACTTACAGGTTTTGTTTAGGGCTTAATTTTCAGTCTGTTTCTGTCTGCCTCTCATTGACTTGGCAGTCAGGGAGTGACAGATGCAGATGTGTGGTTACCATGGTGACCCTAATAAGCCGATGACAGCAGCTTTAACATTTATTTTCATTTTAGTTTGCTTTACATTTCTTATACCGTTCATACGTCGACATGTAGGCATTTTGTTCTTAGATTATTATAAAATTTGAATTTTGGCCAGTGGCTGCATCAACACCCTTCAAAAGTTTCTTCCTACTATGCTCCAACAGCTTGGACTGTTTTATATCAGACTTGTTTTAGATGGCAGAAATTAGCACTTGAAACGGCTGTTTTAAGCAAGGGTTTAAGCTTGATTCCCCCGTGAGGATTTCTCGCTGATTTTCCAAAAGGCGTTCACTCTGACTGCTGTCTACAACAGGTAAAATACTGCATCTCAGTGTGAACACAGGTAGTTTGTCCAGTAGAAGGTTTAGTCAGCTAATGATTGGGTTTTAGGCTCATTTTCTGCATCATAAAAGGAAACCTCTACTTCCTGAAGTCACTCCTGCGTTCTTTGTTTGTTTTTTTTTTCTTGGATGAATTAAGACAAGTGAAGCTTTGTTAGCTTTCTAACACCCTGTGAGCTTTATTGTCTGGTAGCTGTTTGGTTGATACTGGAAACCATTCCTGCCTCTTTAACAACTCCAGTTACTCATTCCTTCCTTTCCACCTGCAGCTGAAAAAGTAAAACCTTCCTGAGGAGTACCCTTTCTTCATTCAACCAAGGAACCCAGTAACTGTGAATCTCTTGGTTGTTTTTTGCTACTTCACCTCCTTTCTGTCATCAGACAGAATAAAAGGCTCCGCTTACCATAACCTGTATGGCAAGCCCTTTGTGTATTTATCCAATATGTTTCAAATTGGGCATCATATTTTTACCCACTAGTTACACATTTGGTTGCACTAGTTTAACAAACACTCTTACTAGTAACACCTTTTTGACAACCAGTGGCACTTTTGCCCAAGAGAAGTTATACTAATTAGCAATTTTGTCGCACCAATAGCCCAAAAGTCCCAACCAGTGAGCTTTTTAGTGGACCACTGGAACAAAGTAGTTAATGACTAGTAAGCATCAAAAACGATTTAACGTTAACTAGTCAACTCAAATTAGTCGACTAGAGACTGTCAAATGTGCACATTAGTTTAGGCACAATGGTAAGAGCAAATACTCTTTGCTTCAACTAGTGAGCATTTTGGGCAATACTAGCTAGTTAACAGACTAGTCGAATTGACATTTTTTAGCTGTACTAGTAAAAAAGTAAAGACAAAAACGTGTCAATTGGTCAACTAGTGAGCATTTTAGACTTTACTAGTTGATTCGTTCAATTTTTAGGTCACACTAGTCAACTTGTGTGCACATTTGACAATTACTACAGGCACAATTTGTGTTAACTAGTTAAAGTTTTTTATGTTTACTAGTTAACTGGTATGGCACAGTCAGTGACTAGTTTGGTCCAGTGGTCCACTAGTGTGTTAAAAAGCAAACTAGTTGGGCGTTTGGACTGCTGGTGCGGCAAAATTGCTGACCAGTATGACCTCTGCACAAACTAGTTGGCAAATAAAGTGTTACTTCTAAGAGTGTTTGTTAAACTATTGTGTCCAAATGTGCAACTAGTGCTGCGTGGATGAAAATGATGCTCGATATCAAGGGTATTGAATAAATGCACGAAGGGCTTGCCGTACTGCTGGGCTCATCGTTCATGTGTGGAAGGCTGCAGAGAGAGTGTGATCTCAGGAGGATGTCAGAGCTGCTCCGGCTCTTTGCATTTTTGCTGCAGTGCGCTGATTTCTTCGCTCAAGAGCTTTAATGGCGTCCTCAGCTTTCATCTCGATTGCTGCTGCTTAATCAGACAAACGAGCTCTAATTGGCTTCTTTCAGTCACTGCATGGAGAGCAGTGAACACCTGCAGGCTGTCTGAGTTGTCCTCCTTGATGTCTCTCTTGCACCAGGTTTTTGTCTTCCAGCTTCCCCTGGATGATCTGTCTGTATGTGGAGCTCTACATTTTCCAGCATCTTGTCACACTCAGCCTTATGAAGAAAAGAGACCATAAGTTTTGATGTTTTTGCTGCTGCAGCTCCTCCCGATGATTAATTTGAATTAGTCCTGCAGAAGACATCCACCATACTGTTCTTCTTGCACGCCCATTTGACTACCCTGACCCTGAGATCAAGCAGAGTGTGTTTCCTCAGGCCTGCTGCTTCCTGATCACAGAAAGTCATGAGGTACTCCAGACACAGTTTTGGTGATTTTCAGCTTCTGTGTGGTTTCTGGTAAAACTCTAACATGTAAGACGGTGGGCAATATGCACTCCTTCAATTAACTGGTTTGCTGTTGAACATTTTCATGCAAACTAAAGCATTTGCAGTGAACATGGAGTCAGTGAAGACTGAACACTAGAGACGTTCCGCTGCAGGAAACCTGCAACATTACATCAACTACGGTGTCATTTCCTGGAAATTATGTCAGCTTTTATTATGAATCTCTCAGACAGATCTGTGACCTTTTTATGTTATTTCCTCTGGTACAAAACAGATTGAATAACAGATTGAATAAGATTAACTGGATTTTATTGCCAGACAGGCTCTGTGTTAAAGGTGCACAAATGGATCTTAACGCTGAAAAGGCACATGCAGGACTTACTGCTCCTGCTCACCTGAGGGTGTGAATACTTGTGGAGCTGAGCGGGTTACCATGACTCGGCAGTTTTGACTTTTCACAGGTTTATGTAGCAGCCCAACACCTCCTCCAACTGTTACGCTGTAAATCCAGTTTTTGCTCCTTAAAAACCGACTCACATCAGGGTTCTTGTTGGTTCTGAGACGTTTTTTACCTCCACCAAGAAGGTCATGTTTTCAGTAGTGTTGGCTGGTTTGTCCGTCTGTCCTTCTGTCTGTTAGCAAGATTACTTAAAAACTAATGAAGTTTTAATGAAAGCTTCAGGAAATGTTGGGATCATTCGATTTTTAATGACCCTGTGGCCTTGGCGGAGCTTTGCGCTCTCCAAGTGCTTCTAGTTTTACTTTATTTTATTTTTTGAAATAGTGTACAACAGATGAGTATTAAGAGCTGAGCACTCCTTGAAGGAATGCTTATCACCCGCCATCCTTCATAACAGAGCTTCTGAATAAGATCTGATGTTCAGAAATGACAGAGCTGTACCTGTTTCGGTCTAAACCACATCAGTATCTGTAAACCTGACTTTGGTAATTGCTAATTTCAGTTGGCTGTGGCGACCATTTTGAATTGGGTTGATCCCAGAACTTTTCTAACAAATTTTGCTAACAGACACACACGAAAACATAATTTGCCTTGGCCAGCTGGTGATAAATGTTGCTCCCTTTAAAAGACAACAAAGTTTGGATCATTAGAAACAAAATCCTAAAAAAAAAAAAA
>JAOXNZ010000064.1:20298623-20315162 GCA_028566095.1 Kryptolebias brasiliensis
AATACATGGAGAGCTCTTCAATTCCTTCAAAAAAACATTGTTCTCATTAGAATCTGCTTCAGAAAACGGGCTCTATTTTTGTCTCCTTATGCTACTTTTAATTTTTAGCTACAATTCTGCTGCTTTTACCGTGACCATTTTGCTTCTTTTAGCTTTTAGCTGGTGTTTTGCTTCTTTCGGTTTCAACAACTCAGCTTTAGCTTATTTGCCAAAGTTCAGCTCTCAGCATCAAGCTGTGTTGCTGTTAAAAACCTTCTGTTAAAAAACAAAGAAACCTCTTAGTGGCAGAGAATCCAGCTGTTGGCTCCGAACATTGTTACCGGCGGCGCCGTTTTCACCAGCAGCGCTTATGAACGCGCTCATTGTGGCGCCGGCCTCAGCTGCGGTCAGCCTTTCAACAAACCCGGCTTTTGGACCTTCGCAAAGCCTCATTACCCCGGGGGTCAGAGTGCTGTTTGTCTGCTGGAGAGCTGCACACAAGCCGACGTCTGCAGCTGAAATGAGCTGAATTCCCATAATCCTCTGTGTGTGGGTAAAAGCTACGCAAACAAAGACAAACAACGGACCGTAAACCCCTCGAGAGCAGACCATTTGGGTTTGTAAACAACTTCTCATGTGTAAAATTGGTGGGATTGCCCTTTAGCAAATTAGCCCACAGAGAAAAACAATCACAACTCGAGAGAGAAAACTTCATTTCTAATGACTGAGAATCTGAGCAAATGACAAAACAGAAACAAAAGAAGATGCATTTAAAA
The DNA here is from genome assembly GCA_028566095.1 of Kryptolebias brasiliensis. Taxonomy (NCBI): domain Eukaryota; kingdom Metazoa; phylum Chordata; class Actinopteri; order Cyprinodontiformes; family Rivulidae; genus Kryptolebias; species Kryptolebias brasiliensis. The sequence continues at coordinate 20,299,379 of JAOXNZ010000064.1, forward strand.
TGAATACTTTTATTCCTTCACACTTTTCCAGACCCAAATTTCCAGATTTCTTGATTAACTTTTGACTCTTTTTGACACCCATGGAAAAACATCTTCTGCCTACGGGCAGGATAACAGGAACTGACACCTCTGGGGGGGAAGGAGCATTTGTTGCTTGTGTCTGTAATAATTTTTAAAGGTCTTATAGTGTTTTTTGTTTTTTTTAAAGACGAGGTTCACTCTGTGATCTTATGTTCTGATTCAGATTAAAAAACAAAAAGCCGTTTATTCTTCAGGGTCAGGGTAACTCATGGTTCATTAGTTTTAGAATATGCAACAAATCAAATGACAAACTGTTTAAACAGAAAAGTTTAAAGTTGAACAAAATTATTACTTTCCCCAGTACTTCATAATTGAGCTATTTTATTTTAAAAAGGAATAAAGTCTGAAAACACAAATGTTATTCCAAACTATATTTTCTTATTTTCTATACTTTTTAAAGACCTGGAAAAGACTAAAAGCAAATCTGCTTCTTTTGAAGACAGTGTAGGAACCCTGTTTTAAAATCTGAGCTCACAAAATGTTGACTTTGGCATCAGTTTGAATAGAAAAGATGTTTCATACTTCTGCAAAACACACACATACCAAAGACGCATAATTTTACTCACTTTCAGACTATGTCAGCCTTAACAACCCGATGCATGAAGCAGTTATTATTCAATGTGTAGCATTCTTCCAGCCTAAAATGTTCTTGGGAAGGACTTTTTGTTTTGTAGTTTTGTTTCATGAAGTTCAACTCAAAGTTTCTGTTTTTAACTCTTAAACTGCAATGAAGACCAGCCCAAAAACATAAAACAAAACAAGAAACCAAATCTGCACATTTTTCCCTATTATGATGGTTAACGAGACCTTAAATTAAGAATTTGTAAACAAACGTGTTTGTTTACCTACGGAAACAGCCGAAGTGACTGAAAATTAGCCAACAACGGTGACGTCCATGGAAGAGCCACCTGGGATGAAGAAGTCGGACAATTTTGATGCTTTCGTACTTTTTTATGCTCATATTTGTCGAGTAAAGTGTGCAGATAAAAGTGCTTTGTTTACATTGAGTGCATACCTGCATTTCAGAACTGCATATCAATATATCTGGAAAACTACTGGAGTAAAATCTTTCAAACTGCAGCGTTTGATAGAGTTCAGGATAACCTTTAACTGCTTGTGATTTCGGTTGATGATGTTTCTGTGATACTGTGAGCCGTTTCCTGTTTTTGTTTTGTTGCGATTGTCTCTGTGGTTCATATTTCAGGTTAGGTCATTACTTACCTTGTGTTCACCTGTGTTGTTGTTGAATCTGTCGTGCTCAGACATTCCAGTGAGAGACACGCCTGGAAAACGTTGTAAAAAAAAAAATGAACAAGTGTTAACCAGTCGGCAGTTCCTCATCGTGGGCAGCTCTTTATTTGCAGCAAAATGATGTTCGAAGTACCTGAAGGCGACTTGCCCATAAATCCGCCCGGCACCAGGGGAGAGAAGGGCAGGGTGAGCGGCGAGCAGGGGATGGAGTCCATGTCACTCGCGCTCTCGTCTGCAGACGAGGTCTCAGACAGCCGGGACAGCAGCGGGGGCGCCCGGCTTGCGGAAAAGGTCCGAACTCGAGGCGAGCCGCAGACCTCCTCGCAGCCCCTCAGCACCGTCTGGGCCGACTTCTGGGAGAAAACGAGATGAAACTTAGGTGAAAAAGAATAAGATTTAGACGTGCCGTCATGATCCTGCACCTGAGTAGGAAATCCAATTTTTTGAATCAAAGTTTTAAAATTACAAGCAGCTTGTTGGTGCAGTCCAGCTGGGACGTCTCTGCTTGGGAGAGGTCAAAAGGCGTCAAGCCCATGCACTTGCAGATCTTGTTACACAGGTGGGAGTGGAAGAACAGAGCCATGCCTCGCACACCTGGAACACAGCTCTAATCAGAGTGAGGCTTCTCGAGTCATTTCTGCTGAGAGAAAACCAGTTTGTCAAAGAGAAGAGTACCTAGATTTCCATCTCCGAAGTCGGTCCCCTTCTCAGTGTGGATCTGAGGGTCCGTGTAGAGATCTCCGACTCCCTGGATGTCCACCACGATCAGCTGATGGCCCGACCGCTCGAAGGTGAAGTGACTGAAGGCCTTACGGACAAACAGACGAGGGAGAAAGGTTACATCAGACCATCAGACGACGAGGGGGGGTTTCTTTCTGAAAGCGGACATCACCCACCTGCGGAGTCAGCCGGATGTTGTCGTCTCTCACAAAACCAGAGTTGGAGTTGTATTTGATGTACTTGCCCTCGATGTAATGCTCCAGGTGGAAGAGGGGCTTGCCTGGTCGCTGTGTCATCTCCACCACACACATCTGCATGATGTCCACCTGAGGAGGAGTTAGAGATGAAGAAACGACTCTTTTACTCCAATATATGCACTGAAATGCAATGTGGGCTGTTCAGAAATCTTGGCTAAAATGCAACTTCAGAGAAAAACTAGAACTAAACAAAAGAATAAATGATAAAATATTTTTAAAAACTTTAAATGTACCTACAATATGTCAAGGGATTTAAGGGCAAAATACATCAGGCAATGGGCTGTAACTATTGATTTTTCTTTAAAATGATTAAATATGCCTTTTTGCACAGTAATCACTGGAGATAGGCATCAGCTCCCCCAAGACCCGGAAAGAACAAGCGAATAAAGAAAATGGATGGATAGATATTGCAAAATAACCTATGGATGGATGGTTACATCCTTAAAACGATTAAATAAATAATCTATTACCATAAACTGTACTCATTATGTTGTTCTTTCTGGTGCTTTTATACTTTCAGACGAAGCATAATTTCATTCAGTTGTATTTTTTTTGGAATGACAATGAAGGGGTCTTGAACTAATCCGCTACCTGCTTGGGGGGTCTGTGGCGGTTGTACTCCTCCCCCCAGAGTTTGGCCTCCATCTGCAGCCTGACGTCCTCAAAGTAGACGTCTCTGTCCACCGTCTCCATGTAACGCTTGGCCACGTAGTTGGACGCCGACTTCCAGTTGCTGCTGTGTGAGAAGTTTGACAACTTCTTCCTGGGGGGGGGGGAAGACAGATACTCAAAAACATTTTACATCTGCTCAAAGTATATGAATACAGAGGATTAAACGTTAAAGATCAGATCAACGTTTCTTTTCCCTTTTAATTGCTGTCGTCACTCAGACATTAAAGCAAAATAAAGCATCACAGGATTTAACATCTATTTTTACCCCAACAATAAACATCTGTGGAGCCACTTTTATGAGAAAATACTTAGAAATGAACCCCATGTGCTAAAATTAGTGCGGCAATACGCAAACACTGTATCCGGCAGCTGCAGGCCTCATTAGTAAGCAATATAAAGGATGTGGGTAAGCAAAAAATCCTTGTTTTGTTTACATCGACTCAACATCCTTATTTGCTACAAAAGGAAAAGGGGCAACAACCTCTGGATGAGATGTGATAAATACGGAAAAATATGTTTAACTTACGCTCTGAAGCACTCCCTCATGGCCCCTTTCCCAAAGGGCTGTGAGAAACCAGACAGCAGCAGATAAATCAGATGCATCAGACACTGAAAGGCTGCGCAGCAGAATACGTTTTAAACCAAGAGAAGTCATACCTGTGCAGCCATTTTGACGTGGATCTGGTCTTGAGCCCACTCTCCTGTGATGGCGTTGTACCTGTAAAGATAAACATCTTCATGTAAAAAAAAAATTATGTTTTTCTTTTTTTTTTCTCGTTTTTCTGTTTTCCAGACCGCTGGAGGTGGGCACCAGCTGCCCGACGACCCGGAAAGGAAAAACAGGGTAAAGAAAATGGATGGACGGGTGATTCAAAACATTCAGCTCTTTCAGGAGATGGATGCCACAACTTTACGTGTTTTGTAACTTTATTTACAAATATTGTCCCTATAGACATGCATTGAGATCTCTTCAATTCTTTCAGAAACATTGTTCTTTTTGAAATCTGCTTCAGCAAACTGGCTCTACTTTTGTCCTCATAATGCTACTTTTGACCTTTACATACTGTTCAGCTTTTTTTTTTTTAGCTTTTAGCTAGTGTTCAGTTTCTTTTACCTTTAACAACTCAGTTTTAACTTATTCAACAAAATCATTCAGCTATCAGCATTCAGACTAAGTTTGGCAGAAAGTTTCTCTGGTTCACATTTAAATTTAAGCTGACATGACTGTACCTAAAGTTAACTATTTTTTAAATAATGAGGTAAACATACAGTATTTAAATATATTTGCCTGATGCAATAAAAATTTGTTTAAAGACCAATAACACTGTAAATAAATAACACTGTCATTTTTTTTCCTGCTAGTTTTTACTGTTTATTAACCCTTTTTTTCCAAAGTGAAACATCAGAATAAAAATAATTTAATGTAGAACTTGTAAAGAAGTTGCTCTGTGTTGGTGTGATTACAAGTATTTAAAAAAAAAAGTCAACCTGTGTGTGCTAATTTTAGAAAGAAAAAAACAGTAATCCCTGTTAGCTAAAAGGATTTGGTGCAGAAAAACAGCAGACTTTGGAATTTTAGCCAATCAGAAAACAGCTTTCAGAGGGGCAGGGCTTAAGCAGGAAGTAGGAAGTAGAATGGCTTAATTCAGACAGAAGATGAAACATAGAAGATAAATATTTTTAAACTGAAGTAATAAGCGAAGCTCCAAGTAAAGTTGTGGAAAGAAAATTACCAATAATGTTTCCCTTTTAATTGCAAAAAAGTTGTTTTTTTTAAGCCAAAAGTTATTGACCCTTTGTTTAGCAGCATCTGTGGGCTTTTATGGTAATGTTTCAAAAACCTTAGAACATGATTATGTTTAACAATCAATAATCAATATTCTTATTCCAAGACGCTAAATTAGGAGAGTAAAAATTGTATGTAAACAGTACCTGCATTAATGCAAGTTAGCATTAATAATAGGCATTGCTTTCAATTTGACATCATAATTCAGTGTTAATTGATTTTCTTTAGAATTAGTATTAGATGTCTGTAAAGACGTGTCTCTCCAAGCAGAGCGGCTAAACTCTTTGCTTATGTCACCTGTTATATCGCTCATGCAGGCTTGTCACACCACTGACCTAGTTTCCCTTCTCAGACCCACTGCTTTCCCTCTTCCTCACTGAAGTCTCAAACTAAAGAGAGCACCAGGACTCAGTCTCATTTGTTTGCCAAGTGAAAGAGATTTTTCCACAGCCTGTTATCTATTCTAACCAGGGAGCCACAGAGAGCATTTACTTTCAAGCAAATGGAAAAAAACAAGAGGAGACTTAAACTGTGAGCTTGTGTGTTCACTTTTTTATCTTATAAAAGGTCATTTTAACCACTTTCGTTTGATGTTATTTGACTAAAGGAAGTTCAGTGCAGTCAGTACAGCGATAATTATCTCTCGGGGTCAGTGTATCTGTTTGGATTGATAGGGTGTGTGTGTGTCCTCGGTTAATGAATATGACAGGATCTAGCTACCATTCGACAGTCGTTGCAAAGAGGTTGTTTTCTTCACATGCATGTTGGAAAAGAACTTTCCAATATCTAATCCTCAGTCCTCTTTCTCCTGACATTTCAGGCTGGGTACACAGAGTACCACAGCTTTCATGAGTGCAAAGAGGGGTGAGGTTTCACGGGGGAGGTAAATTTAGCCCTCAGAACGAGCACAGCAGGGCAAATCCCAGCTTCGGACAATCCCTCCTCCCCCTCAAAACTCTAATGCAACACGCCTCGCCGTCATCGTGCGCCTTCTTCACACCCAGACTCTAACTTGTGTGCTTTTGACGCCATTGCTTAAGGAGTTCGCAGGAGGCGTGTTTGTTTATTTTAGCCACAACATCTGAGCGCAGCCTCAGAATCCCACCCAGATACTTGAGCGATAACAAAAACAGGCTGACGGGTCAAAAACGACGTCAGTGTTTCATGTCTTCACTGAACGGCGTGGTTGTGTTGTGCCAACAGCTAAAACCAACACATGAACCGAGGAGCCAAAGTGAAGCCTTGCAGACTAATCCAGCCACATCGATTGCACTGAGTGTGAAAAAAAGCTGAGAAACGCTGACACGCTCATTAAATCAACTTCTCTGAAGCGATCAGCTTGTGCTGACAGCTTGTAGTATTGACACAAAGTTCAAAGGTCAAGTTTTCATGTGACACACATTGTTACAACACAGAAATTACTGCGTAAACAAAAAGGATTCATACATCCAGCTACATGTGTTCCAAATATTACTGATTTGGACTTTTATCAACTGAGAAGACTTTACCATATATGGCTATAAAAACATCAGTGATCAAACAACATCATTTAAGTCTTTAATAGCAGGAAAAACACTTTAAATCGCTCATACCTGTAACGACTACATGGTTCAGTAGCAATTTCCTCCAGGTGAAACTGTGCCCAGGGGTCCGGCATGTTTCGAGCCTTTTCGATAGCATGAATCCATGCCGCCTGTCACAAAAAACCAAAGCAGGTCCTAGTCGTTGTCAGTCATTTTCCATTCCAAAAGATACGAAAGAAAAACTACGCTTCTGTTCAGGTTTGACAGAACACAGAAAAGAAAGAGGGAAGTGTTGTTCTTTGCAAAGCTGGTTGATTTGCACAATAAAAGGTAATTCCTAACATGTTTTTGCTCTTTCCTTTCGACAAGCCATGCAAATAAGGATGCATAAAAATGCACAGCTTCTGCATTGAACGGTTTCCCCACTTTCTTTGAAGTATTTGCAACCGGCTAAGGGTGAGAGAGCAATCATGCAAAAAAAGGTAAAAGCAAAAAGAGAAATAAATAAACATCAGGGGGTACGCAGAGGTACTACATGCACAGCTGCCTATATATGAATGAGATGTGTTGTGAAACTATTTTGCATTTCACATAAACAAGCGTGCGAGAACTTGTGTCTCGAGTAATCCAAATCTGACCAAGTTTGGACACGTTCTGCACGCTGCAGCGGCACGTCTTCCTCGTACATCAGCGCTCACTGTCCAGCATTTATATTTAGAGTGACTGATTTACACAAAGAATATATTTAGGGCCGTGTTTTGAAACTGAGACAGGGTCACGTTACTCAAACAGCGTCAAACGTAGAGTCAGAAACGTAATAATTACAGACTGGTGGCTGAGACGAATAACAAATTGAATGCCCAGCATTTCTTGAAGGAATGCATATCGCCCGCTACCTTTTAATGTTTTAAGCTAAGATCATCTTGTGTTGGTAAATGATGAAGTTGTAGCTGTTTTGGTCAAACCTTGAAGAAAACACTATACAAAATCTCATGCAATATTGTTAAATGCCACACTCAGAGTATGTGTTGTGAATGACTCTTGGCTACTACCACATCAAATTTCAGCTCAATAACTGTAAAACTGACTGATTTGTAGCCATTTTTGTGTTGGCTAATGTCGATTAGCTGCGACAGCCATCTTGAAATGACTGACTCCCAACGTTAATCAGTTGCAGATGTACATCCAATGATTATTTCCTGAAAGTTTCATTAAAATTTGTCCGGCAGTTTATGAGATATTTTGCTAACAGACACGAACAAACATCATGGTCTCCCTTCACCTTTCTGAAAATAAGGATTTGTGTTGAAACGCACATCAGTAGGAGTGATGGGAAATGATAGTTGGTGGAAAAGGACATACCAAAGCAGAGAAGAGGACAGTAAATTACAGAGCGGGGTAAAATAAATGGAGGCAAAGATGGTCGTTGACAAAGAGGGAGAAGGTTAAATGTAATCTGATCCGAAACATACCCGTGCGCTCTCAGACAAAACAGTGTACGTTCGATGTTCTCCGTCGGTTTCATGCTATTTAAAAAAACAAAACAAACAAAAAAAAGGTAAAGAAAACGGGTGGTTTCCATCAGTTAGCAGCACTATTTCTAACAACATTAACTGCTTTAAACAGCAGCAACACACACAAACACACACAAAAGGACATTCATCTGAAAAACAACGGGCCGGTGCACGGTGTTTCTGATAAGCAGCCGCGTGCACTGAATCAGGCCTTTGTGCTGATCTGCACAGACTGAGAAGTACTTGTTTACAAAGAGCGAGCTCATGAGGTGAAAGCCACACTCTGGTACTTCCTGTTCTTATCAAGAGAGTACATTTAAGAGATGACTGGCCAGCTTCAGTCAACAGATATCGAGCGTGTGCGAACACACGCATTGTGATGCATGTGTGCAAGCATGCCCCAAACCATCTGTCCATAAAAGGACAAATGTTATTCAAATGGAAGATTGCAGAACTGACATTGTCCTCGCTGCTCACCCTGTACAAAAAGTTGCTCTTGGGAAGAGAGTTTGACAGCTGCCGGGTGTAAACAAGATCCTTCAGGTAGTTACAGACTTCCTTGGCAGAGTCGCCCAGGATGGGAGAGATGAAGTTTTCTTCGTCGTCTTCCTCATCGCTGGCGTTGGCGTCGCTGAGGGAGGAAGCTCTCTGCTTGACACCACTGTGCTGGGCTGAGGAGGAGGAGGAGGGTCTCTTGGCACTGCCTTCCTCCTCCATGCTGAACATCAGGTCGTCGTCCATCGTGCCCGCTGTTGTTTAGAACACAGAGAGAGGAGGCTAGAGTGTTAGTGGGCAATCAGAGTGGAGTGGAGAAGCAGAACCACACGATCTGGGTGTAATGTGCGGCAGCCATCTTAATACATGGACAATACGGTCCTGCATCATGGCTGCACAGTTGTATGTACATAATAACATGAGAGAAGGTCATTAATATAGAGGTGGCTGCATGTTACAAGTGGATTACTATCAACAGACAATAAGCATGCAAAGAGTTTTAAATAAACACATTATATAATTAAGCAAATGTAATTTAAAAGTGCTGCATAAACACAGACCCAATCACAACAATCTCTATATCCCGGTGACACTGATCTCAATGCAGCAGCCATAAATACAGTAACTAAAACACTTCGAGCTCGTATTTGATGTTGTTTTTTGCTAAACAAAACGTCTCCTGACAGATGCAAACGTTATACAGGCCACCGACCTTCTAATCGGATGTACTCCAATCGCTTGTAGTGGACTGAGAGAGACAGTTTGTCCGTTTCTATTCCTCTCCCAAAAGCTTCAGTTAGGAGACAAACAGCAGAGAGAGCACGAGCAGCGCCTTAAAAACTCCTCCCATGCTAGTGGAGTGGGTTCTCCGCTGCGCCCTGAAGGTCCGGGGACGTGTTTTGGCAGCTAGCCTGCACTTGAACCGTTTGCGCTGTCAAGAATCCACCACGACGGCGGTGTCCCTCCGCACGTATCACCACGCCACAAGATGTTCTTTTTTTTTTTCCTGGCCACGCCCACTGCATCCCTGCTGCCTTCAGGGCTTGTCGGAAACACGGGCTCTAGCGGAGGTGTTCTTAAAATTCAGACCACTGACCTGAACTTAAAAGGTCGAACAAACGGACACACAAAGACTGTGTTAACCTTAAACGTAAATTAACGCACAAACTGTAGAAAGACCAAATAAAAAAGCATTTTGCGAGGTTTATTTAAGCGTGGACATCATGTTCCAGCACCAGCGAATGGTTTAACCGTTTAACTCGTGATAAACTTGGAGTTTTGCCAGCAATTTTCCAACCCCCCGCCAGCACGTATCTATTATTTATTAAACAGGCTATCTGAGTTGGCAGTGTTTACAGTTTTACTTTTTTCATTAAGAGTTTTAAAAGTGCCGACGCTACTTTAGTTACGGTGTGAGCTGGTTAGCTTGTAGAGCAAACAAAAGTGCTATTTTTTTTTTACAAGAAAAAGAGTTAATTCATACCTCCAGGAATTTGTTGATCAAATATAAAAGCTGGTGCAATATTTGCTTAGCTTCTCTTAGAAGTGGTGCAGTCATTAAGGCTGTTAGAAATGAAGGACTACGAAGGTACCTTTAGGTGGACATCGTGTACAAGAGAATAATTAACCTCCTGAGAAAATGTATTTTTAATAATATGTAACATGTTCATTATCTGTCATAAATAAAGCAAACGTACAACACGACTCAAAAAAACACCTGGAGGAGCCGTGTACTTCAATTTAGTATAAATATCTTGGTATCGCCGTTCAACCGTCGGTGGTAGCGTGGCCGAGTGGTCTAAGGCGCTGGATTTAGGCTCCAGTCATTTCGATGGCGTGGGTTCGAATCCCACCGCTGCCAGAACATTTTTATTGTTGTTTCAAAAAGACAGTATCCGCAACTGACAACTTGAGTGTTTTTTGCCAAGCTACGTTTACAAAATATAAAATGATAAACTGCCGTTCGTATTCATCCCCGTCCGCCTCGAGCCCATTATTAGAAGCCTCTGATTTAGTGGCACCACCTCCTGGCTCAAATGTAAAGTTAGTAAGTCAATTAAGACTTAAAGGTGGGAACAGAAAACATTGTTTTATAATAACTTATCCTTTTTATATCTGCTCTAGGTAAACATATATATACACATGCATTTAGCTGTTAATATCAAGGGCAGATTCTCCATTCAAAATCCCATTTATAAAACTTTTGACTTAAGATGTCACCTCCTAGAAAGAAAGTTGCCGGTTCGCTTCCTGGCGTGTCTGTGTGGAGTTTGCGTGTCCTCCCTGTGCACAATATTTCTCCAGGTACTCTGGTTTCTCCCCACAGACCAAAAAAAACATGCATGTTAGGTTAATTGTTAACTCAAATTTTTTTAAAACAAGCTTAATCAAAACATCAGATTTCAGTTCTTGAAACACGTGCAAATATTTGGGAGATATCACCTAATCTGTATACCTTTGAAAAACTGTGATAAACAAAGTAATTTTTATTGTAAATTACTGACTAAAAAAGTGGCAAAGTAGTACGTAAAGAACTATAAGGCTACAAAAGATCTTGCAAAAAAAATATAAGACATACAGGAGTGAGAGTTTTATTAAAATTTATGGACAGGAAATTTCCAAAGTACTATTGGTCGGAATTGTCCCATGTAAACTAGCATCTGTCAGTCTTTAATAGAATTACTCCTTGAATACTGCAGTTTTCACTGTAATCAGATCGCAATTTGTTTTCACTGGGTCTCAAGTTTTTCTTTCAAGTGCTGAGAAGCCACAAACTGCATTTTCTGGATGGCCAGCTGGGTGTCTTCAGGGGATATCCCAAGATGCCACACAGCCCTAATGGAGTTCTCAACATGGGGGTACATGAGGACCTGGATCCCCTGGCCCAGAGCTGCTTCCTCTCCCTCCCCAACATGACCCATGCGGGCGCAAAACTCCTGGGGACTCAGAGTCGAATCCTCAACCCGGAAACGTAGGATGTTGGTTTCCACCGCAGCCATGTCCACAGCAAACAGGGAAGGCTGGCAGTCGAGTAGAGCTAACAGAGGAGGAAAAAAAAATGAATTAAGTGTTTAGTTGGATGGAAAGTTAACAGCTTATAAGAAGGTGAGCGACTCACCTTGAGCAAACGTTTTCACGTTGCGGTGATCTTCCTCTAGTCTTCCTACCATCTCTTGCAAAGACAACTTTCCAGCTGCTGCGATAATACCGGCCTGACGCATCCCCCCGCCGAGGGCTTTACGGCACCGCACTGCTCTGGATATAAAGTCCTGGGGTCCAGCAAGCATAGTACCCACCGGGGCACCCAAACCCTGTTTCATATCGACAGACGTTAGACAAACCCACCTCTGTCATCTTTCTTTTATTGGTTTGTTTGTTCGTTCCTCTCAGACCCACCTTGGAGAGGCAGACGCTGACTGTGTGTGCGTGCTGCAGGATGGCGGCTACAGGCACGCCCTGGGCCACGGCGGCGTTCATCACCCGGGCTCCGTCCATGTGAACCGACAGGCCATACTGATCTGCTAACGCACGAACCTTAGATGTGGGAACAAATGATCCAGATGTGATGAACACTCTGCAGGAAGCTACAAAAAGAGGCAAGTATCACAGCTGCACATTACCGTTTCAGAAGAAGCAATGCATGGTTAGATAAAAGATATTCCTTGAAGCTTAAAATATGTGCTGTGAATGACTCTCAGCTACTACCACGCCAAATTTTAGCTCAACATCTGCAAAACTGACTGAGTTGCAATCATTTTTCTGTTGGTAAATGTGCAAAAATCAACTGAGATACTTTCAAAACAATTCCTGATCTTGTAACACACTGTCCTAAAACAAGACAAGCAAAGCGCACACACATCCTGCAGGAAGTGCAGCGGCAGCACGCGCCCTCCCTGGATGTTGTGCGTGTTCTCCACGCAGACGAGGCGCGAACGGGGGTAATGAGGGTCCGGGTATCCGTGGCGGATCTTTGACTCCAGCTGCTTCAAATCAAACGTCCCGTCGGGGCGCGTGGTCACTGTGGTGGCGTGGACGCCGGCCAGCTGTGTCAAACACATCAAATGCCCACTGAGTCCCTTCAAAGTACAAACTGCTCCGGGAGAAGACGCCCGCTCCGGCGCACACTCACCTGGGCGCTACCTCCTTGCTCATAGACGTGCAGGTGGGACAGATCGCCCACGATCATCTCGTCGCCCCGCTCCCTGCAGTGCACCATTACTGCACAAAGAAACACAGGCGCCGTTACAACCTTCCTCACATGGTTTGACGAAGACCCATCCAGATAAAAGCGCCGTTTCATTCACCTGCGATGAGATTACTCATTGTTCCTGAGGGGACGAACAGGGCAGCCTCCATCCCAAACATCTCAGCTGCAGTCTTCTGTAAATCTGCAGAAATCAGACTAACTTTTAACAAAAGTATAAAAAAGATGCTGTAATCGACAATTTCCCTGTTTAACAAGGGTGAAAATACAAAGGTGCTCTGTGGTTTATACAACGTGAAGCTATTTTTATTACTCATACAGTCAATTAAAGCAAACAGGTTTCCTGCTGTTTCCTTGTTTTCCAGACTCAAGATTTTCTTTCTGACGTTGAAACATCTGTAAATTTCTTGTGAATGTTTATAAAGTGGTAGTTTTATTATCATAAATTCACAGTAAAAATATTTAGTAAAACAAAAACCCTTGCATGCTTTTGGCGCTGGGCAGCCTTGTGACAGAAAGGTTAATGATCTGCAGTTTATCCCATTTGGAGGGACCTTCTCAAAGCAAACAAAATAATTAATTTTAGACTTTTTGTGGAGTGATTGTGTTTGGTGATGTAGAAGGAGGCGGGGCCAGCTGTGGCAGACCGCTGTAGGACACCGAGGAGGTTACTGCTGCAGCGTTTATCAGGGACAATGGAAGCAGAAGAAGAAGAAGCAAGAGGAACCCCTGAGCTTTACAATGATGTCACACAGTCTTCAAGGAGTTCCTTATCCAGACAGCAGGAGGCGGCCGGTGCCGACAGGCGCTGGTTCTTCTATTGAATGTTTTTATTTCAGGTGCTCCTCTTCTAAACGTTAACTGCAGTCAGTCTCCAAACTTTGGGTTGTAATTTTCACCAGGAGTTAAACTAACCACATCCATCAAACCTTCTTATCCTTTAAGAAGCTGAAGAATGACTCAGCTGTTGGAGTTTTAGGTCAGTTTACACAATTAATTACAACAAACTGAACCATTTCATCCCCCACACCAGCTGTATTTACTATTTCCTGCCTTGTTGGCGTTCCTGTTTGCCAAAGAGACCCTAGGTATTTTTTTCGATTTTTAATTCTTAATTTTAAATGAGTGTAATTTTTTTCAAATGAGAGACTCTGAAACACAAGCACCTTTTATGACTTTCCTTTGATTTATGTGAGCTTCAAAACACTTTTCATTTCCCCCTTGAACGTCACGGGGCCGGTTGGTGATCATCCAAGGGCCACTTCTGGCCCTCGGGCCGTATGTTGCCGGCGTTTCTCCATTCTCTTGTTTTGATTTTTTCTAACTTATCCAGACCTGGAAACTACTAAAATCGCATTCCAGCCTTTTTCAAAGATTTATCACACAGGCAAAGCAATTAACATAGATTCTTATAATCTGAGTGCAATGAGCCGGTTTATTTTAAATTATAATCTGAAATCCTTTATTATTATTATTATTATTATTATTATTATTTTAGACACCGACTGTCCCAATAAGCTGCAGCCTCAGCAGCTGTCCGGTTCTCACCGTTCACCGTCGGGTCCTCCCCCATCACGTCGTCCCCGACCTCGGCCTCCGCCATGGCCCGTCGCATCGCCGGCCCGGGCTTCGTCACCGTGTCGCTGCGGAGGTCCACCACCCGGAGGTGCGCCGCCCCGCCCGGTCCGGGATACCTGGTTCTCCCGGTGTTGTAGTATCCCCGAGCGGAGCCCCGCGCACGAAGCTGCTCCCTGGGGTGGAGTAAAAGGCGGGAAACCCTGCGGGAAAAAGTCCTCAGCGACATGTTTTGCTTATCTTTCTCACAGGTGTATTTCTGTGTGATGAACTTTTGATCAATGTAATCGATAATCATTAACTGGCTGTGAGGAAAAGTAATAGATTACCTATCTGTGCAGAGCTGCACTGAGCGGCGCTGACCACCAGGGGGAGCCAACACCCTAAACGTTTTGTAGGTAATTACAACACAAATCAGATTTTTTTTTAAATTATTATTATTTATCATGGCTTGATAGGGTTTAGCACAAATCAATACATGATTTATAATGAAATCCATCAGTGTTTCAATTAAAATAAACTTTAATGTGATTATTTCACCCTTTAAACATGTTATTTTATTGTTTATTCATTTGGTAGAGTTGTTTTCTACAAATATTCATTTCAGATCCAAGTCCTTTGTGAGATTTTCAATAAAAATACTAAAAATATGAAGAGGTTTTTTTAGGTTAACTAAAGATTTTTGAACACAGGTGTTGAATCTAAATATGAAATATCAACACAATGACTTTTGTCCTAATGATTAAGACCCACTGAAATGCTAATTTTTAAATTATTATGTCCTGCTGCTGAAAGGTGAAGGCGGACTATATTGTTTTTTTGTGTGTATATGTCTGTTAGCAAAATATCTCAAGAACTACGGGTTCACTAAGATCCGTCCGGTGGTTCATGAGATATTTTGCTAACAGACAGACACAGTTGACTTTAAAGGGGGAAATGAAAAGTGTTTGGAAGCTAACAGAAATCAAAAGAAAGGCATAAAAGGTGCTTGTTTTTCAGAGTGTCTCATTTGAAAAAATTTACACTAATTTAAAATAAATAATCAAAGATCGAAAAAATTCCTAGTGTCTCTTCAGCATTTTCTGTGATCACTCAGAAGTGTGACGTATCAAGAGCCAAACAGGAACGCCAACAAGGCAGGAAATAGTAAATACAGCTGGTGTGGGGGGTGAAATGGTTCAGTTTGATGTAATTAATTATGTAAACTGACCTAAAACTCCAACAGCTGAGTCATTCTTCAGCTTCCCAAAGGACAAGAAGGTTTGATGGATGGAGTTAGTTTAACTCCTGGTGAAAATTACAACCCAAAGTTTGGAGACTGACTGCAGTTAACGTTTAGAAGAGGAGCACCTGAAATACCAACACTCAATAGAAGAACCTCTGCCTGTCGGCACCGGCCGCCTCCCGCTGTCCAGATGGGAAACTCCTCGCAGACTGTGTGACATCACTGTAAAGCTCGGGGGTTCCTCTTGTGAAATGTGGGGCTCGAGTTCCTGACAGCATCAGTCCAGACCAAAAGGAAGTGTTTTCAAACTGGTACTCTTGTTAACAAAACTTGCTGCCTTATCTGCTTTCATTTCCCCTGATAAACACTGACAGTAACCTCCTCGGTGTCCTACAGCGGTCTGCCAAAGCTGGCCCCGCCTCCTTGGTTGGTGACTTCTATGTGACCAACCAAGGAGGTAACTACGCCCACACAAACACGC
>JAOXNZ010000064.1:20326732-20340633 GCA_028566095.1 Kryptolebias brasiliensis
TAGCGAAATATCTTGTGAACCTCTGGATGGATTTTAATGAAACTGTCAGGAAATGGTCACTGGGTTCACATCAACTCATGAACTTTTGGAGTGAACTCAATTCACGATTGCCACCACAGCCAACTGACTTTAGAAAAGACAAAAAATGGTTACAACCGAGTTCATTTTGCAGATATTGTGCTAAAATGTGGCGTGGTAGTAGCTGCGTTTAACGTTATTCTCAAGGTTTCTGTCGTTTCTCATCATAAGATGATCTTAGTTTAAATCTCTGGCATGACAGGCGGCAGATGACATGCATTCCTTCAATGAATGCTAGGCCTTTAATAAAAAATAAAAAAAACTGTTTTCCCATCAGCGCTCCATCATTTATCGCACACACTCAAACAAAGACACCTCATTCGCTGCTTCTCATACGCACACTAACACCAGGCAAGCCGTAAAAACTCAACTCAATTAAAGTGCCTCTTTCCTGGAAGCCAGCCTCAGATAGAGCATAAGGTATGCAGGGAATGGGAACCGTGTGTGGAGAGAGAGCGAGAGGTGGTGGTGTGTGTGTGGGGGGTGGGGGTAAAGAAACAGAGAAACTCACCTCCTGCTTAATTTTACCAACAGCAATCTCTCTTGACCAACCACTTACACTCACACTGAAACCACAGCCTGTCATAAATCTCGTCCACGTGGCTGCTTTCACCTATCTGACCTCACACACACATATACATCCACACACACACTCCCCTGAGGACACCATCCTCTCTCGGCCCATCAGGCAGGATGTATGAAACCCCGCCGCATTCCTTTTCCAGTAAAGTCCAGCCCAAAGCGAGCTTTCTGCACAAAAACCGCCGTGTCAAAGGTTGTGTGGATTATGTGCGATGGGAAGTTTACTCAGCCTGTGTGATTTGCAAATCTCTTTTGTCACTCCACGGCGCATACATCCACCTTTTCTAAACGCTCCCCGGTGTCTATGGAATTTACCCACAATGCTCCAAAGAAAAGGAGAAGTGAGAAGCGCTGCGTCTCATAGCCGGGTCCACTTCTACCACAGCCTGCAGACTGTATAAAACACTGCTTTGTCTCACTGGGAAATCCCATCTGACAGTAAATAATCTCGTTGCGAAGCCAGGAATCGCTGAAATACAGAGCGCTTTATAACACATTACAGTAAGTTACCCAGTCAATATTGACTCAGGGGGGGAGAGAAGAGAGGCAGAAAGAGAAACAGTGAAGTAATACACGGGGCACGTGCATTGGCTTTTGTAAAAATAGTGCTCTTTAATATAAATTACTTGAAATATCTTAGAAATATAAATATGTGCAACGTTCCTTTTTCATTTATTTTGTAATGCTTTTGTCATTTCAGGTATTACAGCCTTGTATTTTGCCAGACTTGTGGCCAGCCTTTTGCAAGAGAGTCTTTATAAAAGACAAAATGATTCACAAACACGTGGTCCACCGCTGCTGCAGCACACGTAAGAACTTGGTGTTGATAAAGAGAGTAGGACTCAGTTCTGACCGAAAACCAAACAAAAACAACATGTGAATCACCGTGGCTACAGCTCCAATATGGATCACAGGAGAGTGTGAGCAAACACAAGTTAAACACAAGCTGGGTCAGAGCTGAGTCTTACAATTTGTTTTACAAAAGGCTTCTTTTTTTGTTTTGGGAAGCCTTTTGTTCCCTTCAGAGTGACAAAAAAAAAGGACCTTTTTCTGGAGGCAACGATGAGGAAAGAAAAGTTAAACAATAGTTGATATAACAGCACCTTTCTTCTCATAAATGATGTAAGAAAGTCCAGACGGGAGGGATCTGACTCAGGAACACCAGGCCATAGAAACTGGTTACATTACTCCAAGAGGGCAGAATTAAGACTTTATCGCACCGGCTGGTGTATTTACAGGAGCAGCAACCTGTTGGACTCTATCATCAATTAAATTAATGTTTCGTTAAGCTGTGTACAGTATGTCTCCATCCCCTTCTTCTCTAATCTCCACACCACCCTAGTTCTCTTTAATTTTCCTTTTCTAATCCCATTTCCTGCTCCTCCCGCTCCTTCCTTCAAATTATATATATTTTTTCCTCTGGGATTAAAATTCTCCAATTCCCAATCAGATTTACACCGCTGCAGACGCTTCACTTGGATAAAAGTAACCCTTTTCTGCTTTTGATTGGTCCCACGCCAAACTACGCCTCGAAGCAACAAACAGGGCAGGATAATGTGGGGGGGGGGAACAAAACAAACAGGAGAAGAAGAAAAGAAATGCTTTGTAATGACTTCTTTTTTTTTTTGTCCCACGCTAACAAAACCTTCATGTGGGCCTGTACCTGCACGAGTGTGTGTGGAGCTAGCGTGCAAGGCCGGCCCACTCCTCTCTATGTGGCGACGTTTGCGGGAAACAGCGATGGAAATATGCGCACAACCACAACACACACAAACAAACACTGTGCGCCGGGGCCTCCTCGTTTGGACTTCGCCTTTTCTCCACAGCTCTTCTCAGCCTCTACACTCTTTGTCCTCTGTCTCTCTCTCTCCCTGTCCAGTGATCTGAAGTGTTGTAAATGTCACTCTGCCAGAGGATTTCTCTTAAACACAACAAGGTGTACTGATAACGCCTTTACTGTCATTGTTTATATCAACGAGGTTAATCTTCTACGAGACACTGCTCTGCGTCTGAGTCAGTCATAAGAAAGCCTTTGACCGCTGGTTCTATCTGCCACTCACACTATCATTTCCAAGGCAGGATGGGTGAGGTAAATGTTGGTTACCCAAATCACACTCCTAATCCAGGACTTAAGTGTCCACCTGTGATTAAAAAGCTCTGAAATCGGCTGATTCTGGCCACTACGGGGTAAAAAAATGACCTTATATTAGTATCTAAGGCTCAGTCTGGTCAGTTTCTGGTGGCGCAAATATTCTCATTCACGCTGAGAACTGGTCTGTGCTCCTCCAGGCGTGTGGTCCGTGTAGCAGAACCTCTGTAGTTCCTGTCAGTCATATAGGAGCATCGTACTTCTCCAAGAAGTCTTTAAGTGTCTGTGGGAGTTGTTCAGTTCGCCCCAGCGCCCCGAGGCCCCCGTTGTTCAACGTCCTCCTGCACATGTGCTGCAAGGACGAGAGAGAACTCAAGAGGGGCTTTCGCAACTCCAAGGGGATTTTCTCTTTACCGGTGTGGATCAGATAAACAGTGCGTCCCTTCTTTTTTGCATCTTCTGAATTGTCTCCAGCCGCCCCATCTCTCGCCCTTCCTGTATCCATCCCTTTTCCCATGTAATGGGCTATGAGTTTCAGCACGCAGTCAAACTTAGGAGGCTCGTGGGACTTCTGAGGGTCTGGCTCCAGGAAGAAGCCGCCTCCCTCGCTGTGGATGCGCACGTTCTTTGTTCCCCGAGCCGTCTGCACAGACAAGGTGAAGAAGTGGTGGTGGTCTGACGAGTCGCGGACCAGGAAGGTGCCGGGAGCTTCAGAGCGCAGCGTGGAGTTGGCCTCCCGGGCCCCAACAGCTCCCCAGTAAAAGCCACTCTCCTGGAGCTTCTGCAAAGCACACATCACCTGAAACAGGTAGAGAGAACCTAAGATTATCATAACGCATGATGAGTCAGGTCGAATATTTAGACCGTGATAAAACATGCAGCTGACTTGAGGTGTGGGTCAAAATCTATTCTTGATGATGCAGACATAAATGATTCTGAATCAATTTAAAAACTGCAGAAATCAATTATTATTTAATGCTAAACAACGCCCTGCAAAACATGGAACTCTAAAGAGCAACACCCCGACCGTTCATGGTGCACACGGAGACACAACAAAGCAGCAACTTCTGAAAAACAATGTTTTCTATGAATTTAAATGGAAAAACGACATTCACCAGAGACAGACTATAGGGACGTTGTATACAGGTTTCCATCTGGAGAAAGAGAACAAACTGACGGTTGTTGCTGCCACTGCTGGAGGGCGGTATCTCACTGGGCTGCGACTGCTGGCGTCTAGCATTCGCGGAGGAGTCTTCAGAACGTCTTGAAACATGATGTGGTAAACGTGAGCAACAAATAGTTTTCCAAGCCGAGAACGTGAAAATAAGCCATTATTTTCAAAAGCTGGCTGTGCAAAACACATCTACACGGCTCACTGGTGACAAACGCCCAGAATTCAGTGAGACTGTGACTAAATATTTGTCTAATCTCCAACAGTTGCAGCCCAGTGAGATGCTACCTTAGGATGCACCCTTTGGACAGAACATGATCACCCTGCGTCAAAGATACTAACACAGCTATTCCCACGCTGACAAAAGCAGGTAAGACAGCTCTAATATGTGATGCATGGATACAGTCTTATGTCTCTAAACTTAAGCATTTTCACTCTTTTTGTCCATTTAGTCCCATTATCTTGTTTGAATGAAAATTGTAGAGCAAAACCTTTTGTTCCGTTTAGGTCTGAGAGAATCTAAGCTTGGGGTTTAGATTGAAGAGTAATTATCAATGCATCATGATCGAATCGGGGGTGTCCGAAGGTGTAGACCCCTACGGTTGACTGACCTGCTGGTAGTGCTCGTGCGAGCTGAAGGGCTTGTAGTGAAGCGGGGTGAAGTTAACCCCCTGAAGCCTTCCCTCTGAAGGGGTCACGCTGCTCATGGCGAGGGGCCTGCTTCCGTTGACGGCTACCATGGCGCCATGGCCCCCTGCCTCTGCCCGCCGGTGGAGGGGCAGGGGGCCCAGAGCAGGGTCCTCGGCGTGGGCAGGCGGAGAGGCAGGAGGAGTGGATGGAGAGGAGACAGAAGAGGAGCGGGGCGAGGGGGACGTCACACACCGGGTCCAGGGCCCCGGGGAGGGGGAGTCTGATGCATCCAGAGAGGGGCTGGGAGAGAGCACCTAAACACAGCTGGAAGACAGAAGCACGGATTAGTCCCCTGGAAACTTTCACCCCTTCATATGCAGTGACACAAACAAATGACCACCCTGGAGCTCTCTGTTTACCCCCGGCAACATGCAGCTATGGCTGTGACAAATGCATTGGGGCAAATCTGGGCAGCTGGGCGGGTTATATTTAGTTTAAATGAATGCTCTGCGTACTCACGCCGAGCCTGAAGCCAGACAGCAACTGGATCCTGATTGCTTTCAATTGTCTTCGATCGGCGCACCGCAACAAGGGATTTCTGAATCGGGGTCACTCCGTGAAAGAGTCTCTCTCCCTTTCTCCCTTTTCTCCCTCCTCCCCTCTTTCTCTCTCCTTTTTCTTTAGCTAAAAAAACTCCCTGCTCCGAGGGGCCTTTCTCCGGTTTCACTGAAAAGGTGTCCGGTCTGGTTTGCTTTACTACTAACGGACAGGACAGAACCGAGCCGCTAGTCGGGACGTCGGTCCATTTTTACCCGCATACACCTCGCGGCTCGTGGGCGCAAACAGCCCAGACGGCTGTGTGTCGATTTAAGCTACGACTCTTTGGGTTTTATTTAGCCTTTTTTTGTTTGTTTTTTCATCCACAACTTACCTCGCGGATCTGTTCAACTCCGCGCCGCAGCCGCTCGTCGCCGAAGAGGGAGAAAAAGCTACGCAAACTACCCGAAAGTAGTGCTAGTTGGATTATTGTCTCAGGCATTAAAATCCCACACACGTAAAAAAAAAAAACAAAAAAAAAAAAAAAGAGAGAAGGTATCCAAAAAAATAATAATAAGCGTGTGTTTGTTTTCAGAGCGGAGGAATGCGGACGGACATCTGCCCGGAGAGATTCCGAGTGTGAGAGAGAGCCTGGCGGGGAGGGGGCACGGTGTGTGCGCGGAGGAAGGTTACAGGAGGTTGTGCCGTTGTTCGTAAGGCTCCGCCTCCTCCGTTCAGAACCTTCTTCCAGTAAACGCACGCACGCGCGCGCTCGCCCTCGCGCCCGCCAGCGCGGAGAGCGAACAAGCGCCCCATCCGCGTGCTCGCGCTCTGGAAGATCGCCAATAAATAATCGCCGTGACCTTTGCCTGCGCCGTTTCCTGGTACTGATGGGTTCCCTTTCTCGACAAGGTGAAAAAAAAAATAATGATAAATAAATGAAAAAATTAAAATTAATAAAGGCCTCCACGTGAGGCACAATAAACGGAGCCGTTCACTCCTGTTAATGTTTAAACTGTAGAGATATAGTTAGGTTTATATTAAACAATCCTGGGTTTAAATTAAAGTCCCACCCTTCTGCTCGGGAACATGTGTTATATGTGAGTCACTCTCATCTGCTAACATGACTGATTTTAGCTCCACATCTGAGTTGTAGCCATGTTTGTGTTTGCACGTATCAATTAGCCATGGCGGCCATCTTGAATTGGATTGACTCCAAACGTTAACTGTTTGTAGATGTAAAGATCTAATGATTATTTCCTAAAAGTTTTATTAAAATATGTCTGGTGGTTCGTGAGATATTTTGTTAACAGACAAACAGGTTGTAAGCCAAGGTGTCTCGCTCAAACTAGGTGCTGGGGACAATGCTCAGCTACTACCACACCAAAATTTAGCTCGATATCTGTAAAATTCACAGAGTTGAAGCCATTTTTGTGTTTGCTAAGATCAATTAGTTAATTATGTTAAGGTTTTAAACATGATTGGTTAGCGTCAGAGTTGTTGTGGACCACTCCCAGCTGCCACCCCAACACATTTTAGCTTATTATCTGTAAAATTCACAGAGTTGTAGCCATTTTTGTGTTTGCTAAGACCACTTAGCAATGGCAGCCATCTTGATTTGCATTGACTCCAAAAGCTACCTACTTGTAGATGTAGATCTAAGGATTATTTCCTAAAAGTTTTATTAAAATACGCCTGGTGGTTCATGAGATATTTTGCTAACAGACAAACAAGGTTGACGCCAAGGTAAGCCAAGGTGGCGCGCTCAAAGTACGTGTTAGGGACAATGCTCAGCTACTACCACACCAAGTGTTAGCTCAATGGCTGTAAAGTTCACAGAGTTGTAGCCATTTCTGTGATTGCTAAGGTCGATTAGCTGTGGCATCCCTTTTGAATTCGACTGAATCTAAAAATTAGTCAGTCGTAGATGATCATCCATTGATTATTTTCTAAAAGTTTAATTGAAATCGGTTCTGTGGTTCATGAGATATTTTGCTAACAAGAAGACAAAGTTAATTCCAATAGTTATTGGTAAGATTTTAAACACGATTGGTTAGCGCTCAGAGTACAAGTCGTGGACCACTCTCAGCTACTACCACACCAAATCTTAGCTCGATACCCATCAAATTGACTGAGTTGTAGCCATTTTTAATCTCGCTAAGGTCGATTAGCTGTAGCGGCCATCTTGGATTGAGCTGACTCTAAAAATTAACTAACTGTAGGGGTACGTCCAACGCTTAATATTAAAATTCCTTCAGTGGTTCATGAAATATTCTGGCAAAAGACGTACAGACAGGGGCAAAAACATTATTGCTCACAAACACTGCCAAATAAAACATTTACAATTAGAAATGAGGCAAACACAAGTATATTTTATCAAACCCGTCACATCTAATTGCTCAGTAAAGTGATATATAATTAATCGTTTTTGCTGACGTGACTCTTCCTCAGTTTGTTTTGTTTCAGTCTAAACAGTCCCTGCCGGTAACTGTTGCTGCCAAACATGATCCTCCCCCCCCATCCACCCCATTGAGTTTCAGTAGATAAAAGTCTTACCTTTAAAGCAAAAAATGCATTTTGTAAAAAAATTATCTGGCCTTTATATCTTGTTATAACTTTTTATTTTCCCAAGATAAAAATATCTTCTCCACTATCTTGCGAGTCGGTGAAATGCATGAAGACAAAGTCCCTCAGGCTGTTGTGCCGTGCCAGGAAGCATCTGGATTACTGTAAGTGCTCACGAGCAACAGAGATATATTACTCCTGTTCGGGGCCTGCCTGCCTGACCTGATTTTCTTTTTCTTTTTTTTTTTCCTAACAAGGAAAAGACCTGCGTTGTAAAACTTTATGTCACCTCATGCAAAAAGCACATCGTGAAAACAGTTTTCTTGCAGTGAGGCAGCTGTTAGGTTTATATCACTAATTGTTTTCTGATATTGTTTTAATTAGGCGATAATGCTTGTGCCCACGTCTGTGTGTGTGTTTGTTTTTCAGTACTGTTAGCAAAATATCTCATGAACTGGTGGACGGGTTTGAATGAAACTCGGTAATCATTACATGAACATCTACCACTGATTAACTTTTGGAGTCAATTCAATTTAAAATGGCCGCCACAGCTGAGCCACCTTAACAAACACGAAAATGGCAACTATTGAGCTCAAATTTGATGTGGTAGTAGCTGAGAGTCATCCTCAACACGTGCTACGTGTTGTTTATTGCCTACAACTTTAATAATGCCTGCAGGAGTCAACCCTGTTTATTTGTTTGTTAGCAAAATATCTCATGAACCACTGGACAGATTACAATGAAACTTTCAGAAAGTAATTACTACATCTACAACTGGAGTCAACTCAATTCAAGATGGCTGCCACAGCCAACTAACCTTCTGAAATACAACAATTGCCATAAATCAGCCAGTTTTACAGATATTGACCTAACATTTTGTATGGTAGTAGCTGAGAGTCATTTCCAACATATACTCTGAACACATTGCACAAAGTCTTTAGCTTTTAAACGTTGGTGTCAAACAAGTTAGTCTGTTAGCAAAATATCCCATGAACTTCTGGACCGGTTTAAATTAAACTCACTGCATGTACATCTACAGCTGAATAACTTTTGGAGTCAATTCAATTCAAGATGGCCACCACAGCTAATTCCTATAACCCACCAAAATGGTTATAACCCTTCTCAAAATTGCAGATAATGACTTAAAGTTTATGTGGCAGTAGCTGAGAGTCATCCTCAACACAAACTGTGGCTGTGGCGGCCATCTTGAATTAAAACTCTGTCATGAAATGGCGGCGGGCGATATGCATTCCTTCAAGCGATGCTAGGCCTTAATTTATGTTACTAGCACTATTTTAAGATGCTGTATTTCATTTACCAAGTTTTGAAAATAAAAAAACCCGAAGAAAGACACTGCAGGTAAAAAAGAAAAAGATTTTTACTAAATACTAATATAAATGCCAAATTCTTCTAGATTATTTTATGACAGTTTTTGCAATTTTTTAAGTTTAATGCTTGATTATTCGTCTGTATATTAGACCAAAAACAACCTGTTGTGCATTTAAAACCAAAATAAAAATCTGTACAAGAATACTGACTTAACTCCTATTAGTAAATGAAAAAGAGGAAGAACTCACAGATAACACAGTGAAACTTCTCCTGTTGAATGTTAAAACAAGTGTTTTTACAGTTTCTCTGAAATGATTTGCTTAAAAATGCAAATGAGCTTTTATCAAATTTGAAAATATTTGCACATCACAAGTAAGCAAATTGCAGCTAAATAAACCCTGAGAGGTACTTTTGCTGCTTTCTTTTTGCTGGTCTGGTGCAGATCGTGCTTGCAAAATAAATAAGAGTTTATTTGTTTATTTTTTTTTTTTTTTTGAGGGTAACTAAAAGTAGAGTATTTTAGCCATCGGAGGGGACCGTTTCATGTAAACTGTTATTTTCCAGCATATGAAAACAAAGAAAAGGAAGGATATAAAAGTTTAAATTGCATCAGTAAAACCAGGGTGACATTAAAATGACAAATTAAATTTATTCCAATGATGTTGACAAAAGAGTCTTTAGAGTAATTGCCTAATAAGCTTCTTCCATTGTGTGTTTGAAGTATTCATGACGTTTTGGCCAAACCTTAAAAATACCGTTATGCACAAACTCGTGCTCAGAGTATATATTATGAATGACTCTCATCCACCTTTGCCTTTCGGCGAGGGGTGATAACTTATGTAATTTAGACTTTTCACATAAAACGGAAGGTTGGAATTGGTTTTCCGGTTGAGCAGTGGGGGTCTTTCTAACATACAGCACAGTTTTAAAGTTTTAAACCACCACATTTCCTTTATGTTTTGCTTCAAATGAGTCAGACAGTTTTTGTCATCTTTTAAAATGGTCTCGACCTAAAATTCTCCAGACGTTTTGAAGGTCTTTGAAAGTTTTTCTTTGAAATTTGGCTGCTTTTTCTCCCATTTTCTACCCAGTCCTCGCATCCGACAATGACAAATTGTGCTTTGTGTGCTTAAAAGACCAGGAAATTAGAGGAAAAATTAAGATATTTCAGACAAAATATTCTGAGAGCCTGATCTTCCTTCGTTTGATTATGTATTCCAAGTGACAAATGAGAATCTCCTTGTTAGTGCTGAAATATGATACTATGTCTGTCAAACTGTGTTATTTTAGTATTTTTCATACTCAACTAAAGAAATTGGAACAAACTGTTCAACAAACTGCCTAAACATCTAGTTTGAAGTTGTTTTTCGCTAAACTGTACTTAACACTGGTTCATTTCTTGAGTTTAGGAGACTTTTTATGCCTGAATGATTTATAGGTCAGAGTTAGTTGTTAAAACAAGCTGAAAAGGACTGAACTGAAAATGATCAGTTACTGAACTGAAAGTGGGATAAAAGGGAGTCTGAAAAGAAATTCAGAAAGCCTGAAAAATATTGATCAAGGCCATTTTAAAAGGTTACAAAAAATCTCTTTGAAGGAAAAGGGATGACGCAAGACTTTTGCACAGAACTGTAAGTCCATTACCCATAAATGTTAACAATATGTAGTTTATCCACTATATAATTAGCAGGACATAATTATATTTTGTCCATTTCTACCTCAGAGCGCATTTGTGAACTGTTAGAGTGTCAATAAAGTTTTTTTAAACGCGCTGGAGCTGCAGTAATGGCGGCTCCCATGTCTTGGAGGAGGCTACTGCATTCCGTGTCCTCGCCGGCCATTGCCGGGGTTTTTACTCGGATATCTGACCGTCTGTTTCGCGCTCGGGACAAAAGAAGAGGGTAAGAGTGACGGTTAACCGGGTCGGACATGAACACGGAGATAAAACGGTGTTTTTTTTTCAAACCGAACCGCTCTGCCTTTTAGCATGCCTTGCTAATGCTGTTGTTTGCTAATACATCCATTATCGGACCCGCTTAATTTCGGTGACGTTATTACCAGAATTTCCCTAATTCTACCTGCAACTTATTTAGAGTAAAAGTTTATTTTTTTACACATTCTTTACCCTGAAAATGCTCCTCACGAGAGCTTAGTAATACGTCTCCTGAGACTGTTGCAAACAGTTGTTAACCTTGAAGGAAAGTTTTTGTAAGTGAGTCGCAGAACCTGACAGTTTATCAATGGCTGACACCCGAGACGACTTAAACATCACGTATCATCATATTTTCTGTGAAGTGGATGCAGAAACAGAGGTCGGCACATTGTTCAGAGCAGATCAGCAGTTGAAGTGACACACCTGTGCTTTCAGTAAAAGCTAGTCGTTTTTATGCAGACAATAGATCTTTTCACTGTGAGTTTTTTTCTTGTCTTGGCATTGAATGTCCCAGAAGAGAACCCACTATGTTCAGACGAGCCGGTTTCAAGTTCCTGTCAGTGTGATTGTTAGGTCATCGATCATTACAGGAAAAGAAATGAAACTGCGCCAACACGTTCGTCCAGCCTGTGTGTTTACAGTTAAAGGGCAAGAACAACTGCACCCAAAATAATTAACAAGTTGTTTATTTTTACTGAATGAGGTCTTGTTAAAACGTCAACTTGTAATTAAGCTTTAATCTGTTGTAAACAGCGGGCAGCATGTAGGTTTGAGCAAAGACAAGTGATGCTGGGAACAAGGATATTTTTCTTTCAGCATCCAAAACAATGCAAACTTGTTTGCTGTGTCAATTCTTTTTACACTGTCATTCTCTTATCAGCAAGTAATTTACCCAGAAGGTGCCTAACTTTAACACTCAGTCTACAGTTTGTCACTCATCAAATAGTTGCTTTCATGATGGTGTTTGCATTGCTTTTAAAACCCTTTTTCTTCTTATTATTATTATCATCTTATCATAACCTGCCATTGAAGGAGAAGGTGGTTTTTGCCTGTGTCTGTGTGTTACCAAAATATCTCATGAACCACTGGATGAATTATAATAAAACTTTCAGGAAATAATCACTGAATGTACATCTACAACCACTGAACTTTTGGAGTCAGTTCAGTTCAAGATGGCTGCCACAGCCAATCAAAAAATAAATCATAAATAAATTGGGCTAAATGTTTAGTTTTACCTTAGTGCCATGTTTTAGTGACTTTTACTTACTTGTGCTGTTATCAGACTCAAACCTCTAGTGTTTTCCTTTCCTGCTCAACAAAGCACAGAGATGAAAATAAACAAAAACAACTAAGTAGTACTTGCTGCACTGCATATAACTTGGTAATTACAATAGGTATATTTAAATTTTGAGCATAAGTAATGATTAAATATATGCATTAACCAGCTTCTAATGATTTTACAAAAACAAAAACTTTGACAATGTATTTTGATTTCTTTCTACCTGCATGTAATGGTTGTGAGCATTGGTTTACCTAATCAGCTGACAGAGCTGCTGTTCTGCACGTCTGCTTGAGGTAAACGAGGTAAGGCAAGTGCTTGTGGGAATCTTCTGGGAACACATTTCAATGGTATTTGGTAAAGTATTTGCCCCGCACCTTTCTACTCTTTTTAATTTGGTCATATGTTTTTATGTAAACAGAGCTGCTAGGTTGGCAACAATAACTAAATATTTTGAGGACATTCATTGCAGACACGCGGATGAGAAGCTGAGGGCGGGGTTCTTCAGTGGAGATGAGTAGAAAAATATGCAAAGGGGGGATAAATAGAGGAAGGTTATATCAGGACGAGCAGTGTAGAGTATGACGTCAGGAATTTTTTGAGAACATCGTAGCTGAGAGCTGTCTAATAAAAGTAGGTACTTTGATCACTGTGATGTTACTGCTTATCTTATACAGAGTATTTACAAATTGATAACACAGAAAAATATTACTGTAATCACATGCTTTAATTTAGATAAAGAAGACACAAAGTAAGCCACCTACTGGAAATGTTTTTACACGTGGCTGCTCACGCTCTACCCTCCCACACTCAAACTTGTTTACATCGTATAAATTAGATTGGTTCTGTGAAAATACTTGAGCGTTGCTTTGCATGTTGCATTTGCATTTAGTTAAGAGATGGCACATCTGTTTTTCCTTCATAAATGATGGTGCATTTTTATCCAGCTCAAACGCTTCTTTTTCTTAGGTTTTTGATAAGTGGATGAGCTCTGATCCCGGTAGTCTATTTGATCTTTGCACATCACATAACCCAGTAAATGTTGATCAGTTCTATTACAGATTTATTAATCCATTTACAAGAACTTTGGACTGTTTGTAAAGGGATAAATATGGAAGAAATGATTCAAGGCATTTCTAGAAAACTACCAAGAAATATGAAAACACCATCCATGATAAGATGGTGATACATACTGTATCTCTTAATCTCTAAATGCTAAGAACAAAAACTTACATGTTTGATTTCCTTTTTCTTGTAACATGAGCAAAATTTAGATAAAGCAATCCAACTCTTCATTTTTCTGTTTAAAAAATTGTATATATGGATTGTATCTCCATGATCAGGACCAGGATGTTTGGTCCAATATCCAGCTGTTTGAAAAGGAGCATGAGTCATGTTATACTAATGTGTTGTACAATATATTTTATTGTTGCCTTAAACTGAGAGGGCCTTGTTTTTTTTGTTTTTTTTTCTTCAAAAATGCTTGGACTGTCTTTGAAGTGTCAGAGGCAGTTGGAGATTCAGATAAAATGTCGTCCATGTGGAACAGTTTTGTCATTTTCACTTCCTTGATAGTCCTGTTGGTTCCCAAAAGGAAAAAATTTGATCTTGAAAACTGGTTGGAGTCGAAAAAAAGGATGTCATCTACGTGTGTCTTTTGGCTGTTTTTTTTTTTTTTTTTTTTTAAATTTAATTTTTGGAATAATTT
>JAOXNZ010000064.1:20393613-20405612 GCA_028566095.1 Kryptolebias brasiliensis
GTAGTAGGAAAACAGTAAAGAATAAAAAAATAGTGTGAATGCTGAGTCAGCGTTCAGTTTTATAGACAGAAAATAAGCCTGTTTGTCCATTAATGAGGCAGGTTTTGTTTCCCTGCTTTCCTAAATGCTTTTTATGAGTTTAGACTGGAAAAATTAAAAATATGATGTGAGATGTGGGGGGGGGGGGGGGCAGCTGACCGAGCATGGCCTTGGTCCTCCGGGAGGAACCCCCTGTGGGAGCCCCTCAACCCGCCTCAGAGGAGGTCTGAGCGGCCGCGGCAGCTCCGGGAGCCCGGTGCGCCACGGGCCAGGTAAACAACAACAACAACAACAACACCACCCCACCCCCCGGGTGATGTACTCACCTACGTCCGCGTTGCAGAACGCCTGTTGCGGATGAACCGGAGCGCAGCTGCACGCCTCCGCGAGCTCCTCCGCGCGCCACAGGAGCAGCAGCGCGAGCGCACAAAGGATGCCGCGAGCTGAAAACGGCATTTTGGTGAAGCCAGCAGGAGAAGCGATGACTCTCAGACTCTCAGCCTCTCCGTGTGTCCGTCCGCGCCGCGCAGCTGCGTCACAGAGAGTGGATCCAGCTGCAGCGTCCCTCCCCTCCGCCTTTTCTTCTTCGTCTCAACCGACGGGACGTCAACAACAGCCGGGACCGTCTGCCCGCTCTGTCCCGCTGTGACGGTGAGGAGACACGGTGTGTGTTCAGGAAGCCGCTTCGCCGACCCGTCAGGAAATGTCTGCCCGTCCGGAGTGTTTTGATTTCTGGGTTCAGGGGAGGTTTTTATGAAGCTGCCCGAGCGGCTCCTCCCCGCGGCGGTCCCGGCTCGGCCAGCAGAGGGCGCTGTTCTCCCAGAGGAGCCGCCGGAAGGCCGGAAGGTCCCAGACGCCGATAAAAAACTACAAAAACATCGTTTTCTCAGGGAAATACTGAGCTGAAATCTGCTGAAGAATTCAGTTGTTACAGCAGATCAGTAGCTAAAAGCTAAAAGAAGCAAAGCACTAGCTGAGAACTAAAAGCAAAATGCTAGCTAAAATGTACAAAGCTAGCTATTAACAGAAAGTAGCAAAAGGCTAGCTAAAAGTTGCAGAATGGTAGCTTAAAATATCAAAAGGCTAGCTAAAAGTTGCAGAATGGTAGCTTAAAATATTAAAAGGCTAGCTAAAAGTAGCAGAATGGTAGCGAAAAGTAGCCAAATACTAGCTAAAAGTATCAAAAGGCTAGCTAAAAGTAACAGAATAGCAGCTAAATGTTGCACAATGATAGCTGAAAACTATAAAGGAACTGAGGAGATTTTAGCGTATTTCTGTGGTGAAAATGTTTGTAACTGAAGTTAAATATTTTGAAAAGTAAATCTTTAACAGATCAAACAAGAGCTTAGTTTAAAATTTTGCAATTGACCATTTAGAGTCAACTCCATCTCCTGTTAGCAAAATATCTCATGAACCACTGGACAAATTTTAATGAAACCAGCAGAAAGTCAACCAACCACAGAAAACACAACAAATGCCTGTAAGTCAGATATGAGTCGTTCACAAATCACTCGCTTTTCTCACAAGATTTAGTTTAACATTTAAAACACGAATCACTCCGTTTTAAAACTGTTTATTCCAGCTTTAGCCGAGGTCTGAGTTTACAGTGAACGGATCGAACTGGAAACCATTTCAGATCAAATCTTCCAGCTTCCTCCTGACGGGCAGAAGAGGGCAGCAGCCTCCGACTCAGAGAGCCGTTATTTACGACGCCGCTTGTTCAGAGAGGCGTCTGAAGGATCCACGGCTGAGCAGTTATTTGTTTAGGAAACATAAAGCAAAGAACCAAAGTCCAGCAGCGTTGCTCCTGCAACTTTATAAAAAGGCACAGACTGAGAGGAGGCTTGTTTTCCAGCAGAGAGCAGATGAAAGCAGCTACAGAGGAGAAAATAAAAACAACCGGACAGAGATTTCATCCTGGAAGCTAACATGGTGTTCCTGAGACGAGATCGTTTGGTTTCAGAAGAGAGAGCGATCCTTAAGTTGGGAAAAGGTCAAGATAAAAAGACCCAAAGCACGCTAAAAAACACCAGCACTGATCCTGATTCAGAAAAAAATAAAATAAAATCAACCATTTCTTTGTGACCAATAATTAAAAATGACATCATTTTTAAAGTAGATTTGTCCATTTGGACTCAGAGGCCTTTGTTGAAGTAAACGTGTTGGACTCGGCCTCCGTACCGAGACACGATGGAGTCTCTCAGCTCGGGCTCCAGCTTGGAAACGGACATGGAGCTGCAGGAGGGGAAACAGGAAGTGGATAGAAGAAGAAAAAAAAGAGGAAAAACAGTGAAAAACAAAGTTATATCCACCAAAATATATTTACTTATAAAAGGCAACGGTTATTTTGCAAACCATTAGATTGTTTAATGTATTTTAATTAATGAATCAAAATAATTGTTCATCGTTGAAGCCTTTTTGCAGCTCAGTATGGGATAAACGATGGAGGTCAATGGGGACTTCAGTGGAACTGGAGAACACGCAGCCCTCTCCGGAGTTTCCTAACAGAGGTTTTATTTTAACGCCCGCTGTCAGATAACCGTGATTCATAAGTTTGTTTGCAGGCCATAAAAACCACCTGTCAGTTTAATCACTGCTGAAGTCGTCTGTCTGAATCAACGTGACATTAATGACATTAAACATCTGGACTCTTCCATCACATTTAACCAACATTCAGACTGTAGTTTTAATGTTGCTCTGAAATTACGAAATATTATCTACAAAGTCCAGTTAGGCACAGAAACATCAAACAAATGGATTTTTTAAGACACTAAAACATGACGTGGAGGTTTGAACTCACTCAGTTTCAGGGCAAACGGCTACAAAAAGTCTTTTTCTGTCTAATTTTGCTCATCAGAAGCAAGAATTTCCTGAAAGTTTTTCAGTCTGGCATTGAGAAATAGATCTTCAGGCATTCTGGAAGTTAGTTAGTCAGTTTCAAAATAATATTTTTTTGATTGTAAAGATGAGATCTATGAATCCTTCAGGGAGAAACAGGCTCCTAAACTAAAAGGACAAACCAGCGTTGAGTCGACACAAAACTTCATCCGCCACCGAAAGGCGGAGGATAATGGTTTTTTTTGCCTGTGTCTGCGTCTTTCTGTTAGCAAAATATCCCAAGAACCAGTGGACAAATTCTAATGAACATTTCAGGAAATAATCCCTGGATGAACATCAGCAACTCTGCCGCCCAATTCGAGGTGGCCGGCGCGGCTAACGGGCATTTGCCAACACAAAAATGGCTGCAGCTCCGCCATCGTAACAAACACGGAGCTAAAATGGGGCGTGAGAGTCATTCACGACACACACTCTGAGCCTGACATCTAGTGAAAATCATATGCGATCGCGTCTATTATTATTTTGAAGGTTTGACCAAAACAACGATTCAACATAAATTGTTAGCCTTAAAAGTCCGACATGGATGGTGGCGGGCGATATGCATTCCTCCGATGAACGCTGCTCCTGTAATCAGCATGGTGTATTTATAAACAACCGTGGCTTCAGAAACAAAAAGAAACATGAACCAAGTCTGGAAATGAGTTTTTTTAAGATTGCGGCAAAGATATTAAATAAATAAATACATAAAAACAGGTTCAGAAAAGCTGTTACTGTCCCTTTAACAGGTTCTATTAAAGTCTGGCTCTTTTGATGCAGAAATATAAAGAGATCAAAACTTTCGCACGGTACAATACTTAAAAAAGGAGGTTAACAACTCTGGCATTGTCACCGTGGTGCTGCTGAAACCCATCGGTGACAAAGAGGCCAGTGTGTGTGATCTGAATGCTGTAAAGTTAATAAACGGAGGCGGGTTTATTACCATCTCTGAGGGAACAGGGAGCAGGCAGCAGGCACCATGAACACCAAACTTTAAGGAGAAAAGAGAGGAAAAGTTCAAATAAAAACTCTGGATTGGACATTAATGATCCCTCTGACCTCGTAGCCTTTTGTACTTACAACACTCCCACCAGCATGACTTGAATCGGTCCGTGCAGAAACGTGATTCTCTGTGAGCGGACAGAAAACGACTTGAAGACAGACGAGCAAATTTACATCACTTTAGCGATCGAGACAAAGATCTGACCTGCATGAATTTATATTTTTCCAGCCTCTGCATGAGGATGGGGAGGATGACTGAGGAAAGAAAAGAGAGGCATTAAGAGGGAGAGGATGAAACTCGACACGGCGTTCATAAAATGTGACTTTTTCGGTTTTGTCTTTTTTGTCACGTACTCATTCCCGGTGCTGCCATGGTGATTCGGGAGACGACCACCTGAGTGATGCCTTTTGTTGCTGCTTTCTGCAGAAGAAAAAACAGAAGATAATAAATTTAATTAAACTACATGTTGAGTTTGATTTGATGCCACCGTTTCTGTCGATAACACGTCGATTTACTGAGGTAGATTAGCTTTCTGGGCCTGCAGAAGAGCTGGTAAAGTTGTTCTCACACTACGGAGGTGACCCGAGTAAAGAAATCAGATCTGTAGCTGCAAAAACATCAACGGGAACTCCAAACATTCAAGCCCCAGACTTCAATCTTTCCGCAAATCTGCGAGCCGAGAGACACGTTAAAGGACGTGGCAGAAAGAGGCAAAAACACAGATCTGAGTTTTTAAAACAGTAAGGACACAAATCGTTAACGGGTCTGAATCCAAGCCAACTATAAACCGAGAAACTGTCTACTTCTGATTTAGAAAAGAAAACAACAAAGAAAGTTACACTATGAAAGCAAATGTCCGTCCATAAGGTCCAACAGATTAATTCCTGAGAGTAAAACCTGCTAACTGCTTCACTTCAGTATAAAAACAACAAATAAAAACACTTGATACGTCTTCTTGAGCTTCATCATTAGAATAACAACCTTTTCAGCTCGTGTGTTTCTGAGTTATCACTGAAGAGTGATCAGTGTCACCTGGAGAAAACCATAATAATCAGCTGGTTCTGTGGGTCAAAGAGGAAGAAAAGAGGTCCTGTTTAGAGGAAACAGGATGCTGACCTTAGAGTGACCCAGCTTGTTGCCGTTTTCATCGGTGACGGCGATGCCATTCAGAATTTCCCTGAAAAAAAAAAAAAAAAAGAAAGTTGAACATTTTTATTAAAATCATCCAGTTTTAAACCACTAATCTGATGAAGACATTTTTATTTTCACTTCTCTGTGAAAGCACTGAAGTCGAACACAGAGAAGACAAATGTTTAATATAAAACAGTTTAATAACTCCTCACACTGTAAGTCCTTGTTTTTCTGTGGTACTTTACCGGAGATGCTAGACAAAAGGAATAACTTGTAAAATGCAGGTGAAGCAATGTGCCTCAGGAGAGCAGTAATCCCTGCAGGGTACGTGACCGGGTGGCTGGGATTTCACCCTGCTTCAAATCAAATCAGTGCCTTCTCGTGTGTTTTAGCTCAGAGGACTCACTGCTGCCTCATCATGGGAATGTTAACACAGTTGGCTGCTGCCACGGCTGCAAACGGGACCCAGCGAGCCACGAGGGGAGGCGCTCTCTGCAGGAGAGAGTGGAAAACAAAACAGCATAAATGTCACTCAAATGCCTGTAAATTCATCTTTGTTGTTAGTGGATTCTAAGACTCAGCTGCTCTGGCCTCCTATAATCTTAAACGGCACCGTTTTAGTTGCTACCAAAAGACAGGAAACACAGCTTTAAATGATCCCGACTGATTTGGTGGCACAATACACAGGCAGACTGGCTTCTTGGAAACAGTTTGTGTTGCATGAATCCCTGTGTGTGTACCTTTGTGTAAAGGTTGAGTCCCACCGCTGTTGCCAACGCCGTGCTGGTTGCTGTAACATAAGCAACTCCAATCTGCCTGAGAAACACAGCAGACACAAAGAGCAGAAGCTGATATAAGATAAGATGGAGTTTCCTTTTTAATACTGCCTCAAAAACAAACGTTAACTGTAAGCTTTATTAGCGCTCGTTCACATTACTTTACAATCTTTTGTTCACATTAGGAAACACGCTCACTGCTTCACTACATCAGTCTGCGGCTGTGATGAACCTGAAGTGGACTACAAGACGATCCTCAGTAGAATCTGGACATTTAGGAACCATTTAGAGGCTATTTTATTTCTTTAAAGTCAGGAACAAACCATCAGATTTTCATACAAATCCCAGAAGAACCTGATTAAACAAATCGTATGTCGCAGCTGCTCATGTATTTGTTAGGCAAAATGCTCCATTGTAAGTGCATAAATGTCAGGAATTGGCAGGTATTTAATTAAATTAATTATGTTAGTTAGTTATTTTTAAACATTAAATATTGATTCATTTTGCCATTTGATTTAAAGAGCTGTAACATATTATTGTTCCTTGATGAAACGCGTGTTCCTCGCCACCTCGCACGCTAAGATCTTTCACACTAACTGTTAGAGCTCAGAATGGGAAACAGGAACAACTCTCAGCTACAACCACATCAAGTTTCAGATCAATATCTGTGAATTTGACTGAAATACAGCCATTTTTTTAGTGTTTTCTAATAACTGAAAACACATCTTGAATTGAGTTGGCTCCAAAAAAGTAAACATTTGTAAATCATCCAGTGATTATATCTTCAAAGCTTCATTAAAATTCATCCACTGGTTCACGAGATATATTGCTAACAGAGAGCTGAACGCAAATAGTTTATGGCAAACATTTAAACAAAGATCTTGTACAATCTGTAAGCAGTCAGATTGTGTGTTTGAGGTCAGTCTCGGCTACATACACACCAAATTTTAGGTCAAAGATTGTAACGTTAGCTGAATTATAGCCATTTTTGTGCTTGTTTTTTTTAAGGTCAGTTGGCAGCCATCTTGAGTTGGGTTGACTCATAGGAGCACATCCATTCACTAAAATTCATCCAGAGGTTCATGACACAGCCACAGACACTCGTTGCCTCTCAGCGGTGGGTGATAAATATTTGGGAGCTTGATTGGATCATTTCCCCCACACTAAATTAATTACTACGTGTAAATTTTTGTCTGTTTTTAAATAAAACTAGACAATTTAGGTCACGTATAATCATAAACTCAGTCCCTTATTTTCTTGTTACAGTTGTTTAATTTAATAACCCCTTCGCTCTTATACTTTATGGGATTAGTCCTCTTTTTGCTGAGTCGAACTGCTTCTCACATCATTACCATCGTACCACTGACCCTGTGTGTTTAACCACCCATGACCAATAAAACGGAGCTGCTCTAAACTGAACCGGTTCCATCAGGGAGGAGATAAAGTTTGTGCTGAGATCATTGGGGCCACTTACTTCCAGTCAGTTTAATGTAAAAAACAAACAAAACAGAACAATGGTTGATACAATGGAAACAGACACGTTTACAAACTACTTCCTGATTTCTTAAAAAAAGCCTTTAAGACACACTTGTTAAATCAAAGAAGCCCTTTGTGTTTAAACTCTGGCAGTGATAAACCAGCTCTTACTTCGAGGTGATTGGGGACGCAGCGTTTCTGTTGGTGTAGTTCACCAGAGCGTTGAAGGACTGATTGACCCACTGCCAGAACACCACGGCAGGAACCGTCCTGAAATCAGGCCGTTAGGAAAACCTCTGTGAAACATGCGGCAGAAGTGCGGCCGGTTCTGTTTTGCTGCTCGGGTCGTTACCTGTAGAACTGCAGCATGAAGCCCGTGATGGCCATGCCTCCGGGAACCTGGAACGACATGCGGCCGATCAGGTTCATGCGGTCCCCCGTGTCCGGGTGGAAGGCCGAATCGTACAGCTTCTTTGCATAGTGGAGCTGCTCCGCTGTGGTGCCTGGAGGGACGGATCCCGCCCTGCGGAGCGCCGAAACAGAAGAAGAAAACATCTGAAGAAATACTGACGGGCGCCGATGCCGCTACTGCCCAAAGATCTAACAGAACAAACGCTTACATTGCTGCCAATGGCTCATTATGATCACCATGGTAACCGCACACCTGTGTCTCTCACTCCCTGACTGCAGCATTAACGAGAGGCAGACCAAAAAGTAAGCCTCAAACAAACAGTCGGTGTGCAAAAACCATCAGTGAGACTCTGATGATCACACGTGAATTTTTATGTTTCTACAGTGTTTTAAGCAGGAAATACAACAAATTCAAAAGACCCGCCCCTTCCTGTTCTAAAGAGAATATTAAGCTAAAATTTAACTGAATCTGTGGAAAGTTGGGCGTTCACTTTTTGCTTTCTGGGGGGATTTGAGAGAAAACCACAAGTTCTACAGCAGTGAGAGACACACCAGGTGAAAGCAGACAAAAATCTCTACATTTTGATGTATATTTTGTATATTTACCTAACAGAGTTGTGGGAGTAATGAGTCTGTTTGCAAAAAGATTTGAAAATTTCAAAAGTTAAGTGTGTGTGACGTTAACCGTCAGCTGAACATTCTGTGGAAACATGCTGTCAAAATCATGAAACTTAAACTGAAATTGTGTAAAAAAAAAAAACATAAAATCCATTAAAATGCCAGTTCTGACGTGTGAAGTCCAACTTTTTGTGACCCGTTTAAACTTTGAATGATGTTTCTACTGTGAAGTCTGCCTGAGCTGTGGAGATCCAAAGACGGCTGGGTTTGACCAAAGCACATCAACAAATCACTAAACACAACTACATCTTCAAAATCACAACTAATTAAAAAACACAACGACATTAACCTACCATGAAGAGGAAGGTACCAGTGGGAAACATGAGACATCGCTGATTGGACGAAGGCGCCGTTTGGCTTTTAAACCTGAAATTTCCTGATTAGTGTCCAGTGTTACCTGGTATGAATGTTCTGACTCAAAATATTCTCGGATAGCGGCAGCTGAAGCTCCGTTTGGCTCACTGGTAACATTTCAAAAACGCGCTACAGGCAGAATAACTTCCGGTTCAAAAGTCAAACGACGTCCAATCAGCGGTGTCTCATGTTTCCCACTGGGTCCAACCTCTTCCAGTAGGTTAATGTTGTTGTGTTTAGTGATTTGTTGATGTGGTATGAACTTCAGGGCCACCGTAGTTTGCTCTTCAGGTTTTTTGTCTACACTGTGCCACCAAATATCAGAGCACACTCTTCTATTATAACACAACCCAACCGGAACAGACAGTGAAACATTTCAGGCGGTTTTGAAACAAGCGGCTGCAGACACGTTTTCTGACCTGCAGCTTTCTACTAAAGCTTTGGCTTCGTCCAGCCGTGAGTTGGACAGCAGCGCCGTCCTGCAGTCGGTGATGTTGAAGAAGTGTTTCAGCCGCCCCATGAACGTAGACTGATCCCATCGCGGCGCGTCGATGTCGAACGAGCTCAGACTCATGGCGTCGATCAAAAAGCAGCTTATCGCAGTCAAACGTCACTCCGTTCGCTCTGCAGGGCGTCGGTCAGGAGAAACACAGAATATCAGAACATTCCTGAACGATTAAAGACCTGAACTATATGTCCTTTCCATATCAGGTATAAAAACAGCACGACTAAACTGGAATAAACTGTAGATCATTTAGATTAAATCTGATACTTTTGTAAAACATGTAAGAATTTCCAGGTTCTGACTAAAATGCAAACATAGTTAATAATTAATGAAAGACCTAAACATGTGCTCTGGTTTGACATAATGGACGCAGACGTTTACATTTAGTTGACCTTTGACCTCACTGCCTCCTGCTGATGCTTCCTAAACGTACAAATTAACTGGTTTACTGTGTTTTAACATAACCTTTACTGACATCTCTCTGCCCTGCCATGAAACTCTGATGTTTATTTGTAATCGTTTTCTAAATGTGCTCAAATTCAAGCACTGTTGACAACTTATAAGCTTTAGAGAATTTGATTAATTTGCTTGAGAAGCAAAACGACATTTTGCTGATTTTCTTTATTTTCTGTAGCTGCAAACACAAAACGCATCATAGATTTTAAGAATAGGAACTCCATACAATGTACATTTCTCAAGATTCACTTAAATGTACTGTAAGTAATCGTGCAAAACAGTTTTTATTAGAGCTTCTATTCACTATTATCCCTGATGCATTAACATGGAAGCAGCATTGTAGTTGGCAGATTTGATTTTACTGCTTCATACGTTTAAAATCAAACTGAATTTTAGTCTTTAGTCTTTCTCTTAGCGTGCAAATGGAAATTACTCCATTTCCTTGCCCCCATTTACGTTAAATACTGGTATCATTATTTAACATTGTCGCTCTGGATCCTGAAGCACAAAGAGTTGATGTACAGCTCTGTTTTTTTCTGCTTTTTATGAAGTTTAACCTCCCAAATCTGCTGAAAGCTGCTGTTTTCCAGCTTGCGCTCGCGTCTCTGAGCAAACACAAACTCTGCTTCCTCCCTGAAACATCCTCGTGGCCCAAATTTCCACTAGAAATGGTCGACCGCCTCCCGCTAAACGGCTCCATAGATGGTCATTTTCGGTCTCTGCAGCTGCGGCGCTGTGCTTCAAATTACACATCAGGAGGAATCAAAAGCTGCTGACTACTTTAGGGTAACCAAACTCCCCTCCTGAACGTTGTATCTCGCATTATTACATTACTCCAAAGTATTTGCAGAAGGTGTCAGGTGGGCTAAACACAGGACACGGGAGGAGGGGGGTATCGACGGCCTCTGAAGGCCCGGTCCGGCTGGAACCGGATTGTTTCTCTAGCTGTTTGTTCAGAAAGTAGGTTAAAAGCCTGCAGATGCCAGTGGGGAACACAGAACGCCGGCCAAAAGTCAACGTGACTCTGCATGCCAGCACATAATATCTATAAAGGACAGACATTAGCATTCAGAAGTCTGTAAATCCAAAGATACTCACTTTGAGCACAATAATCCAGAACTCACAAGTGTTGAGTTTGCATAAATCTGTAAGTAAGCATTAAAGCAGCTCAAACAAACTGATGTTTTTGTTCGATAATCAATGAATCTTTTAATATTTTCAGCTAAATTCATAAAATGACCTGAATGCTAACATTTTGGTGAAAATAATCCAAAACCTTCATTAAATAATGGCTTTTTTTTTTTTGGTTCATTAGCATCAAATTATTTGGACAAACAAAAGGCAGACGATACTGTCTGCGGCCGTTTGTCCGCCTGTGTTAGCGAAATATCCCAAGAGCTAGTGGACGGCTTTTATTGAAGCTTTCAAGTAATCACTGGATTTACAGCTACAACCTTACAAAAACGGCTACAACGCTGTCAATTTGACAGATTTTGAGCTGAGATTTGGTGCGGTAGTAGCTGAGCGTCATCCCCGACACGTACTCCGAGGGCTAACAGACTGCGTGAGATCTCGCAGTGTCGTGGACAATTCAACGTGAGGTTATTTGCGAGGTTTGAGCAACAGTTTTATCAGTTTTCAACATAAGATTATCTTGGATCAAAACTTGAGCGACATGCAGGAACGTTGGGCCTTTAATCTCTTTTTATAATTTCACAGAAAACACAATTATAAACATTATCTGAACAATAATTAAAGATAAAGTTATATTAGCATTTACTTAAATATCTGGATTTAAACAAAGCAATTAAAGCTTAAAGTAGTTTCCTTTCAGTCACCAAGAGCTTAGTCTGCCTCCTGGAGCCCTGGAGTTACCACATATTATTATTATTTTTTTTATTATTTTGTGCACATAAAATGTGTTTAATAGAATATTAAGTATATTAACCTCTTCCTATATTTGTCTATTTTTTTTAGTCAAAACCTATTTTTAAGACTTGACAAACTGTTGATTTAACGTTTAATAAACACAAAGAATGTTTTATAAATGACCAAAAAGCTTAAACCGTGAACCTCTTGATTTGACTATTTTATTCTTTAGGAAGTAATTTGAGCAAATAGTTAATTTCAGTCTCGATTTAACTGAGTAAAAATGCAGTGGATTAATTTAAAGCCATAATAGATGTTCATCCATCCATCCATCCATCCATCCATCCATCTTCTTTA
Organism: Kryptolebias brasiliensis; assembly: GCA_028566095.1. NCBI lineage: Eukaryota > Metazoa > Chordata > Actinopteri > Cyprinodontiformes > Rivulidae > Kryptolebias > Kryptolebias brasiliensis. The sequence continues at coordinate 20,405,543 of JAOXNZ010000064.1, forward strand.
GCCGCTTCTCCATTCCGGGTCACGGGCAGCCGGTGCCTATCTCCAGCAGTCACTGTGCGAGAGGCGGGGG
>JAOXNZ010000064.1:20412727-20425650 GCA_028566095.1 Kryptolebias brasiliensis
CTCCTACAGCTGTTCCATTGAAGAGTTAATAATAAGGACCCCTTACCACACTCACACATGCACACACCCACCCACACTAAAGGATAACACTGTGTTAATATGTATAAAAATATGATTAAATTAAAGATTTAAGAAACACTACATTTTCGATCCGTTGTAAATAGCATGGCCCTGTGTTCATATGTTATGTTATGCTCATGTTATAGAGTATTTGGCATCCTGTACTGTTTAGTCTATAATGTTTGCATATCTAATATGTGCTGGCGGATTTTTACCAGAGGTACTGTAAGGCCCAACGCGGGTTAGTGAGGGAATTCACCGTTTCACCTTTTGATATTCTTGAATGTAATCTGTCTAGTTTCAAAGATAATGTATGTGAATAAAAAGTGTTTGAGAAACCTGCTGAACTGAAACGCTCGCTGCCAAGATCTTTTCTGGTTGCACAATCATAATAACGGCGACCAATCAGGTGTGGAGCGGAGGCCTCTGTGGGAGGCAGCGGCGCCATAATGCGATTAAATGCGTATTAAGTTTTAAATTAAGATCATTTTATCATGAGAAATGTTGTAGCTGTTTTTGTCAAACGATGTTTTTGTACAATGTGAGATGCGTTAGTTGTCAGAGTACGTGTTGGGGACGACTCTCGGCTACTACCACACCAAACTTTAGCTCAATGTCTGTAAAATTGACTGAATTATAGCCACGTTTGTGTTCTTTAAGGTCAGTTGGCTCTAAAACTACGAGCGTACGATAAAAGCAGAACATTACTGACATCAGAAAGGACGAACAGGTTACAGTTCATCGATCTGCAGCAAAAAAAATATTATTTTCAAGGGAAAGGGGGGGCTCCTCCGGAAGGGTTTGGCACAACGAAAACCAAAAGGAGTCTTAATATGCTGTTGACAAACACTATATAGTGGGAGTTAGGGAATTGCCTTCTAATACTTTGTTTTTTTACTTTACAATTCATGTTAAAAAATGAGTCACTCACTGAAACTCATATCCCTTATTTTCACGCTCATAACTGAAACCAGCATTTCCTAAAAGAATGAAGAGTCTTGAATGAATGAATCTGTTGAGGATGACCCTTAGCTGCTACTACACCAAACTTTAGCTGGGTGGGTGGTGGTGTGTGTGTGTGTGTGTGGGGGGGGGTACAGTTGTAAGGGTTGGGTGCTGACCCCCTTGGGCTCCCCTTTTGGTGGCGCCCTTGAGAGAAAAGCATTTATGCTAATCTAATCTTGCAAATCCACACAAAGGTCAGACTGTAATGCTCTGAAAAATAACTTAAAAAGATCTCAAACTCTGCTCGCCTCAGCTAACGTTAATGTTAAAATTCAAATTAAAAAAGTAAAAAACTGCACACTTAATTGCTTAAACTTGAAGCCTTTCGAAATAATTTATAATAATAATAAAGCTTGTTTGCCTCATGCAGGCTTTAGTAGATTAAGATCATAACTAACATGTCAGAAGCAGACATTTGGAGATGTTTTGTGTCTAATAGAGGGTTCCTGCTGTTGGAACAGTGCACCATGTGTTTTATTTGGCGTATAATCTACGTGACTGAGGCCCTCGGAGGCTTAAAAACAGCCTCTTCTTCTTGTCCCACAAAGATCATCTTTGTTCAGCTGTTCTTCTTCTGCTCTCGCAGACTGAACGTACAAGTGTCGTTCTTCATTTCTGGCCCTTTTTCAGTTCAACAAATGTCTGTGGAAAACACAACGCTCCAACATATTCACATTTAGGAAATGTTAAGATGTTTAACTAACTGGGAAAAATGAAGTGCTTAGCTTAGCTTAGCTTAGCATGAAGATTGTTAAGTCATGGTCTCTCAGTTCATTAAAAAAAACAACCTTTGCCACATTACTGTTAAGATAAGACAGAAATCAAACTAACTAGTGTATAATTGCGCAATATTAAAGTTTTACTGATAAATTACTGGATAAAATATGTAAATAGAGCTTATGCTAAGCTAACTAGCAACTGATGATAGATTCCTAAACCCTCATTTCCTGATCATTGTGCTGAAATAAACAGGAAACAATTATTCTTGACTTTATTATTTTATTCTTTTAAAGCTGGCCCTGTTGTATAAAAGATATAAGTTTAAATCCAGTTGATTTTATGACACAAGTGTGTGTTTGTTTAGCAAACTCAGGCAACCTTATCTTAGTTTCCATCAAAAAGTGTACATTAATTTGGTTTAAAGAGTCAGATAAATGGCTGTAAATCCCCAAATGTTACGTTTTCTGAGCACAACTTGTTCCAAAGATATGGCAACATTTCAGAAGAAAATAACATTTGGCTGATAAGAAATATTTGATTTATTGTTCGTATTTTTGAGGAAAATCAGCTTTAAATAGCTGTGTAGGATGCAGCTTTTCCCCCCATAATGTACCCCAAAATAATTAAAAATAATTATTTGTTATCTTGATAGCAAATCAGAGAAAGCAATAAAACATTTACATGTCCCAAACTGAGAAATGTTTTTTTTAAAATATATTTTACTATATACATTGCACAGTATTATTGAGCTTTAGTTAGTTTGTATGTCTCTACGATAAGCTAACTGCTTTACCAATCAGTGGGATTATTATTTTCATTTAAAACAAGCTAGGAAAATATAAAAATCACTAAATGACCAAATGTAGCTTGTTCCAAATTAAAAATGAGCCATTTTTTATTAGAAAAGGAACTCATTTTGATCTAAAACCAAAGAAATTCAGTCGAGCTGCCTTCAGTTTTTACAGTAAAGTCTGGCCTTCAGTCCCAAAACATTACCCTGTTTAATAATAATAATAACTAATTGCAAAGTTTCAAACACACATCTTGAGCGGCCTTGCAGTACGTATCTCAGCTACTACCACACCTAATTTTAGGTCAATATTTGTACAACTGACTTAGTTTGATCAGCTGAGGCGACCATCTTGAATTGGGTTGACTTATCAGTTTTAAATGCCCTTCTAGTGATCACTTCCTGTGAGTTTCATTGAAATCTGTTCACTGGTTCATGAGATATTTTGCTAACAGACATAAAGACGATAAAAATCATTACAGTCTGATTTTTTTTTTGTCTGCTGAAACCTCTAAATGAGAACAAAGACTTCTGTGGTTGCTGCAAAGCTGAGTAAAAACCATTTTCCCCTCACAGTGTGTGTGTGTGAGGGTGTGTGTGTGTGTGTGTGTGTGTGTGTCAGATACATATCAAAGACACCCAGATTACTGCCTCTTTCTCTCCTCATGGATCAAGCAGCTGTTCAGCAGCTGTGTGCACAAGTGTGAGAAAATGTGTGTGTCAGGAGATAAAAGAGGGAGTGCTTGTGTGCGTGTGTGTGTGTAATTTATGCTGCACCTCCGACCCCTCGGCTCTTGGCCGCCTGCGTCTCTGCTGAGGTTTGCTGACGTGAGAAAAAGAGGCAACACACTTCGGGCTTCATCTCGAGAGGGGGAAGGAGGTGGGAGGAAGAGGAAGGTGGAGGAAGGAGCAGAATGACTGAAACGTTCGCTCTTACGTGTGCGTTAACCGCCAACTGCTGTCAGAGGGAAGGGCATGGCGTTCAGCGACTCAGACTGACATGTAAACTGGCGCATGTCTGAGAAAACCATGAAAAACACACAAGACGAAAGTTCAGCAGACGATCATTTAGAGAGTTTCAGTTGCATCACGCTGTCCTCCTCAGCCACCAAAAGCTGAGTTTTTTTATTTCTTGGACTTTCCATGAGACTTTTTCTGATAGATAAATTGGCAACTGAAGAAATGATCTCACCGCAAGACCCATTAAAGGCGTTGTTTTGGAAATCTTTCTGTATTTTTTAGTTTTTATTTCCGATGTGGGGTCGAGCCGCTCTTCAGACGAGTGGATCATCCCTGCTGTGTGAATGGGATTGAGGCTCAAAGTGCTGGTTAGGGAAAAGCAGTAATGCAGCAGCTTAATCAGGCTGAAGGGAACACACACACACACATCAAGTTGTAATCTCAAGACCATCCTGTTTTCTCTCTGCAGGCCTCCACCCACACACTCATGAGCCTGAATAGACACAGAGACCTTTAAAACTTTGACTAAAGGATTTTTTATGTTATTAATGTGTCCTTCAAGATAAATAAATATACACCAACAGAGAAGGGGAGCCAAGAAGACTGTTCAATTAAAAGAACTCGCTGGGAATTCGGTGATGTTAAAGTCAGATTTTATTTTTTTTAATACTGGCTGCTAATCCCGGAAATGAGCTTCCCTCGTAAGGCGGCTGGGCTCAGCCTTAGAGATAAGGTGAGGAGCTCCATCATCCGGGGGGAGCTCGGAGTAGAGCCGCTGCTCCTCCTCAACGAAAGGAGTCAGCTGAGGTGGTTCAGGCATTTGATTAGGATGCCTCCCTTTGGAGGTTTTTCAGGCATGTCCCACTGGGAAGAGACCTCAGGCTAGACCCAGAACTTGCTGGAGGGATTATGTATCCTCTCTGGCCCGGGAACTCCTTTGGATCCCCCAGGAGGAGCTGGGGAGAGGGAGGTCTGGGTCTCCCTCCAGGACCTGTTGCCCCCACGACTCGACCACAGATCAGCAGTAGAAGATGGATGGATGGATCCTGGCTGCTCAAAAAGACTTTGTTTCCTCCTCTGTATTGTAAACCAATCAGCCTAAACATTAAACATACTGTACCTCCTTGACCCTGACCCAACAAGCCGGGGACTCCATCACACCTCAGGCCTGCTGAGGTATCCAGAACCAAACCATCGGCTGGGAGTTCTGACGTGGAGCCTCCGTGGATCGTCTCTTTTTTGTTCAGCACATCCCAGATCCTGGACTGGGACGAGATCCGGGGAATTTTGAGGCCGAGTCAAGCCCATCAGCCTCATTGTTGTGCTTGCCAAAAGTGACGTGAATCCGATTGACGTCCGCATGAGTGATAAGAACCGAGGTTTACCACCAACCTGCACATACTTTAGATCCTGGTGTCGTTTCTATCAAACCAGGCCACCTTTATTAATTTCTCCATGGTTCAGTTCAACACGAGTCAACATGGGCTCCCTGACTGGTCTGCAGATCTATACGTAACAAAGTGTTTTGAGTTCAGACACCTTCCTATCGAAAACGTGACCTTTTGCAGCAACTTGCCACCAATGAGCTCGTTACCAGTTCACCACCTTTGGTAGGTTCTGCAGACTGGACACGTCCCATAACAGTGTTGGAAACTGTCCCGTTAGCCCCACGAGTTGATGTTTGAACCAGCTAATGACAGGAACCTCTGGTTTTAGAAGAGAGCGTCTCCAGCAGAGATGTGTGAAGAGCAGCTGTGGGAAAAAGTCTGGACCAGATTTTCCGCATTCTTCTAAAGTTCTCTGGTATTCACGAATGAAAGACTTACGCTACAGTTATCCATCAAATAACACGTTAGCGAAATGTGACTTTAAATTTTCCCCTCGAGACGGCGTTAATGAAGTTGGCGTCGCCCCTTTATAGCCAGGTTAGTTTGTTGACTTGTTCTTCCAGCCTCCTGGTAGAAAGTGCAGAATCTCTTAATAATAAAAAAGAACATTTTCAAATAAAACAAAAGCAAATCCAAAAGCAAAAAGCTTCTCGAGAATTCCCAAAGGCATGAATCCCACTGCCGCGTTCAAACATTAAAATGTAAAAAAATAGTTTTTATTCTCTTCTGCTACTTGCTGGTCCAGATGAATAAAATGAATCCTTCAGCTCTGGGAGGGAGGCTAATTTAATCCACTTTAAGCTCAATTCTGCAGTTCTGGTATCGACTGCCATCATAGAAACGGGACCTAAATGTGTTGCGAGAAATAAATGAGAAAGTTGGTCTCCATTTTAACCTCATATGTTGTATAAGACCTCTGACATACCAGCTAATTTTACGAAAAGTGATCAACCTTAACATTGAGCTAGCTTTTTTTTTTTTTTAAACAAAACAATGAAGGGTTTGGGGTTCAGAAACGATCAAAAACCCCATTAAAATTGGAGCATGTTTAATATATTACTGTTTGTGTCTAAATAAACAAACAGGGTGTAAAACCGTGAGCTTTAGTTGAAAAGGTAGGAGAGTTTTATCTTGTTTTTAACAAGCAGCTCGGTGTGGCTGAATATAAACATTTGTGTTGATAAATAGTTTTTAATTAAACTAATTTTCCCCTCCGAGGATTTACAGCAACAGGAACAAACGATCTTCACACCGAAGGAACAAGAGACTGAAATGGGATGCATTTAAGAACTAACACACTTTTGATTTAGCCTTTTTATGGGATTTATTTACAGTAACAAAAATATAGAATATCACCACTTTTATTCTTTAAATGAGATGATGGGATTTGCACGTGGACAAGTTAACAGCGGAGACCAGATTCAATTTGTTCGTTTATTTGGAACCCTTCTCCAAATCATGTTGGTAGTTTCATCCTTTTCACAAAATATTTACAAAAAGAGAATTTTTTTTTAACCCCCCCTGTAAATGTCGGCTGTTGTAACAGCTCCTTTATTAAGGATGATGAATCGTCACTTACGTCTCAGTCTTGTTTTTTTAAGAAAAAGTTCAAGAAAAAAAAAAAAAACTTCCTCCCACCAGTCGTTTCATTCATACACTCATTTTAAAACGGCTCACAGTTTTTTTTTTTCTTCCTCTCGCTCCATTGTTCATCTTTTGAGTGCTTTAAGAAAAATCTTCCTTGCATGCTTTCAGCTGCAAACAGGAAGCCAAGAGCTTGTGTGCTTATTGAGAGGAAGTGACATCTTTGCCCTGCAGGAAGTACAATTACAGCATCGTCATCAGATTGTCCAGATGCTGGATTGGTTTGGTCTGTCCAGTCTCAAACAGTCTCTGTCGACAAACGTGATTCCTACAGATGTACCAAATAACACAAAGCCTTAGTAATCGCTAAAAGGAAACAGTCTTTGTAAGATTTTCTGTCCTTCTGTGGCAGCTGGAAGGGAGTTGGGAATATAAGGGCTAAATTCTCAAAAATGCAGCTCGTCGAAGTCAAGCGGCCGTTGAGACGCGGCTCTGATGTCCCCCTGCGAGTCAGCATCTGTAGTCGAAGGACTAGGAAGGCGTCCACAAGTGCATTGTGGGTGTTTTCCATGGAAGAGCGTTTTGTTTTTCAAGCTGTACGATCCATCCCTGAACTCAGCAAAGAAAGGAAGAAATACCAAGATGCTAAAAAATCGCTTTAAAGGATCAAACAAAGTCAGTTATGTGGGGAAAATCATGAAGAACATAAGGCAATCGGCCTCAGGATAACTGATTATATCAAGAAAAACATGAGTTTAAACTCAACACTGCACGGTATTATCTCTTTTTTCCTTTAGCCTCAGCGAGAAGCCTTGAAGCGTGAAAGGATTTTCTAATAAGAGTTTATTTTTCTATCAATTTGTGTCCTACTCTATAAAAAACATTAATCTCGGCCTCCCCTGTTCAATATTATTATTTGTCTTTTTTTTTCTTCTTTCTTTTAATGCGTAAAATGCTGAGCCGAGTTGTGCAGCTGGCTGCTCGTGGGTTTTATCTATAATACACTACATGAAACACTGAATGAAATTAAAGGAAGAGAAAAACACAAAAAGATCAACCCTGCCCCCGAATGTGTGTTTAAGATCTGTGTGTGAGAATATAAACATTACTTTAATGTGTGTACAGTGTATTATTTTTATTTTCGGGTCTGTAAAGGTGTGCTATTTTGGTGCCCGTCTCTACATCTGCTCTGTTAACTCGTGACGTAGTGCTTCGTAGAAGGTTGCCCATACAGCCCGTAGAAATCTGCATGTCTGTGTGTCTGTGAGGCGTCTATCCAGTCCCTCACTGCCAAGCCCTGCATGGACGGACCTCCAGAGGCCAGGGCCGGAGGAGGGGGGTAGTCCTGGGGGCTAACCCAGGGGAAAGAGCCCGAGCGCGGGTAAGGAGGGTGGCTGCGGTGGCCCGAAACCGACGGCACTCCGGAGCAGTAGCAGTTATCCATAGTGCACACCAGGATCTTGCGGCCGCCGTACTGAGGGAGCACGGCCTGCTGGGAGGAGTGGGAGGAGCTGCTGCCACTGGGGGGGAAGTGGGAGGAGCCGAACACAGAGCCCGAATGGTGATTGGTCAACGAGCCACTCCCGCCTCCGGCGCCACCGCTCTCGCTGATGTGAGGCGGGGCGCAGGGGCCGAGAGTCTGCTGATTGGTGGACTGGCCTTCTCCGGAGGCGGAACCAGAGCCCAGGTAGGGCTGTTTGGCTAATGACGAGGAAGAAGACGAGGAAGATGAGGAGGAGTCTTTAAAACCCGGAGCGGCGGTTTTGCCAGCGCTCCCATTTCCCTCTGGGAAGGCAGTGGAATGTTTCCGCTTCTCCGTCCCGGAGCCGGAGCTCTGACCGCTGGGAAATGCAGCGACAGACTGCAGGAACGTCGACGGAGGGGTGATCGGAACTGAGAGAGAAAAATAAGGAGAGATAAGTGGTTATTAAAACAAAAACACTATGATTGTAATGGCATGGAACAGGGATGGGAAGTGAAGTCTAGTTAAAATTCTGCAGGTTGGTTGGTGGTTGGGGAGGGACAGGACTGGGGAAGCAGGGCGAGGCCGGGAATATTTGTAGAGTTTTTGCTTAAAATGTGCATCCCTGGCCTGGAGAAAAAGCTTGATGGGTTAAAGCTGTTACCTTCAAGCGTTCGCTTCAAGCTCTTCTCTCTTTTTGAGATTTCAGAAAGGAAAAGTTTAGAGTTCAGATTCCCGACTTTGTAAGGAGGAAGGCTGCTTCCCACACACGCCTGAGACCTGCAACAAGAAACATACGAGATTCTAAACAAATGGCCCACTTGGAAACATGGCTTGTCTATTATGGACCAGAAAAAAAAGCCCCAGACACCTCCGTCCTCTCACCTGTCTGTGAGGATTTTAACAGGCTTGGTGTTCTTCATGAAGCTCAGCTCCTCTGCCTTACCGAAGGCCGTATTGATGGAGCTCAGCAGCTTCTGGGCTTCGTGGCGCTGCTCTCCCAGAGCCAAAACCTGGGCGGCATTCTCCTGAAAAAAGCGAGCCTGAGCCCGATCCAGAGCCTCCAGCGTACGGCCAAGATCCTCCTCCAGGAGCTGATGCATGCGCTGGTACTGCAGGCGCACCTCCTCCTTCAGCTCACACACCCTGTCCTGCAGGGAAGCAAACATGGACGCACAAACGTCAAGCTGCTCAAACCTAAAGCTGCTCCTCACAGAGGAAGGAGTTTTTAAAACCTACCTCCACTGCACACTTGTCAGAATCGAGTTTGCACAGCTGCTCCTCGATCTCCTGCACTCGCTCCTCCACGCGCTCCTGCTGCTTTAACAGGTTTTGCTAAAAAAAGAAGAAGAAGAAAAAAAAAGAAAAAGAAAAGTCTTAGGCCTTCGGGAAGTTGTAGCCTTGGATAACCGCTAGCGTTCACTTCTCCATACCAGAGATATTAGAATTCCTGGAGCTGGCTAATTTAGTCTCCATCCAACACACAATCCCTGTGGGGGAGGAAGGAGGGGGATGCTGTCATAGCAACCAACAGCTATTTAGTGTTTGCGTTAGCGAGTGAGGACCAAAGTTGGGGGAGCTGGAGGCAGCGAGCAGAGATAGATAAATGGTCAAGGAAAAAACAAAACAAAAACAAAACATCAGCTCTGCTTGCTTTGCCTCCTCTCTGTGCACCTCCCCCTCCTGGTAAGATGGTTTAAATTAAATTAAATACTGATACGAGTTGACAATAGAAGGTCCCTTTGAGACCAACCTGAACAAAGTGCCTGCTAGTTGGACAGCCATCATGCTTGTCCTCAGTGGGACACTGATAGTCTTAATACTTGGGTATAAGTACATTTAATCTGGCATCTCCTGAGCTCCAACTAGGTGGAAAAACGACATCCGTCAGGGAGTCTCCAGACTGTCTTGGTTCTCAGTTTACTCATATGAGTTTCAGAGGCGTGTGGTCCTGTCACTTGAATTTAGAATAAAATTTGTGCAACAGATTTGCTCTCCTCAAACCCACCTGAATGTTTTAACGGGCTGAATGTTTTGAGTGCTAAACCTGGTTTTAGACACCTGAACAGGAGCTGTCCTCTGACAGAAAACACCCGAGGCAAACTTCCAGGTCTAAAGAAAACCACACTGATGACAAATAATTACTAGAAAAACGGGTCCAAACCCACCTAGGTTATTTTCAAAGGTATACTCCAGCAGATTAAATTTCAAATGTGGGGGCGGGTACAATGTGGGCGGAGGTAGAGGACAAAATTATGTACAGGGGCAAGAATACAATTTGCACACAAAAATATGTTGTGATTTTCAAAAACTACCTGTTCCAAACAGAATTCAAGGAGACGGTAATGGAAGATTCAACTATTTTCTATTAATTTTGAGCCCATTGAGATACCACTTTGAACGTTCCCTTCACCAATTCAAAAAAGTATGACACTCGGACAAAAGAAAGGCTGTCCTCTCTCCATGTTGGCCAGCTGACAACCATAGCTTGCTTTAGATTAGTCAACAAAAAGCGACAGACCTTTTAGTAAAGCAGACTGTTTTAAAGTTTGGGATAAAGTTGCCATATTGTCATCATTTCTGTCACTAAATCCTTACATAATAAACACAAAAACAAAAAAAAAGCCAACATGAGTCTTTTGTTTCTACACTGCTAAACACTTGAATGGTTTTTTAAGTCACTTCATTAAAAAGCTAAAGCCAAAGTTTTAAGCACAAATATCAGGTAACGTGTAGCGCTCAGCTACTACTACATCAGATTTTAGCTCATTATCTGTAAACTGGCTGAGGTTTAGCTACTTTTGCATTTCCTAAAGACAGCTGGCGGTTTTGGCCATCTTGAACTGGGTTGACTCCAAAAGTACACCCAATGATTTCTTCATAAAAGCTCCATTAAAATCCATCCAGGGGTTCATGAAATATTTTGCTGACGCTACAGACAAAAACCAGGTCTGCAGGTCTTATGTTGCATCTAAAGTCTCCGTCATGCTCCATAAAAAGTCAGGAAGTCGGTTCGTGGTCACCTTTCATCGTCCACGAGACACTCTGCTCAGAACTCCAGGGAAGCTCCTCTCTCGTCCTACAGCGTTTAACAGGTTGTTGTTTTTTTTATTCCCACCTGCTTCTCAGCTCTCCTGATTTTTGCTTCCCTCACCCCAACTAGACGTGTTTATTAAACTAACTGAGACAGCACACGCAGTTTGGCATTTGCAAATATAACGGTGAACAATAATGAGTGAACGAAGGGACCGTGTCTCGACGCTGCCCGGCCGAGGCGCACTTCCTCCGGGCGACCACAGCCACAAGGAGCCGTCTGTCTCTGCAGTCTTTTTAAGTTCAGAGGTTTCTAAGTATTGCTGGAACAGTTGTAAAGATGGCTGTATTTTCTAACAGCATCCAGCTGCTTCTCAGCGAAGCAGCAGAAGCAAAATGACTCCATTAAAGCTCAAACACGCCCACAACAACTTCTGACCAATCACACAACACTTGGTGCAAACCCCTGTGAGAAAAAGTTCAGCCTTGTGTTGAGAGGGGGCGGATGAAGCCGCTATGTGAACAAAAATGACGCAATTTTCGTCACGTGACCACGTGACTGAGAGCCGACTTTGTGACGTCTCATGGAGGATGGAAAGACCTTAAGTGGAAAATCACTCTAGTGAACAGACTCAACCACTGGGAAATCAAAAAAAATTATATATATTTTTTTTAATTAAATGGAAAACCTAAGATCAGGATAAAGGAGGTTGAACCAAAGTTCAGGGCCAAGCCTAAAGAAGAACACTGAGTTGCAGCTGAGTGACTGATCCATTTTTTTTTTCAGGCTGAACGTCTGTTCACATGCCGCCGCCATCATCATTATCATCGCCACTGAGTCATTCCAGCGCACGGCAGCTGATTTTATCATTAGCGATCAGCTGCTTCGGGGCCTGATAGGAATGAAAACCTGCTCCCCCCCTGGGCCTCAGCAGCACATGGCTGGGAGTCGCTGCCCCAGATATCTCTGTCACACGCACAGTTGGTTAGATCCAGGACGGTGACCTGGTTGTGTCGGCTGATCGAGTTAGGCTCTCAGCAGGAGCCAGAGGAAGAGGGGGAGGGGGATGGGGTGGGGTCCAACTAAATGTGTGGGATACCTTAGGGGGAAGAAAGGGGGGGTGGATACGAACATGGCAGGGTGCTCTTCAGCTGTCATTTCACCACAGCGTGTTTTCCATCAGCGCAGGAGAGGAGGGCCAGGGGGAATGTCGGTCCTCACCGGGGGTGGCTGCTGATGGTGTGAGGGAGGTGAATTCGGTTAGCGGGAGGGTCTAATGGAGGTGAAGAGCAGGGCGAGGGCCGGAGGGCGGTGCGTGCGCGCTTTAATCACGTTCATCGTGAAGGTTGTGAGGGTGCCGACTGTTATGTTTTTGCCCGTGTGTGTTCGTCTGAGACCAGAATATCTCGTGGACCGCCAGACAGATTTACATGAAACTTTCAGGAAATAATCACTGGATGTACACCTACAAGTCAATCCAACTCAAAATGGCAACCACAGCTAACCCACCCTAGCCACAACTTAAACGATTATAACTCAGGTCAGTTTTATAGAGATTGTGGTAGTAGCTGAGAGTCCTTCACAATACGTAATCTGAGCATCACATCTCATAATATTTCATGCTATTTTCAAGCAAAACTGCTGTAACTCATCAAGGTGGCGGGTGACATGCATTCATTCAAGAAATGCCAGGCCTTTAATATTTTCTTGTAATTTACACAAGTGACTTTCTGAGAAAACTGTTCAGAAAAGTAAAAAAAAAAAAAAAGTCACCCAAATATTTCAAACTGCATTCAGTTTATTCAGAATTGCGTAATCTTAACAGTCAAAATTAGGTTTATTTAAAAATAAAAGAAAACTGATTTTTATTTACCAACTGAGCTTAAAGAACAATGAAACTAATCCTTCAGAGTTTTTTCC
>JAOXNZ010000064.1:20470633-20491515 GCA_028566095.1 Kryptolebias brasiliensis
TTTAAATAGTATAATTTATTTATTTTTTTTGGAAAATTTTACAATAAGCATATTTTATGATTTTCTTTCAACTTATGTTGGGTTTACAACACTTTTCAGTTCAGCTTTAAGACTTTTTGATAAATCCTATAGTTAGGGTTGGTTTGGGTTTCCTGAACTATCCCTTAGTTCTGCTGCTATAGCCTTAGACCTCTGCAGGACAAACTGACCACATTTCCTCACTCTGCTGCTGTCTTTACTCTCTCTACTCTCCATGTTTATATTTGTAATTATTGCTGTCATTAATATGTGTTTTTCTATTGTTTTCGTTACATAGAAACTACACCTGGACCAGTCATTTGATGTTTGTCCATGTTCGTTTTCCTGTCCTCTCAAACCCCAGCCAGCTGAGACGAATGACCACCCTTCCTGAGCCTGGTTCTGGTTCTGCTGGAGGTTTCTTTCTGTTAAAAGGGAGTTTTAACTTTCCACTGTCGCCAACACGCTGCTCAGGATGAGGAACTGCGACAAAGTAAAGATTCTATGCAATCTGCTGGATTTCTTAGATAGATAACTTTTACTAATTGGCATTTTATAATGTTTGTGAATGTTTTTGTACAGTGCCCTGAGATTACTCTTTTTGTGATATATTTAAACTGAATTGAATTGGAACTAAGATACTGCACAATGTAGGTGTTTATACTTGTTATATGGACATGTTAAAGTGAAATTTAACGTACTTATTGTACTTAAATGTTAAATGTTACCTATGCCGTATATTGCAGTATTCTAAAGACCTAAAATAAGACCTGATGATACACATATGGATTTCAGTTTCGTAATGAAGCCCAACAGTCAGTTCTTTTCACACATCAAAGGATGACAAAAGACACACAACCACTGTGATCTGAGGTCAACAGAAAATTTCCCTCCTAAGCTCACATCGCCCTATGATCTTTAATGACAGTAAAGGAGAGTGAAACTGTTTTAGGTGCCAACAAAGTGCCCAGTAAGATGAAAGATAAGCTTACTGTGTCACAAGTGTGCAGAGCCAAGAAGATGGTAAACGCCCCGTTGGTTGGTCGGACGATTGCCCAGGAGCTTTCATTCAGACCACTTGATTTTAAAAACCTGCAGGCAAGAAAAAGGTGTTGGACAAAGATAAGAAAAACTAATACAGCTTTGATAGAGGTGGCAAATGCCCCAAGAATCTCGGAAAATAATGTGATGTGCAATCTCATGCGATAACACCAGATGTATGACTCTCAGCTACTGCCACGTCAAAATTTAGCTCAATACCTATAAAATTGTACATTAATTTATTACTTTCAGAAACACAAACACCAATGTGCACATGCATGCATACACCCAGACACGGGCCAAAACGTTATAATTTGCCTTCACCTTTCTGCAGCGGGCGATAAAGATGTTGACATCATTTGAGCTGCATTCCTCAGACCTTGACAAGTTAGGGTTTAAATTAGTTTCAAGTTTTCCACAATACCATATTGTTTGATTTATTGGTTGTCTAGATGAATAAGAGAAAAAGCTGCATTTAATATCCGTTCCCTGGACTATCTAATTTGGGCAAGGTAAAGAAATGGCACCAGAGAAAAGTACCAAACTTATACAGTCTAGTAGTGACAGATTCAGTTGTTTTACAGTCTTTGTTATGTTACAGTGGAGCAGATCATTTTATGTAGTTTATTGGCATTGTGGAAGTTATTCAAGCTCTAATTGTGTCTAAATTTAAAGCAGTTTTACTTGTTTAGGCAGCTGCACATAATGAGAGGAGCTTCTATATCTACACGTCGCCAAAATACGAAGGGGGACAATAATGTGTGTTTGTGTTTGTGTCTGTTCCCAACATATCTAAAGAACTACTTCTGAATCGTTCAGAAAGTAATTATTGGATGTACATCTATAACCGATTAACCTTTGAAGTCAATCGAATTCAAGAAGGGTGCCACAGCCCACTGATCTTAAAAAATACAAAAATTGCTATATCTCAGTCAGTTTACAGATATCGACCTAGAGTTTGGTGTGGTTGTAGCTCAGAGTCATTCACAGCACATACTCTAAGTGGGACATCTCCCAATATGGCATGAAATTGAGAAGAATGTCATTTTTGAGGTTTGACCAAAATGGTACAACTCGTTTCTCAATAGAAACTGATCTTAGTTTAAATCTCTGGCATTAAAGGTGGTGGGCGATATGCATTTCGTCAAGGCATGCTGGGGCTTTAACTATACTGCTTTGCTGTTTAAGTAAAATTGTGCTTCATGTTTTTAATATTGTGTTTAATCCTGTGGCTGGAGGTTTATAGGATGACAAATACATGTCTGCTAAAGTCGCTAATGTGCAGCTATATCATCCAAACCCGTGTGTTTAGTAAAAAACAGCTTTAGAGTGGTGAATTCTTTGTGTGAAAGAGTAAATTCTGAAACATTTGGATAGGATTGAGATCGAAGGCTGACCTGTTCCGTACGTATCGCAGGAAGTCTTGGTGTAGAACATAGAAGCGGCTCTCATTGAACTGTCCCGAGTAGTAAGATCTGGGGCTGAAGAGTGACAACACACACACACACACACACACACGCACACACACACACACACACAGAGAAACAAACAAACCTATTATTGATGATGGAAGAACACAATTAATTTTCCTCTCTTTAAACTATGTTTGTGCCAGTATATTAACAAGCCTTACCAATCTTTTGTTCTGAGTAATTATCTGAATGAACACCTCCTCATGGCATATTTTTTTACTATGTACCTGTACACATGCTAAGTCTCAAAACCTGTCAAAGCACTTCATACAAATCAAGTTGCTGAAGGCAGCTAGCCATAAAAGTTCAGCTATGCAGACATAATAGTGTAACTGTTACTAAATGAATCTACTGGCATTTTAGCAGAGACAAACTATAAATAATTGTTAATTACTGAGTGATGTAGTTGGAGAACTGGCTGAGCTCAAGTCACATATTTTAACGTTTACACATTAAAATCAAATCAGTGACGGATATTAATACAGTGCACTTAATATTTTTGATTTAATACACATAAAATGCTGCTGACATGTAACAAAAGAGCTAATACTCACTCTTCATTTTCATATTCACCAGAAGAAACCATTTTTCCTTTGAGAAGAGCCTGAAGCCACTGGAAGTCCCTCATACCCTCAGGAATCAGGACATATTTTATACCCTGTTAAAAGAAAGAAAAAAGACACGTCATTTTTAAAATGTGTGTGGGAAGTATAAAAAACATTACACTGCTACTGTAACTTTAGTACCTCATCATGCGGGGCAGATTTGTAGCCGTATTCCTCAAAGACGTAAGGCGATGTAATGATTGAGTGGGCTGTGTGGATGTACACCGACGTTCGTTTGCCCACGTCTTCCTCATAACCCTTGACCACTGCACCGTTCATCCTGTCACACAAACAAGTCAAAGAAGCAATGGGATTAAACGTTCATTAAACTGATTCATGTTACAGTTTTAGAAATAGTTTAGATTTTTAGAGCTGGGTTGTTGTTGTTGTTTAGAGTTGTGAGTTGTCGGTATTTTCTTGCAGATAAATCTGTCAACGAAATCAGAGCTGCTAATAATAGGTAGGTTAACATTGTCTATTTTGCAAGTTGTGTTTCACACAGGAACTGTTGCAACTGTATAAAGTATTCAGTGCAGACTCACCATAAACGTCTGTGTAAAAAACAGCCCGATGAAAGAATTGCGCAGAGTAAAAATCTGATTCTACAAATTAATATTACTTTAAGTGCCCTTTACTGCAAATAAGATACTTACTGCTCATAACTTCCTCATGGATACCTTGTTAACCCTACCGTGGCCTTCGGGTCAAATTGACCAGAAGTTACAAGGGGTTTTTTACCTCTCTGTATCTCTCTCTCTCTTTTGAAGGCTTCAGGAGGGTTAAACCAACTTAACTATTCATTTAAGGCTTTAAAGGTAAGAAGTAAGACTTTGAAATCTATTTAGAATCTAACAGAAACCCAGTGTGCAAAGGTAGGACAGGATAAAGGTCAGGATTCATGTCTTTTAGTCCTGGTAGTGAATCAAGCGGCAGAGTTATGAACCAAACATAGTTGATGGAGCCCCGACTGATGCTTGTGTCAAATGTACTAAAGTAGTCAATGTGAGCGTAGAAAAAAAAAGCACGAACAAGTTTTTTTAAAGCAACAGTTGAAATACTTGTCTGGATTTTTAGGATAATCCTAAACTGGAAAAACAAGAATGAACAACATGTTTGACTTGAGCATGAAAATGTAGTTTAAAGTGAAGTACTACTTCTTCATACCCAGTGAAATGACATGAGAGACTGGAACCAGTGAGAATTTGGTGGACAGAACAGAACGACCTCAGACTTATCCTGATTGAATTTAAGTAAATTTGGGGGCCATTCAAGGTTTTATGTTGGAAAGACAAGCTGTAAGGTTAGAAAAGCTGCTCAAATTGGTAGGTTTATAGGTACATTTAGTTGAGTGTCATCTGTATAGAAATGGTAATAAACAACGTGAGTAAGATGGCCAGAAGGAAGCCTGTAAATAAACAATAGTAGGGGTTTCAAAACTGACTCCTGAGGTATGCCACAACTTGACAAAAGAGGGATGGCAAATGGTTCTGTAAGCGGTATAAATTGAGAACCAAGCTCTTAAATGTGATCTTTGACTCTCAATGATGCTGTGATCGATAGCATCAAAGGCAACACTATAGTTTCTGTGCTGTGAAAGCTTCTAAAACCAGATAGGGGGCTTTTAAAATACTTTTGTTGTGGAGAACCACACCAAGCAGTTTGCATTTGAAACCAGAATCATAATGTAATTGAACCACACTTTTTGGCTATTTCTGCTCTTTGGCTATGTCTTTACATCACAATTCATCTTACAGCAGTTAATTAGCTCATTATTTAACTTATAAATAGTTGACATCAAAATTTCTTCTGAATACCAACAGAGGGATTCTGAGGGGTGCTAGTGCTTCAGTTTCAGAACCACAGCCTGGAAACAGAAAAAAAGCTTGGAGGTTGGTGTTCAGTTACGCAAGGATCCAAATCAGGTGTATGTGGTGGCAGATGAGCAAAGGTGTTTAAAACTGTTAGCACCAATAATTATCAGGGCTGTGTGTGGACAATACTTCTTTCAACAGCCAAACAAGAACAATATTTAGAGAGCAGGAGGAGGTCAAGCAGGAAAATGCAGTGTCATCCAAACCTGTGTCAGACTTTCTGCTTTCTATTTTAAAACCTTATTGCTCAACAAACTCAACCAACAGGTTTGCATTCGTATTTCATCTCACCGGAAAACGTAATCATGAGCATCAATTTCTGCTCCCATCTTCGAGCCGTTGAGGATGCCTCCAGTTCCCACCACAGCACAGTGCACGCAGCCATCGCCGCCTGGTTTTGGAAGGAGCAGCGGTTCTTTCGGCTCAGGAATCAGCTTTACTGCAGGCATTACATCTGCAGAGCGAAATAAAGATGATATGGTCTGAGTTTTGTCAGGGTTTGGATTTAGGTTTTGTGTCATTGTATTTCTGCTGAGGTTGTTTCTCCACATTTTATGCCATGTTATAATCTTTTGATGTCCAGTTGTCATCAGTCCTTGCTCTCCCGTTTCACCAGAATATATGCTTCCTGGTTTTAATGGTTAGTTTTCAAATCCTCCGTTTACTTCTGGTCATTTTGCCTGCCAGTCTGCTATTTGCCTTTTGGACTTTCTGCTGCCTTTTTTCACTTACTATTGTCCTGTTCAGATCTTGAACCTGCATGACTGCATTTGGGTCCCTTCAACTAGTCTCAGATAATGTGTATTTACAGCTGCAGTAGAACACAAATTTCTTTAAAACTCAAAACATTAAAAAGAAAGACAACAAACTACCACCAGGGGTATATTTCTTATGCAGGCTAAAGAAGTCCATTGTCCAAACAAGATGATTGCCTTTGGTGGTGTGTAATTAATTTAATTGCAGAAAGTAATCAAATCTTTTATTGTACTGCCCCTGTTTTGGTAAAAACTTTAGGTCCACCCAGTGCATACTGGTTTATACCTGCACACATACTTATAGGTTCCCTCAGTCTTTTCCTGACTTTCATAAATAAAAAGGAATGAATACGAACAAAATATTATTGTATATATCATTTTCAAACAGCAACAAGGTAATTCTCAAGTAATTAGATAAATTTCAAATATGAAAAAGATAAATATCTTGCACACAAATAAATAGCCAGGTTGAAGTTAGCATGAGTCTGCTTTATGAAGTTATTTTGGAGCATCGCTGAAATAACAATTAAACTGCTGCATCAGTCTTGAACATGTATCTTTAGGGGTGATATATAAGAATGTGAACATTTACAATAAGTCTTTTTATTACAGTAATGTTTGAATGAATATGTAAACCCAAATCTTTAACATTAACACATTTCCTAACTTTTTATTTTGCCCGTAAAAACGCCTATTCTCATTTGTCAGTCTAGTTTTTTAGTAAATCCTAAATAAGTGACATTTATGTTTAAAGCTAAATATTTGACCTCTCATTGACCGACATTGCTGCTGTAAATGACTTCCAGCACAAGCACTGTTTTATAATGTCTGCTGGGATTAAGGTAAATGAGGCATGATGACAGCAGGCCTGTTACCCATCAGACAGACAGAAGTTGTAAAAAACTGCCAAAGCAAATACCTACCATCATATTTCATTTGCATGAAACCGAAAGGGTTGTTAAAATGTGAGAGTCGGTTCCACTCGCTCATGTTGATGTTGTCTTTGTGCAGATACAAGCGTATGTCGGGCAGGAAAGTTTTCTGGAAGTCCTCGTCCTTTGAGTTACACAGAGACTGGGCACACGTCTGGATACGACAAATACACCTAAAATTATGAGTTTAACTAAGACGGTTAAAGGTGGAAATGAAAAAATAGATAAATGCAAAGCACACAGGGGAGAAAAAAAAAAAGAAACAAAAATTTGTTCGTTCCAAAGGCAAGTGAAGGCATGACCAAGCAGAATGGCTAACACCCTTAAGTTTAACACATTTGGTATGTTTTTGTCCCGTCTTGTCTTAAAGCACTTACTGTCGGTCTAGGTGGAGCATCCTGGTTATAAATATCCTCAAAATCCCACTGAGGAAGCTTGTCGAATGACATTAAAGATAAGATGGGAATAGGAGTCTCAGCAGGAGTGGTCTTTTTGTTCGTTTTTGGCATCGTCACTGAATTCCTTCGGGTTGTTCTATAATTTTTTGTATTCTCCGGTGATGGAGCCAATTCTCCTTCATCACTGTCAATCAAGCTGTCTTCTGTGGATATGGTAGATGCAAAGAAGTCTGTCCTGTCATTAAACATGATCAAATAAAAAATAAAAACAAAAAATAATTAGCAGGATAAATTCATCACCCTTCCTGGAGAAAAAAAAGGTGTACTGAATTATAAGGGATAAAAACAAAACAAAAAAAAGTTAAAGTTCCTGTGTTAATCTTCCTCGACAGGAAACATAAACTCACCTGTTGCTTCCTGGTAAGTTTTGCTGGAACAGGATTAAAAGAACGATGCAGCCTACTGACAACAGCAGAAAAGAAAAATGTCGGATATTTAGAGCCGCCATTCCTGAGAAGCAAAGGTTGTGTTCAATCGAACGCAGACAAAATATCGGCTGCTGGCAGGTGTGGAACAGAAGCAACGTTTGACAGAAGTGCCATGATACGGAGCCGTTTGTTGCTGGAGTCCCAAATCACGCCTTTTAGGTAAGTCAGACAAGTTCTGCCAGGCAAGTCTGACAAGACAACAAACTGGAGGGTTTGATGTGCACTCGCAGGCGTGACTGGGAAGGGCCACAGCAGTGTTTACTGAGTAATGAACACTTGACAGCAAACCACAACACACACAGCCTCAAAATGTTCTGGTTTATTCCACAACAGAGTACATTTCTCTAACAGAAGCAATGCTCCCTGATTCCTTCTCAGGTGAGTTTTTCAGATTCACCTGCTGTGTGCAGAGGGTGAGTGTGGGAATGAGACACAGAGGAGACAAAGAGATTTAAAACATAAACAAGCCGTTGCTGAGAGAGTTAGCATGTAGCTGTGGTGAATACTGCAAACAAAATTATTCAAAGTATTTGACGTAGTGGATAAGTCCTGGAGTGAAAGCAGACAGGCGATGAGGGGGATAGCTTCCTGGAGCAATTTCAGATGGAGTAGAGATGGAGCTGCTCTTCTAACTCTCCCTCAGACATGTCCCCAAATGTCTCCTTGTTGTCTTTCAGAAGCTGGAAGATGGAGGCCAGCTGTTCACGCTGCACCCTGCGGGAGACACAGATCACAGGAGTACTGAGGGGTGAAACAAACAAATGATCTTTAACATTAATGATCACTGATGATACTGGAATACTGGTTTTGTTTGTGTTCGTGTTTGTCTGTTGGCAAAATATCTCCTGAACGGATTTAAATGAAACTGGATGAAGATCTACAGCTGATTAACTTTTGGACTCAACCCATCTCAGGGTGGCCGCCAACTGACCTTAGAAAGTACAACAATGGCTATGACTCAGTCAGTTGTGCAGACACTGAGCTAACATGTGGTGTGGTTGTAGCTGAGAGTCATCCCCAACACATACTCCGAGCGCTTCCTGATCTTACTACAGCAGTTTTTTCCAAACATTTTCCAGGAAGCACATCTGCAGATCCCCCATCATACACAGCGCACACCCAGTTTTCTGATTTCTGGCCGACGGCGCCCCAAAACAGCCTTTCAACAAGACACCACCTCAACACCTGTCCACGCATGGCGTCATGGATCGTGTTGATGTCCTTGCGTGGACAGATCAGGTCCCCCGATCCTTCCCAGGTCAAACATGTGTGGGATCAGATGGGAGTTAACATCCAGCGCAAGTCTGTCAAATCTCAAGGGCCAGTTCTAAAAGCTGTGGGTTAACTTGCAACAAGAGAGCAGCTGGATGGCTGTTCTGAACTGAACTGTTTTTTGTATCCGGGCTCGTCTGTCCAAACCGCAAACTCTGCTACCCATTTGATCTGATGTTGTAATCACTGTAATACAGCCACAATCTTTCAGTCTGTGCAGTTTTATTTAATTTCCATCACTCTGTCTGGGCACTTAACTTTTTAATTCTCACTAAATGTAGAAACAATACATGAATAAATCAAAATCTCAACTAAAAGTCCAATTTTTTTCAAATGAAAACGAGAAAATGCTGCACAAGGATTTTTGCAGAGCTTCTCCAGTATCTTAAACATAAAAAACAACATTTAATAAGCAGCCAGGGGTTACTAATGCAGGGAAACGCCCTAAAACATACCTAAATCTGCACCTCTTACACCTCCTTAAAATGTATAATTTTCCTGTTTTTATTGGATTTATTAAAGCTGATATTTTAAACAAATATATCTGGATTAGATTTGTGAGTTTCCAGATTGCACAAGAATAAAATTAATTATCTTTGCAAAGTGATAATTACTAATATTTTTGAAAATATAAAATGGAGCAGAAAAAAAAACTATACACGAAGTAACACATACACAGTTAAATTAGATTATTTAAAGGGATAGTTGTTTTATTTCTGCTTTGGAGTGAAGTGGTGTTGGGATGATTATGAGTAAACATTAGGATGTGTCTTAAAAATCGATAATGTACTTTTCTGAGTTGCAGTTAGGGTTAGGGATTCTCCAATAACCTGGAGAAAATTATTTGTAGATTTCCGCTGACGGAGAGGTAAAGTTGTGTAACCTCATGCTGTTTTGGAGAAGATGTTTAACTGGTGTTTATGAACACAATCAAATCTCAATTCAACTAGAAATTAGACAAAAATATTGTGTTTCCCATTATAATGTTTAGACAGATCACAGCTTTACAAAAGTCAGAAACCAAAGTTGGACAAAATAAAAACTACAGTTGATGTATTTCTGTTTAGAAATAATTAAGAATTAGAGTAAAAAAAATGTAAGGAAACATTTACAGGAGATTAATCATGGAATTGTCTGGTCAGATTTCACAAAATTGCTCTGAAATCTACAGTTTCAGTGAGACTACAACACCATGTGAAACAATTAACAGCAACAAAATGAGTAAAACTCATAGAAAATATGAGGTTTTCCTGGGCAGCTTCTTGAACTAATCCGCTGAAGCTGTTGTGACTCTACAGGTCTGACCACAGCTGGGTGGCCTCTGCTTACACGCAAAGTGAGCTCAAATGACAAAACCATTTAAACACGGTACCTACCACAACCATGACTTTCCTGGTTGTGTGATTAACTGATCTGTGAGAGCTGAGCTGCCGCCAAATCAAATACGTGGATGGAAAAATAAATCTGGGCGTTGCCGTTAAAATCAAGACTTCAACGTGACTCACTGGATTTTATTAGGGCTGTACACGAACAAATGCCAACAAACTTGATAAGACTGATAGGATCGATGATAAGGTTGTAAAGAAGAGTGGGCCAAAATGGATGTGCAACGATGAGAGAGACTGAAAAGATCATAGAAGACGATTAATTCAAGTATCAAATATCATTTTTTATAAACGCCTTTGGAATTTTGCTTATTTCTAGTTAAAAAAAACAACATGTTGAGCTGATATTGACAATGCGATTTTTTATTATGTTCTGTAAAACCTTTGAAGTGAGGCAGTGTTCTTCCTTATTACTGTGAGCGTCTCATTCATAACTCAGATATTCGTGTTGAAAATGTTCGTCCGGTCGTTTAATCCCTTTAAATGTCCTCAGTGAAACCCATCATAGTAAAGTTATGGCTCTCTTTAATGGCTGCATGCAGAAAATTGCTGATTTCTAAAGTTGTGACCCTGGAAAGTGAAGAAAGAAGACCTGGAAAAAAAGATCTGGACCTGGACTAGAGAAGAAAATAGGTGTGATCTTATGTCTGAATCCATATACTAAGTGATAACATATAAACTTGTGCTATTTTATGCTCTACTTTTGTCTTTTAGACTAGCTCTGCAATATTTAAAGTGAATTTATATGCAAGTGCACTAATGCAAATACACTAATGCCCTAAACATAATAAAAAAAAATAAACAATAAATGACTAAACCACTGTAATTTCCCTGGAAATCATACGTTTGTCTGCGTCGCGCTGCTCTGGCTCCCCCATGTGGCAGAACAAAGGAAACTCCTCAAAGAATGAACTAACAAACACTTAAAGGTGGTGAAGAGGGCAACAATCAACACCCGCTGCAGCACAGCTAACAGGGAATAACGGGGCAGCGAGGGGGAGGAGAGGTGGGATCAGATGAGCAACACTGCAGCGTCACATCAGTCGCTTCGTGGCCACATGAGGATAAAAAGCTGCTGAGGCAAACATCACTGCTGAGGTCAAGACTGCGAGTGCAAATTGGCTGAGATTTGCTTTCGCACAAATGGCCAGAAAGTGAGTCTTTTGGGACAAGCAGGTGAAAACAGCTCATACGTTACCACGTTTATGCTCCTTTTTCAGGTTAACAGACAGTTAAGTTCTGTCTTGGAGTCTCTCCTGCAACGATGCAACGATAAAAGCAGGACAAGCAGAGAAATTTAACAAAATAAATCCTGAAGCAGCATCCCGGTTTCCCTGTGTTTTCTTTATTCATTAGCGCTTTCGTCCTTATAAATCTCCTGTTACTTATTCGTCAGCCAGCTAATGCCTGGCAGACACTCAATCTGGCCTTAGTCAGTCTAGCCTAAAGCTGGGCGGTGATACAGCAGACAAACGTGAGCGAGTGAAACAACTAAAATCACATGTGAAGCAGTGAAAGGAACAAAGTCAACAAAAGTCCAACTCTGCAGCATTTCGACGTGGCTTTGGTGCAGATTTTGGTTTATAAATTAGTTTTAGTTGTGCTTTTACTCTTATTACATATTTTCTGTGGCCTCCTTACCAACTAAATTGTTAGTTTCCATCTTTTCTCACTTCATTTTATTGGTTTAAACAGAGTAATTACTTCCTATTTTGGTATCCATGATCCATTAATCACCCTTTTTTCTATAATGTTACTAGAATTATTCATCCACAACTCATTTGGTGATTTGTTTAACATGTAAATAAACCCTCATAAACCTGAAGTAAAGCTGTTCTTTAAGTTTCTGACATGAAATCATGAAATCAAGGGTCTTAATTAGCTTAAGAACCCCAAGAGTGCAAGCATAAACTGAGCTGCGCTAACCTCACTTCCTATATTATCAATGTTTATGTTTATGCTAATCATTTGTTAATTCTTGTTACATCAGCCGTAGTTAATCATTTCTACTTTACAGAGCAGGTAAAAATTAAAATCCTCCACACTTGGGAAAGTGTTAAATATCTGTACCTCTGCTCCTCCTCCAGCTCCTCTTTGGACATCATCATCTCTAAATGGTGTGACCGCGCCTTTCCAGGAACATACTTCAAGGAATTATTTGCGTCTGATTCCACCTTCTTTGCTGAAACAGAATCCAAGAATACGAGGTAATTAGAAATGCATTAAACCTGCCAGTGAGTACTAAACAAAAACATTTAACGTTTAAGTAGTGGTGCTTACTGTTCCTCCACGGGCTCTCTGGGGCTCCTTCGGTCTGGGGGAAGGAGAAAGCACACTTTAGGAGCTCCGTATCAGAGAGCCCAATGAACGACGTACGACCCCTCCCTGTCGAGGTCTCGGGCGACGAGTCTACCTCTAAACTCGCGTGTCTGGTTCCAGAACCGGGGACAGACAGCCCGGACGTGGGGGGGGAGCGCTCGGCGACGTGGGGGGATTCCTGCTCCTGTCAGAGAATTGTGAGGTCAAAGGGCGTCGCACCATCGCCGTCTCTACGGACTTCCTCCCTTTCAAATTTATCAGATTGTGTTCTTTTAGGTGCCAGATGTCTGCGTGTGCCTTTATTCCTCACTCCTCATAAATCCCTCTCTGCTGGGTTTACGCTGTTTGGCTCAGCTTGTCGGGGTCGTCATTACCTGAAGACCACCTGCAAGTATCCACTAGCTTTTCTTTTCAAAATAGGAGTAAAAATGTGCATTTCTAGTCATCGATTTCAGTTAAGACACAGAAGGTGAGTTACGTCTGGCTTATGTTATCTAGAAATATCTAAAGGTGGAAAGCAACGATTTAGCTACACGCTACACTGTGCTTCAATTATCTTTCTATTGTAACGTCATTAAGCTGAAGTCCAGTATCATTTTTTTCTCATTTTCTTCAATAACCAAATGATCTTTGTTTATATAATAAGACAGAAAACAACCCCAAAGCCCCACACATAGAGCAACAATAACAATAAGAAAAAAGGGAAAATTAGATAATTTTTTTAGATTTGATAGAAGGTTGACTTTCTTCAACAATCAAGTGTTTGTTTTCACACAAAATGATAAAGAACTATCCATACAAAGGGACACAAACAAAAGGGAAGACTGACAATATTCAGATCTGAGAAGCTTGGAAATTATCAAAACTTCCTCAACATACAATTAAAATGTAAACTAACAGTCGAGTTATCAGTTGAGCTGCCTGTTGCTGCAAATTCTTTCTAAAAAAATACCTAAAATGAAGTAAAATAGCTTGAAAAAGCTATAATAATAAAACTAAATAACATGCACAAAACTGTTAATGCAGAAAAAACTGCTGTTGCTCACAAAGTATCAATAGTTTCAAAGTGTATCTGGAAATACTTGGATATTTTCATACATAAATGTCATATTTAAATTTCATATTATAGCATTTCTTCAGGTTGTCTGTCTTATCGATAGTGTTGACTGCAGTAATTACACTGTGGTGGCCAGGGCTGCTCGATACATCACAAAATTATCGCCATTGATCTGTGAGCGCAATATCAGTATTGTAAATAAATCATAGGACATTCATGCATTCATGTTCTGCATGCTAATGATAAACATAGCACAAAAATAAGGAAATTTGTGTTTGACTATTTCTTTGCTGTAACAATAATTCCTGGCAATAAATTGTATCCCGTTGACAACAAGGTGCCTGATTGTCAACACCTGTGAGCAACCAGCAGCAATCCCATCTCCATAGTCTGGAGCTGAACTCTGTCCTCCAAGATGGCGACGCTCGCCCCCACAGAGCGGGGTTTATCAGAGAATACCTCCAGAATTTGGGAGTGCAGAGGATGGAATGACCTGCCTGAAGTCCTGACCTCAACCCCATTGAAAACCTGTGGGATCAGCTTGGGAATGCTGTTTGTCCCAGAGTCACCAACACAACCACATCGGCTGACTTGCGACAGATGCTGGTTGGAGAATGGGATGTCGACCCACAGCGGTGTGTGACCTAACTGGTGAGCAGGGTGTTGTGGCTGCGTATGGTCCTTCCACATGTTACTGGGGCCACGTTGAATAAAGTGCTAATTTGTGTCTTGCTTGTTCAGACTAATCATCCAATCTAACAAACACCTAAAAAGAGTCAAGAACAGAACTAGAAGCACTCCAAGACCGCAAACCTCTGCCAAGAACATAGGCTGGGAATTCCTGAATCAGGACCTTGTTTGACGTTTCCTGACAATTTCATCAAAAAATCCATTCTTAATGTTTTGAGTAATCTTGTGCACAGACAAACAATCAAACAAACAAACACTACTGAAAACAGAACCTCCCTGGCAGTAGTAATAAGCTCTGCTGCTCAACCCACGGATGCATTTTCCTAACAAATGTGACACCATTTAAACAGACTTTCCAACAGTAAAGGATTTAATATCAACAAGACGAGGCGTTGCTGCAACCAAGAAATAATCCACAAAGAACACAAATTTCCTGTGTTGTGCTAAAGTTGGTTAATCTCTTGCTGGCCTTGTTGGTTTAGATGATAGAGGAGAAAGTGAAGAGTCATCGCGATATTGAACAATATCGCCTTATCGCAATTATATCGCGAAATTGCGCAGATTTCAGCTCCTCTTCAGCTTGTGTGCCTCAGACAGGCTCTGAGTCTGCAGGAGTGATTAACTCAGACAGATTAGGGGAGAATTATGCAATCAAACACATCAACACAGCCCCAACAGCCCAGAGATTTTACAGGTTACCTACTGAATGCACAGACTTCACCACATCCCAGTGGTCGTGGGCGCTCCCGCTGATCTCGCTCCAGTTCTCCGCTTCCTTCTTCTTCTTCTTCCCGGCCAGGACGTGTCCGTTCTGCGCCTCGGACCCTCCACCGTCCCCCCGGTGCCCGAAGTAGCTCCGCGCGCTGGCAAAGTTCTCCGCGGGCGACGAGCCGCCGAGCAGCGACGTCGCGACCACAACGGCGAGGAGCGTGAAAATGATGGCGGACAATATGAAAGTCGCATCCATGTTTGTCTGTTTGAATTCGTGGCTGATCTTCCTGCTCTCTGAGCCGTCGCTTCTACTCAGCCATCCTTCGCGTAATCCTCACCGGACATCAGCGTTAAACGACCAGCGGGATACGAGGCGAGCTCCTGTCCGGTCAGCGCGTCACATCCTCCGGGTACGCCCCCGATCCTCTCCCTCCCTCCCTCCCTCCCCTCCGCAGGGCTACCTGCTCCAACTGGACAGGTGGGCAGGCACGAAGCTCTGCCACGTGCTCCCTCTGCTGGGTCCGCAGATAATCCCATCATCAGGACGAGCTGCAGGATCCAAATGGTTTCTGACAGAACCCGTGTACCGAAAGGCGCAGGTCAAGCCGGGTTTAACGTCAGCCGAGGGACAAATGTCCTCACCTGAGGAGCTACCTGTCCGTCAGCACGTTTAACTACAGGCTGGGAGGCTAAATATCTGCAGGAAATGTTCAGTTCAACTCACTGTTTCTGTGGAACAAATGCACAATAAAAGATCACCTTTCAATCAACCAACTTAAACATTAAAATGTCCCATCATTCAATATAAAATCAGTATATTTTAATTTGAATAGAAGGAATCCAATGCAGCTCAGGAATTAAAAACTGTTAACACTTTCCAAATGTTTATTCCTTGGCATTAAAGCTAAACTGAGTTATATCTTCTTTTGTTTTTATTCTGTAGTGCATTTATATACATATATTATTTATATCTCATGACCAACTGGATGGGTTTTAATGAAACTCCCAGAAGGTAATCATTAAATGTGTCTCAACAAATACCCTTTTGGGGGTCACCCTTTTCAAGATGGCCACCACAGCTCAGTGACCAACACAAAAACTGGCTAGAGCAGTCATTTTCAGATACTGAGCCAAAATTTGGTGTGGTAGTAGCTGAGACACATCCCCGGCTTATACTTAGAGCTCTAATTGATCTGCAAGATCCGCCATTAACTGTTGTCAACCCTGTCTGTTAGCAAAATATCTCAGGAACCAAAAGACATCTTGAAACTCTCAGAAATTATTCATTAGATGTGCATCTACAACAGATTCACATGTGGAGTCACCACCAATTCAAGATGGCCACCACAGCTAATTGACCTCAGCCTGCACAGAAATGCCAACTCATTCAGTTTTACACATACTGAGCTAAGGTTAGATGTGGTAGTAGCTGAGAGTCATTCACAATACATACGCCAGGTGCAACCACATCTTACAATATGAATATGAATGAGCTTGTGCGTTAAGATTTGACCAAAATCAGTCTTCTATAAGACGGGCAACAGGCATCCCTTCAAGGAACGCTAGGTCTTTAATATTTTATTGATTACTTGATATATTTATATGGTTCAATGTTTTTCTTATATGTAGCTCTTTATTTTTTTGAATGAACTCCTAAATTTGACTTGACTAGCTAAGAACATTTGATACGCTTTAATAAAGTAGCTACTTAAAAATGATGAAAGTGCACCGATTTGTGTTGAATATTCACCAAGACCCTGAGAACAAATGGGGAACTGGGCAACAATTGGAGACCTCAAGCAGAACTTTTTTTTGCTGCTGCTGATGCTTCTGTTGAGTAAACTGAACTGAAAACCAAGCCAAATATGGCTGCACTCAGTGGCCTGTGGGTGAGAAGTACACAAGTTTCACTGAACCTAAAACCCCAAACAAAAATCTAACATAATTAAAATAGACTGTTTATTAACGTCTGTGGTTGGCTGAATGGAACGTTCCAGAACCTTTTCTATAAACAGGATGGAAATCTTTACAACAGCTCAGTGAACTTTGGAATAAGACCGGCAACAAAGGTTATAAAAATGGACGTCTTATCTATTAAAAAAAACCCGTATCAGTACATTCTCCTTCACAAGATGGCTAATGTACTTGACTCATGAGTTTCTTTGTGAAAAGGCTACTGAATTTGTCAGCTCAGACCCAATTATACTTGAATTTGAAGTCTAGATACTTGTTTTTACGCATGTTGATTGATAAGACTCGATGGAAAATATGTAACTGAATTAGCCTTTTATTGTCAAAGACATTTATTAGCATTCGTGTAAAGCAATTACAAGAAATCTGAAGTTCACAGAAAAATGCATTAAAAAAAAACCAATATCCCATAAGCAGACACAACTGCCCCTTGAATGTTTTTAATAAGGGACCACACCGGACCCATTTTTTTTCTTCAAAGCAAGCAAGACTAGTTAAACAGTGGGTAACTCACAGAGGGGAGGTTGGAGTGGGACACAAGAGAAAGGGGAGGAAAAAGGAACAAAGGAGACAATATGTACAGCACATGTAGGAAGAGAAAGGTCACAACACAGGAGAGGATGGATGATCTGCCACACCTGTGAGCTTACAAACCGGCAAACGGCAGCGAAGGGTCGAGCCCCGGAACTGCGCCGGGCACTCAGCACCGCAACACGCCACACCATGTCACCACCGCACTGCACCGCATCTTAACAGCTAACCAGCATTACTCAACTGCTACACAACTGCGCCTAGTGCACAAAAGATACACAAGAAAGAGGGTTAGAGTCATAGGAAAGCAACAGAAGAGAAAATATGCTAAATTAAGCAAATTTGGTGACTATACATTAAGCCATTTTTCCAGACGGGCATTAACAACTGCAAATACTGTGAACATTAAACAGGACATCATTTTCTTTATCAACTTTGCAAATAAAACTTTCAAATCCAATAAAAAAAAGAAAAGAAAAACCAAGGGATCTCATTGAAACAATCCATTACAGATAGATGTATTAAGTACAAATGAAAAGAAAACGGCAAGAGAAAAAGTAAATTCGTGAACTTCTTTTACAAATCCTTTTCAATATAGACAGTTTTACAAATGCCAAAATTACAGAACTTGTTTAGGCAGATTAGACAAATTAAACATTTAAAACTTTTCAGACCAAGATCCAATAACCTTTCAGTCTGCATTCAGTGGTAACTGAAGTCCTCTTGCTCAACGTGAGGCTGTTCCTGATGTCTTCAGCAAAGGCTCAAAGCATCTGAGATCTGGAAGGAAAGACAGAACTTAAGTTATTGAGAGCAAAAACAGAAGTTTGTATCAATTCCTGCAGCTGATCTGAATATTTAAATACAGTACTGTTTAAACAAACTGGCTTTGTAGAAATAATATAACTAAATTTCACATTTGCTTACACACCTTTCTTGGCCCAGCTCTCCCCATATACTAGCTCTAAGAAGAGTCTTGCACTCGGGGCATATTTTTAAAAAACAAACCTCGGGGTCGGCTCCCTCAGAGAGGTTGGAGGAAACCACAGACACGGTTGGGGGGGGATTGCTCAGTGCGTCTGCCTGTGGTAACCCGTGAACGTACCTCACCACACCACCTTTATACACCAACTGACAGCCCGAACCACCGCAATGACGACCTGCTCCATAGCAACTGCCATCTCTCAGCAACAGGCAGGTCACATGGGCGGGTCACACACTAACTGCTCTCACACTGCAACACCCCCATCTCCTCCTCTCTTTGCAAACAGGACTCAGCAGCTTGGAGGAAAGAATTCCACATTTAAGTGAACGGTTTGAGTGAGCATCCCACCTCCCGCCCACACATACAAGTACAAATGTGAATAAATACCCCATTTTAAAATCTATGGCACCATCAATCCAAATCCTCTGTCGCCTGTGCGTGCTTTAAATTGACCAAAGAGACATGCAAAGTAAAGCATACACAAAGCTTAAACTTTAGTATACTTTTGTGTAATTTAACCTTTAACAGCATTCTGCAGGCTTTGTTGCTTAGAAATCAGCAGAAAGGCCACAGAACACAAAAATCAATTAATAACCATCTCAAACAAAACTAATAGTACAAATCACCCCCTTCCCCTCAATACCGTCATGTGTCCAGGTCTGAGTTAGGACTCTGGTTTGTTGTCTCCTGGTGATTTAGGCCCACTTTTGGATTTGGACCTGGATCTGGACTTTGACCCTCTGTTGGAAACTGGGGTTCTACTCCTCGACTTGGACCTGGAGCGGGACTTGGACCTGGAGCGGGACCTTGACCTGGAGGGAGTCTTGGACTTGCTTCTTCTGGGAGTTCTGGATTTAGACTTGGACTTTGACTTGGACCTGGACCTCGACCTGGATCTGGAGTAGGAGCGGGATCTGGAACGGCTGTAGCGGTTGCGGCTCCTGGATCGGGAACGGCTCCTGCTCCTGGAGCGGCTGCGGCTTCGTCGGCGCCGGCGGGGACTGGCTGAGCGACTGTAGACACAGAAACACAAACCTTAACATAAATGTAAAGCTTTAAACACTTCTTTATGTATTAGAGCACCCTTTTATTCTCCCCAGTGACTAAAACACTTTTTTCTGCAATCTCAGACTCAAATTGTCTTTTCATTGGATAAGTTTGTCTTGTCTAACCCTGCTAGTTGTGCTAAGGACTTTGAGCTACGCTTACATTTGAAAAGGGCTGCAAAATATATAGATTACAGACAATATCTATAAAATTGCAATTAATTTAATTTTTAAAATGAAGTCTGTAACAATGATTGTCCCTTGATATATCCTCTAATGTCCATCAGGGAGTCTTGATGCACCCTGAGCACCCCTACCTCCACTAAGGCCTAGTACCTCGTCGTCTACTCGACCATGTGGTCGTTTGTCCTCTTGTAGAACTCCAACTTACTACTCTCTCTGGTTAAAACTAATACCGCCTGCTTCTGCGTCCGTACCCCCCGTATCTGCGTGGTGGTCCTCCTCTTCGGCTGTACATGGAGTCCGGTGGTCGTCCGTAACGGGCCATCTGCACCCGCAGCTCCCGCCCGTCGAGTAGCGCGCCATCCATGGCGTCCATGGCGTCCTCGGCGTCGCGCTTGTCGAGGAACCGCACGAAGGCGAAGCCGCGACTCTCCTTGGTGTACCGGTCTCGGGGGATGTAGACGTCTCCCACGCGGCCGTACTTCTCGAAAACTCGCCGAAGAGTCTCGGGTGAAGTTCGGTAAGTCAGGTTGTCCACTTTCAGGGAGGTCATCCCCTCGACGTCTGGCGGCGGCCTTCCGTAGCTCATTTCGCTGGTATAGAAGCGACAAAACGAGCCGGTTAGGACTGAAAACTTTAGAGTCTGCGCTGCAATAAAATACTACTTCTGCCTTTAAAACTTAAAGGTAAAAAACTGAAACAAAAGTAAGATTTTTTTTACGATCTTTCCCTCCGCACTCAGATTCAACCGCGCTGCTTTTCACGTGAAATGGCGGCAGCGAAGCTTCCTTTTCCACTTCTTCTTTGCGCCAGCGTTGTCCTTTTCTGATTGGCTGTTGGACTCCCTCCGTCTTCTGATTGGCTGTCGGGCCATCCCGCCTCCTCCGCTGTAGCCGTTACTCTGCCCCCTGCCGGCTGGGAGAGTTATAACAGCTGGCACTCTATTCCGCCTTTGTTTTGTTATAACTCGATATTTATTTCGAGTAAAACTTTAGTTTATAAACTTTACCTATAATTGTGCTTATCACGGAATGGCTGCAACATTAATTATGATTAATTAGAGTTGATTAAAAATAATCTCAGATATAAATTGTTTGATTTTTATTTTGTACAGTTTAGGC
Source organism: Kryptolebias brasiliensis (assembly GCA_028566095.1). Lineage (NCBI taxonomy): Eukaryota > Metazoa > Chordata > Actinopteri > Cyprinodontiformes > Rivulidae > Kryptolebias > Kryptolebias brasiliensis. Next base: position 20,491,485 of record JAOXNZ010000064.1, read on the forward strand.
TGGAGGGGTGTGCGTGGGTGTGGGGGGGGGG
>JAOXNZ010000064.1:20518759-20530105 GCA_028566095.1 Kryptolebias brasiliensis
TGACGGTAGATAACAGTGTGTTTAAACTGACCCGGCCCGTTCTGGACCACACACACACCACTGTGGTGAAGCTGGACATCATCCTGTTTGCCATCCTGGCAGTGGTTGGTGCTGAGTTTAGATTTAGATGTTTGTTTCATCAGATAGAAGTAGTCAGGGTGTCTGACTTGTTTCTTTTTATTCTCAGGTTGAAAAAACACAAACATTCATTCCTTTCATCTGGGCGACAATGGTGAGCTGACTGAGTCAATCTTACCAACTTTTTCTTCTTGATTAATTAAATGAGATTTTTTTAAGTAACTCTTAGTAAACACTTTACATCTGCAGTCATCCTTACAGTCATTGTTGTAATTTTACTGCAGCAGTGGAAGAATGAACTCATCTCTTGGGACCCGGCTCAGTTTTGTGGAATCTCTCAGATAATAATTCCTGAAAACCTGCTCTGGAAACCAGACCTCTTCATCTATGAGATGTGAGCCTGCAGCACACAGACATGAATCCTATTTCAAGACTAGTTATATAAAACGAACACAAGTCACTGATACACACACACCATTTCACTGAGAATGAATGAAAGATTTTAAATAATCAGCATTTGTCTCTACTGCAGTTCCCATTAAACTGCTAGTTCTTGGAGTTGCATTGATTGTTGACTCAGACTACAGACTCTCAAATGGTTGTGAGTTTTCCCACCTTATACATGTCTTACTATAGGATCACAATTTAAAATATAATTATCTCACTTTATTTAGACAACTTCAAACTCGCAATAAACAGGCTCAAACAAGAAGCAACTTTCTTTCTTTTAAAGTCATTGATTTCTACACAGTATGCCTTCTGTTGGAGGCGAGAGAGCTGCTTCCTGCTGACCATAGGCATTAAAAAATGTTTTCATTGTTCTTTCAGTTCAGAAGACTGTTTATCTGTAAACCATCTATGGTTGGTTTTGAATTAAATACTTCTAGGATGACTCTGAAAAGTAACCAAGGTCTGAAAGTTTTCTTGAGGACCTGATACCTTCCACCTCATGCACCGTAAATGATCCAGAACAGCTAAAGGGAAAACAGAGTGGGTTATTTAAAACAACTAAACAAGTCTAACTAATTATTAGTGGTAATCACTGGTATAGGATCTAAAGCCAGAAAGTGAAATAACAGTTGAGTGACAGATAAGAGTGTTAGATTTTTAACATTACTTCATTGAGTCATACAGTATTTTCCTAATTCTACATGTTTGTTGACCAGGTCAATGACTTTATTGTGTGCTCACCTTTATTAAAGAATATGCAACCATTTTTGTTGTCTTTTCGGTATAAAAATTAGTAAAAATACTTACTGTATCTAGCAGGCATGACCATGGAAAGTCTTGCATCTGTTGATTCAGTTCAATAGAAATGTGAAACATGTATGTGTTGTTTCAGGATACAGAAAGATGACTCCCCTCAGAATCCGAGCATCTTGTTGACTTATGATGGGACAGTTTATTTTAGTAATGACATGCGGGTGGTGAGCACCTGCAAGATGGACATCCACAAGTTCCCCTTTGACACTCAGAAATGCACCATAACCATTGGTTCTGCTGTACACTGCGGTGCGTGTCAGTCTCTATTGTTTATTGTGTTTCTACAGCGCTTTGCACCCTTAGTTCTCTCTTTTATTCCTCTCTTTTATCTCTCGACAGTTAAAGAAATGCGGATTTTTCCTTTCTCAAACTCTTCTCGGGCCACGCAGTATTCACACGAGTTGATGAAGACTCAGGGAGAGTGGGAATTCCTGCAACTTTCTATCAGCAACTCCAGTGTTAGCTTCGACAACAGGAGCTGGGAACTGCTCACATACACGGTACACCACAGCATTACAATAAAGGTGTTCTTGAATGGGAAACTTAAGTTTCTGACCAACAAAATAAGAGTGGCTTGTGATCACTGAATTAAGCATATTAGCATAGCTTCAGCAACCATTATGCTCTCTTATGCATAATGATCACTGTTTGTATGTATTTTAATAATTATTTCAATTATTTAATTTGGTCTTTTATGACTCACGTGAGGTCCATGCTCCTAACTTTAGAAACTCCTCACATTTAGTTTCTCTGGTGGTTTAAAGACACATCTAAATCAAACCTGTACAACAGTGGGTTGGTTTCCATCTGTTTTTTCAATCTGTTTAGCAAATGTTTTAAAAAAGTGAGCAAAATACAACGTGAATGGCGATTGTTCCACCGAGATAAACATGATGGCATTATAATGTGGTTGATCAGCCCTGACCTCTGACTCAGTTTTACCAGGAATCAAAAATCTACCAGTTTGTTTGTTTGTGCTTTACAAAATCTGTAAAAACTGAAAGTTGTGTAGTGTGTCCCCAGTTTTATTTATTCACCCTCCGTCTTGTGTAAATTTCTTCCAACAGAATTGGGACACCCTTGTAGTTTAGATGTTTGGGGGAGTTTTTGAACTGAGATTTAGCCTAAATCAGAGTACACTGTTTACACTGGGTTGTCTGTTTTACCAGGTTACCATAAAGAGGAGACCCCTCCTCCATGTCATAAATTTCTTGCTGCCCATCCTGTTTTTCCTGACTCTGGATCTTGCCTCCTTCTTCATCGCTGACCATCGAGGGGAGAAGCTGAGCTTCAAAGTCACGGTGCTGCTGGCCATCTCTGTCCTGCTGCTCATCCTGAACGACATCCTGCCCTCCATGTCCAACAAGACTCCTCTCATTGGTACTGCAGTTTCTAACCTAAAAGGACAACATTTGACTTGGGTTTCTGAGACAAAGTTCTAATTGGAAGTTTCCACCTTTCAGCGACCTACTGCATTGTGATTTTTGCTCTGATGCTGCTCAGTCTGTTGGAGACGATCCTGGTCATATATTTGATGGAAAAAGACTCCAAATCTGAGTTTCATCTGCTGGACAAAAAGGAGGAAAATTGTCCAAAACATTTCCAAACTGAAAACTGTCGGACAGGTGAGACTTACATTACATTAGAAGATCTAAAGCAACATTTCCTTAATGTTTTATTTTAAATTTTTTTTCACATTTGTTTTGTTTTTTTCTGATGGCACAAACTTGTTGTTTGATCAGGTTTATCAGGACCAAGTCTGCTCAACAAACTGAACTCATTTGGAAATTTTTAGTTTGGGATGTTTTAATGCTTGATTTTTCTTTTAAGAATGCTTTCTTTGACTTTTAATAAATAAAGAAAAATGGGAGAACAGCAGGTGAAATTAAACCAGTTTTATCAGTTTATGGAGAATTGACTCAACTTGTGACCTCTGTAAATGTTTACTTAAAGGTAATATCTTCTAAAAAGTGGATATAATATGGATATGACTAGAGATGCATATTAGTTGACAAACCATTTTTATCATAATTTCTCAATTAAACAAGATGACCAAAACCAAAATGCCTAACCTAACACTTCAAAATGTAAAAATCCAAGGAAAAGGCTTCATCCACCTCTTTTTACACAGTCTTAGTGATCCTTTATTTTTTTATTCATATATGTTAATTATCTCTGCCTACAGGGCCATGATAAACATTTTGCATTACTTTTAGAAAATGAAAAACGACGTGGCTGTTCCTGCATCTGCAGAGTGTCTGAGAAGCAGCACGAGCTCCTGCCTGTTATTGAAGAGGTACAGCTTTATGTGTACAGTAGCATGCAATCAAATTAAAACAGCAAATTGTGTTTTTGTCTTTGCATCTTGCTGAGGTTATTTACAAGTTTACATCGACTTACACACAAGAGTTACTCTTCTTGTCGTTTGAAGCACAGCACACAAAAAGAGAAATCTCACTCTTGCATTTATGCAGCTCTGCTTAAGTCCAAGACAAACTATAAACACATTTCTTTATTTTCTTAAAGAAGACATTTACTAATCAGTGCATGCAGTTTGCAAACCTGCAGACATGGATAGCAAAGCATGAGATGGATTATTGTATGCACTGATCACTGTGCATGAAATAAAACCAGTTGTGTCGAGCAGAGTCAAACAGTACAGAACAGCATAATAACAGCATCTGTCTGTTTACAGGTGAACAACAGCCTTCAGTCAGGAGAGTCTCTTGTGCTGCTGCTGATCCTGGAGGAGTTGAAGAAGCTGCAGAAAACCATTTATCTACATCTCGGCTGCAGAAAGGGGGGAGTGAGGCCCGTGTACTGGGCAAAGAGAATCAACAGAGCTTTTTTCTTTTTCTACGTCATCACTGTTTTGCTCTTTTTATCCTTTATCTTCATGGAATGGAACTCTTAGAAATGTAAAATAATTGACTCTATTTTGTAAAGTAGATCCACATCATCATGCAGTGTGTTTATTTGTGCAAGTCAGTACTGTTGACTTTGTTAGCAAGGTAAACACATGGAAAATACAGTTTAGTGTTGTGCTTTTAAAAATAGTGGTTTTGATTTGTATTCTAAAAGAAATAAAACTTTGGCTCCTCATTTCAGACCCGTGAAAAGCTAAAACCAAACAGATAAATCTAGGCTTGTAAATTTATTATGTTTTGAAATTATCACTGTGTATAAAATGCAAACTGTTTGAAGATTTTTGTTTTTGGTTTAAAAGTATAGAAGTTGTCTGTTTTCTTACTGTAAGTGCTTTCAGGTTTGAACATTTTTACCATGAAGGAAAATAAGTTTGACACTTATCTATGAGATGATAAAAGCTTTATTAATTGTGTGCACTGACTTCAATATCTTTGCAAAGTCCAATTTATTATGCATGATGTAATAAATATATGTAACACTTCATTTAACTATGATCTTATTACAAAATATTTAAAATTAAAAATATGAAGAACAACAGCTGATTATATTTGATCTGCCCTCGTTCATGAATGTCTTGTTCCAGTCGGCCATTTCTCATCAGAATGTCCTGGTTCCCCAACATCTGACACAGACCTTGGTAATCCGGTTATGGCATCATTTCTTTGTGTCTCGCTCATAACACAACCAAGGTCACTTGGAGGTTTGCTGCACTGGGGTTAAAACCCTGGACCCCTCATCTTCCCATATCAAAGTCCTGTGAAATAACCACCACCGTAGCCACAGAGTTCAAGCCATGAGATACCTCACTGGTACAACAGCCTGCTCAAAGGAGAAGATGGAAGCCTCTGACATCAAGACATGGAGGGTCTCACTCCAAGGCCAGCACCTTCAGACAGTACACTAAGCAAAATAAAAGAGGCAGAGGACTAGTGAACATCACAAGCACTATACAGAGTGAATACATCAGGAAGAAAGTCTCCAGTGATGAACAGCTAAGTGAAAGTAAACAGCAGAAACCCAATGTGGGTCCATCCAGCTTTAACATTTATAGCTTGAATAGATTTTCATTCAACCTCAAATGAGTCTTGATGCTCAGCTGCCCTCTGTGAGACTGACAGGAAACAACAATGTGGGTTTAAAGTGGGTTTAATCGGAGTGTTGTTCGTAATGTCTTTACAAAGTATCAAGTTTCACTCTAATCAGATTTTTCTTTTATTTGCTGCTGGCTGCTTTGCACATGTTGCATCATCTCTGTAAATGTGTGCACAAGTCAAATGTGCAGAAATAAATCTGCTTTATTATTCTTCTCTCTGTTGACAACAAGCTGTAAAGTCACATTATGTCTGCCTCCAACTGGAAAAATGTCCTCCACCTGCCTTTTTATTCAGTTAGTGTTTCAATATGTTCCTCTTAAAACAATTATCTTTAATCACAGCTGTCACAAGAATCAAAGTAAAGCCTGATTTATAGCACATAATGCATCTCTCCTCCCTCTGTAAGCTAGTCATCTGTCATTTTTTTCCACATGGGAGGGATTTCTCATTTCAGGCAGAGAATGAGTTCACCCTCTGTGCACAGTCTTCCTCTTCTGAGAGTAAAGTACGGCAGGTTCACGCTGCAGAAATGATGCACGCGGGTTTCCTCCTCCTGCTCATCCTGACAGGTGAGTCTGCTCAAAGTTGGATTTCTGATTTGCTCATTGGTGTTTTCAAATTAAAAGTTTTCCATTTTGTTTTTATTTAATCCAAAATCTTTTTGAGGATTTGTAGTTTGCAAGTGTTCTTGCAGGGCTAATAACACTTCATAAAAAATCTCAATATTGTACCTCTCAGATTGATGGTAGTCAAGTTTTGAAATCAGGAGTACCATTTAAAAATAAAAATCAAGTATAAGGAAGAAATAAATGTTTAGAAAATAAGCTACAAATGCAAAAGATTTTAAATTGTTTTGTGTGTGATAAAAAAATTCAAGAATTTTCTATAAAGAATAAACCTTCAGAACAAAAAAGGAGCAATAAGCAAACGTGTTTTTAAAACTATTATTAATTTATAGTTTTTTATATCTTCAGGCTTATTTTACCTGAATCTAGATTCTTAGAATCAAATTACTTATTTACTAAAAATTATGTTGTGTAAAATGTTTAAAGTGTTTCACAATGATTTTGAAGTGACTTTAAAATAAATTAAATCAAAACTGTGCCAACATATCATGTCAAAACATAGTAATAACAACAACAACAACAACAACAATAATAATAAAAAGTGATTAAGCTTATGAGATTATTTTAAATTTAAGCTTAAATGCCAAATTTATACATGTTTTTTAAAAGTTGGGAAAATTACAACACAATATTAAAAACTTTACAGGACATAAATGTCATGCCTTATAATAATAAACATATCTTTCTCTCAATAAGCAAGTCTTTCTGTTTCCAGTTATTAGTCTGTTTGATTTTTCTGTTGTTTCTCTCTTTTAAGTTTATAATTTGTGACTTCCATATTTTTTGTCTCTTATTCCAAGCTAGTTTTAAAAAAAATTACAGCCATGGAGATCTTTTCTTTTCGCGACTCCTGCCTTTTTTGTTCTGCATTTGGACCCTCATCCATGATGCTAAGTCACAAAATTGTACTTTTTTTTTTTTCTGACTATACGTCTTTCTGACAAATGTTTTTTCTGTAGACCGGGTGTTGTGTAAAGTTTGCAGTTACCAGGATATTCTGGATTACCTGAACCTGACGGTAGATAACAGTGTGTTTAAACTGACCCGGCCCGTTCTGGACCACACACACACCACTGTGGTGAAGCTGGACGTCTTCCTTTATGCCATCCTGGCAGTGGTTGGTGCTTCATTAAATTGTAGACATTTAATTTGTCAGATAAATGTGATCAGGATGTTTGATATTTCTGTCTTTATTCTCAGGTTGAAAAAACACAAACATTCATTCCTTTCATCTGGGCAACAATGGTGAGCTGACTGAGTCAATCTTACCAACTTTTTCTTTTTGATTACTTAAATGAGTTTTTTTTAAGTAATTCATGGTAACACTTTACATCTGCAGTCATCCTTACAGTCACTGTTGTAATTTTACTGCAGCAGTGGAAGAATGAACGCATCTCTTGGGACCCGGCTCAGTTTTGTGGAATCACTCAGTTGTCAGTTCCTGAAAACCTGCTGTGGCAACCAGACATCTTCATCTATGAGATGTGAGTCTGCAGCACACAGATATGACGTCTGTTTCATGACAAATATCAGAAAAATAATCAAATAAAGAGTTTAGACGACAAGCATAATCTTTCAAAAACATGAAGGTTTCCAGTAAAAACGCACAAAGAAATGAAAATCACAATCATGGATGTCTAATAAAAGTCTCGTACATATGAACAAATGTATAAAAAGATGGATTGAATCACTATGGTACTCCTTCAGCTACTACAGTAATATGAAACATCATTCCTCCTCCTTAAACCACACTAACTATCTCTAAATTGGACCATATTTCCATATTGAACTTCATGCTTTATCAAGAAGACTTAAACTTTGCAGACGACAAAATTAAATACAGATTTTTTTCACAATCTGACTTCTTTTAGATTTAAAAGAGTGGCTGATCTTTTTAATCAATGAAGGCTTAAGATATTCCTGCATTTTCCTTTCAGTCTAGAGATGCGGTTTCTTAAAATTATCTACAAATTAAACTTTAGGATGACACCAAGATTTGCTATGAACAAGCTAGTATTTTACTTTTGCTTATAAGACCTTTTTTTTTTTTTACTTTTTAAATGGTTGGTGGTAGAGCTGCCTTCATCTTGACCAGTGTCTGTGGTGTTACTGCACAAATTGTTCTCTGTTCATTAAATGTAAAACAACAAAGGGTGTGTTTTTGTGTTAGCAAACTTATGTAAATAGCAACTCCATTTAAGTACTTTTCTGGTAAAACACTGAAGCCTTATTGGATATCGGGTAGCTCAAATGGTTGTAAGTCCTTATTGCAGCAAAGTGCCTTTGTTGAAGTCCCCCCTGTGGCCATTAGATGCAAACATGTAGTTAATGGCTAAAGAGAGGTTTGTTTTAAGTTTGAACCACATTTGATAAAGTTGGGATGACAAAGTTTTAGCCACTTCCTGAAGTTGCCGTTCTTTCTCTTCCACTCGTCCAGATATTGAAACTGTAAACATGATGTTCACGCTTGTAGATTTGTTAAGGAGGTTATGAGAGTTTGACTGTCTAGTTCACATGTGTTTTATTGATCTGAAGAAGGCTTACAACCTTGTTCCCTGAGGCATTCTGTTTGGAGGAGTATGGGCTGCCGGAGCTGCTTTCAAGGGCTATTCGGTCCCTGTATAATCAAAGCAAAAACTGTGTTCCTGGCACAAAGTCAAGATTGCTCCCAGTGCAGGTTAGACTCCACCAGTGTTGTTCTTGTCTCTGATACCGTTTGTGGTGTTCAGGGACAGGTTCTCAAGGCACAGTCATAAAGAGGAGGATGTCTGGTTTTGGATTTTCAGTATAGTATTGCGCAAAAACACTTATCTTGCTATCAGTAGAAAGTCCTGCATCTGTTGATTCAGTTCATTACAAGTGTGAAACAGAATGCTGTACAAACACACCATACAAAGTGTTATGTGTGAGTGTGTGTGTTGTTTCAGGACACAGAAAGATGACTCTCCTCAGAGCCTGTACCTGCTGGTGTCTTACGATGGGACAGTGTCCTCTGAAGATGAAATGCGGGTGGTGAGCACCTGCAAAATGGACGTCCACAAGTTCCCCTTTGACACTCAGGAATGCAACATGACGATTGGTTCTGCAGTACACTTTGGTGCGTTTGCAGTCAGAATTGTGAGCAATTTTTAAAATAGAGTCTTGCACCCTTACTTTCCTCTTTTCTCCCTCTGCAGTTGATGAAATGCGAATTTTTCCTTTCTCAAACTCCTCTCGGGCCACGCAGTTTTCCCGAGAGTTGATAAAGACTCAGGGAGAGTGGGAGTTCCTGCAGCTGTCCATCAGTAGAACAAACCTCACCCTCCAAAATAAAAGTTGGGAATTGCTCATATACACGGTATGCAGCACAAATAAAGAAAGAACATCACAGCTAAGCAGAAAAACACAACAATCACAAAAATTCAAATATGGAACACAACAACTCTGGAAACTGTAAATTCTTATTTTGATTTGAAAAAGACAGAAAATGCAGAAAATGGTTGATATCTATAGTTATACCTCTACTCATTCCCCTTGGTAAATAGCCTTAAGCTGGGGACACACTACATTTTTAAAAACATTTTTGCCAGATTGTGCTCATGATTCCTAGCTGTACTAAGTTTGCATCAGTCTGTGCTAGTTAGGGACAGTCAGCATGGCTAGTTGGCACAAAATCTGTTGGTGTGAGGGGAACAGACCCAACTCGACTTCAGTCACAATCAATCAAATGTTTCAACTTCTGGATCCAAATCTGGACACAGTCGGGTAGTGTGAACTGATCACTGACCCAACTGTGTTGCCAACACCCAATGAAAAAGAGAGGGTGGGATACAGGAAATAGTGTCAGAAGAGCAGAGAGCTGTGCAGACAACAGCATCAGAGAGCCGATTGTCATTCATGTTTTTTACCCTTCAAACTGTCGCCCTCATGAACATTTAGTACAATCAGTTGACAAATAGTATAGTTTGTGATTCCTCATCAGGCGCAGTTGTTAGGACTTTCATTTTTCATACAAAAATCTGCTGAAAGCAGTTTGTTAGTGTGAACTTTTCAAAATCATTTAAGACTGAAAGTTGTGTAGTGTGTCCCCAGTTTTATTTATTCACCCTCTGTCTTGTGTAAATTTCTTCCAACAGAATTGGGACACCCTTGTAGTTTAGGTGTATGGGGAAGTTGATGAACTGAGATTTAGTCTAAATCAGAGTACACTGTTTACACTGGGTTGTCTGTTTTACCAGGTTACCATAAAGAGGAGACCCCTCCTCCATGTCATAAATTTCTTGCTGCCCATCCTGTTTTTCCTGACTCTGGATCTCGCATCGTTCTACATTCCTGACCATCGAGGGGAGAAGCTGAGCTTCAAAGTCACGGTGCTGCTGGCCATCTCTGTCCTGCTGCTCATCCTGAATGACATCCTGCCCTCCATGTCCAACAAGACTCCTCTCATTGGTACAAACTCCTACCTGAGCAACAGTTAACTTGAGATTCTCAAATAAACAGTCCTAACAGCATGTTTCCACCTTTCAGCGACCTACTGCATTGTGATTTTTGCTCTGATGCTGCTCAGTCTGTTGGAGACAATTTTGGTCGCATATCTGATGGAAAAAGACTCTAAAGATGAGCTTCAAGACAACAAAGAGGACGAACACCAACTTGTCCAAACTGAGAAATATACTACAGGTAAAAATTACATGATAGATGATGTGAAACATATTTCGCAATAAAAGGTTTTTGTCACAAAAGTCAGTTTGAAACCTTTGATAGAGTGCTGTCACTCATATGGTCTCACTATGAATTTTGTTGGGGCTACAATGTGATTGAAGGACCATTATAACTTTGCATTTAAACTAAACAAGTTGGCCTCTTTCAAAATGCTAAACTTAAACTTTCAAGTATGAGGATTTAAGATAATGCCTACATGCTTTTTTTTACACAGTCTGTTCCCAATGTTTGCATGTTTTTAATCTGCATAATTGGTAATAATCCTATCTAGATTGTCATTCTTGTAACAAATCTATGTTGTTAACAGGTGAAAAGGAAAGTGGCTGTTCCTGCATCTGCAGAGTGACTAAAAGCAAGAAGCAGCCTGAGCTCCTGTCTGTTGAAGAGGTACAGTGTTATCTGCACATCTATGGGAGGCCCCTTAGGACAAAAAACATTCTTCCTCTCACATACACCATCAAACCCTCTCACATACATCATTAAACCCTCTCACATTCACCATCAAACCCTCTCACATTCACTATTAAACCCTCTCATCTAAACCATGCTGAAGCTACCTAGCTGAAGTTAGTATATGCCCTGCAGAAGGTCCACAATATGTTGAAGGATGAAAACAATAAGAGAAGGATTAAAATTTACTCTGAAATTTAGGATAT
>JAOXNZ010000064.1:20541559-20557337 GCA_028566095.1 Kryptolebias brasiliensis
CCATCCATCCATCCATCCATCCATCCATCCATCCATCCATCCATCCATCCATCCATCCATCCATCCATCCATCCATGGTTGGGTCATGGAGGCTACATGTTCAGGAGGGAAACCCAGACATCCCTCTCCCTGACAGTGACAGCTCCAGACATTTTAAGCAGAATAACCCCATAATCCTGGGGGTTTTGTTGGTAGAGTCTCCTGTGGCAAGTTTGCTTCAGGGAAGGGATCAAAATGATTCAAAAACTTTGATGAAGGAAGACTAGAGAACAGGATACCTTGCCTGGAATAGGGATACCCTAGCCTTAGAGCCAGGCCTGGGGGGCAGATTGGCTGGACAAAGCCTGAAAAAGCTACAGGAAGCCACCTCCCTTTGGAGCCACAGCTGGTGACAGGCATGCTGATTCCTGGCATCATAAACTGGTTTTTGGTACGTGGAAGATCAGTTTGATTAGCAGTGAAAAAGTTTAATACTGTACAAACAAAAAAGGAAGAAACTTCAAACTAAGCGGCAAAGAAATCGATCCTCCTCAGAAAATTCTCCAGAATAATCCCAAACGAGTTCTATTTAATTAAATTAACTACAATATGGTTTTGTCTTTTAAAGAAAAAACAACTTTTAATGACAAGCTCTAATAGTTATTTAGTCCTACACAATCTAAAATATGTTTGTAATATAATTTGTTTCCAGAAAAATGTGGGTTTCGTTAAAAAAAAAAAAAAAAAAAGCATTTTTGAGAGAAAAGGTAGTGTAGATGTTGGTCTAGAACAGTGGTGTCCAATCCTGGTCCTGGAGGGCCACTATCATGCATGTTTTAGTTGTTTCCCTGCTCTTCAGCAGGTCTTTGAGTTCTGCAGCAGCCTGTTAATCTCTCAGTCATTCAAATCATGACTGTCACAGCAGAGAAACATCTGAAGCATGCAGGACAGTGGCCCTCCAGGACCAGGATTGGACACCACTGGTCTAGAATAGGAAAAAAAAACTGATTTCAGATTTATTTGCTTTAATTTTCATTTTTAAAAGGTCACCCTAAAACTTGTTTAAAGCAGTTGCAACAGTCTAACCAGAAATGTCAGTAAGATACAGCAAATTATGTCCAAAAACCTGTTTAAAGACCTGGGGGAGAGGCTTTAAAAATAACTTTATATGCGTATCTTTGGGCACATTTTAAACCTACAATTGCAAAAACATTATTGGCTTATTTATAGGTTATGTATCTGGCCATTTTGAGAAGTCAGCTAATACACATGTGAACCAGAATATTGTCAGCATGTGTCAGCATTCATAAAGAATGCTGACACATTCACATGCTCACCATTTATTCTGCTTGTTCTAAAGGCCGTCATCTTCTCTAGATGTCCACTACTTGTACAACTCATACAGTTTGCTGTAGATAAATGTTTTTCTCTGTTGTTGCTGTCTTTTCAGCCTGACAACCTCTGTAAGACCTGTAAAGTGTGTTAGAAGTTGTTTTTTGTTCAACCCATAAAAATGCATGCTTCCATTTGACACCATTTTTCTGATGTGCTGTTTGTGTTTTGAGCTCAGCACCAAGAAAAATCCAATGTTAATTTGCTTCAAACAGCATGTAACCATTTTTATTGTTTTCAAGCATCTCCTAAAAGCTGATCTTTTGGAAACCTGATAAAGAAATGTACGTCTGTAAATACTAACAACAATATATCTGAAACTGATACACAAACACTTGGATGGTATTGATAATTGTACAAACTATCGTTGCCTAGTTACTTAATTATTAAAGGTCTTTTTTCAGTCCTGAAAGATTGTGTAGGTAAACTTTAAACTGTTACACCAAGTTTTATTTTTAACTGAAGATGTGCAGTTCAATGTAATTGTTGTTTTATTTGGCTTATATGATTTGAAAAGGTCTGTAACATGTTTATCAGGATCATGAATAAATAAATAAAAAAGTTATTTTATGCGCATATATTTTTAAACTTCCGCAACTGTTTTAACGTTACCTGTCCCTGTACAGAACACATGATTTAATGGGTTTTACACAAACTTTTAAATGCAGCATATTTAAGGGTTTCAGCTTCTTTAAGACTGCTTCAGGGTTTTCTGCAGGGGTAATCACAGCTTTAGGATTTAAAACAGGGTACAACTGGCTTTAAAATGTCTTTTTATTCTCAATATGATTAGTACTAATGGTACATTAGAGCTTTTTGATCTTGAATTGGATTAAATCATGAAAGAAAATCTCTAGCTTAAGAAAACTGAAAATGTTTTTTCTTGAGGAATATAAAGGAAAGACTTAAGATTTGAAATTAGAGAAAGAATAAATTTACCAGAAAAGATCTAAAAAGACTTGCAAACGATCACTAAATTCTGAGTTAATGCAGATTTATTAGATCCAGTTCTTAAACTGAGCTAATTCTGTCTATCGCTGCTTGTTTCCAGATTATTTTACAAAAGGCACTTTTGCTTATTGTTGAATGAAGGACAAATCAGAGGAACAAACAAATGGTCTTTTTTGTAAAAACATCAGTGGGAAATTGTCAACAACTTATATAAAAAAACTGTATAACCTGCTAATTATATTTGGTTTTAGGGTCTTACTGAAACCACAGTTTAGAGGGGAAAAATACATGAATCAGTTCTCAGAAATACAGTTTATTTATTTAATGTGGTGTTTCTATTTACAATGAGAGGGAATGAAACACAGTCCTAAAAAGCTACATCTCAATGAGATTTAAATTAAATACATTTTTGAACTTAAGCACATGTGGGTGGTTGAATATGCAACATAAAAAATTAAAATGACAAATTACCTCCAACTGTGTGTGTTTCGATGAAGCTGCTGGTGATTTTGTTTCTGATGTCTTGCTCTGCTAACAAATGAAAATGTGCTCATCTAAAAGCTTTTTCCCGCATCCTGGTTTTAATATTGCTGATGAGGAAGCTAGTGGTTTTCTAGAAGCACTTACTGTTGTTGTTCTTCCTCCTGCAAAACTAATGAGCGCTTATGTTACATTACCAGTTAAAACATACTCATTATGAATAATAATTTTATTTTTAAAGCTGCAGTAAACTCATGTGATGAGTAAAACTGGATTTATATGAATTTATGAATAATTGAAGACATTCTTAATCAGTTTGTTCAGATCTTGGGGGAAACCTCAAAGTTAAAATAAGATATTTCTTTGATTATGTAAAATAAAATTGATGCTTCCCATTTACTTTGGCTCGTTGTCTGTCTATTAATTTTATTGACATATTCAGCATGTTGGTTTTGAATCAATGTAAGACTTTAAAAAAACAACACAACAATTTATATTCTGCTCACCACAATCTTAGGAAGGATGTGAGAGTAGAAGCATACACAGCTGGTGTGTTTATCCAACAATTCAGAAATAATTAAAGCCATAATTGCTGTTAAAATATGCTTTCTTAAATTTATTTTTGATTAGAATTTTTTGTGTATGTATATCATCTATGATAAAACAATAACCACTAAATATGTATCATTCACTACTACAAGTATAATTTGTAATAAATAAGCAAAATCAGCTGTCATGTTTTGTTGCCAACAATTACGTTTGTTTACATTCAAACACTGACAAGTTTATTTCAGACAGTCTCAGCAGATATGGAGTAAAATAAACAGAGTAGGAGGGAGAACGAATCAGAGACGCCAGGTTTTCCTCCATTTATTTATTTATTGACAAAATTTTACAGAATTCACAAAATATTTTAGAACAGGTTACATGTGCATAACTGGGGAACTCCCAAGAAGCTGCTTTAGGTTATACAGGGACCCCAAACACAGAATACATTACATTTACAAAAGAATAAAATTAAATCAAACCCCCACCCAACATCTAGTCAAATCAATGCTCTTATATCACGTCACACACATACATTCATGCATTCCCTTACCTAGTTTCACACATTGTTATTATTTGAACATGATATTGCACCTATCAAACCTTATTACATTATTTGATTTCATATTTCTTACAGTCGTATTCACAAAACAACACATCAGATTATTCGGGGTGGCAAGTTCTTCCTTATGCTTCCTATCCAGATATTATTAAAACATTAAAGTAGACATAATTAATAAATGGTAATTAATACATAATACATTCGGGGAGCGGCTTACATGCATTTTGACAAACTCAAAACATGCCCTCTTATTTTTAAATGGCTTTTTCCTTGTCCCTCTTCCATAAAGCCCAGAATGCACGGCTTATATGGTCCCCGTCTCTGCAGTGGAACTCTTCAGGGTTCCCTTTGGTCTCTGAGCTTCCTCTCTGATTAATGCCCTCCTTGCCTGGTTTGTGAGCCCTCTCTTGGCAGGTTTATTGTGATACCATTTGAAGATGATGGATTTGATGGTGCTCAGGGGGAAAGCTCTGGATATATATATTTTTTTAATCCCACCCTGACTTGTTTGGACAGATCCTTGGTCTTCATAGTGTGCCTCTTGCTTAGTGGTGTTGCAGCCTCTGGGGCCTTTCAGAAAATGTTTGTTTATCCTGACAGATCATTTGACACTTAGATTGCATTGCACACAGGTGGACTTCATTTCACTAATTATGTGACTATTGAAGGTAATTGGTTTCACCAGAACTTTTTAGGGGCTTCATAGCAAAGGGGGTGAATACAAATGCACATGCCAATTTTATTTTTTTTTATCTCTTTTTGATATATATTTTTCTCTATTCACTTCACCAACTTAGACTATGTTATAAAATATAATAAAAAAAAACATTGAAACTACAGGTTGAAATGTAACAAAATAGGTAGAAAGCTGGGGGGATATTTTCGCACGGAACTGTAGAGATTGTGTTAGAAGCAATGAAATTCTAATCATAAACACTGAAAAATCCTGTATTTTGGCAGCTAATGTGGCTTTTAGATTTTATTACATTGTTCCTGCCTCACCACCCCAAACCCATTCCAGTAAAGGCAGGGCGGTGACATCATGAGTGCCACAGAAACCATCTGAACACAGATCAGAGTTAAGAGACGCTCACTGATCTCACAGCGATGAGGTTTGCAGGGTTCTGTTTTCTGCTCCTCTTTGCAGGTAAGTTAAGCTAATGCATGCAAGAATACTTTTATAGGTTTTATACTTGTTATAATGTTTTAGAAGTGAATGAAAAAGAGGGAAAATATTAGAGACTCATTTGCAAAAACTAGGGTGAAAAAAAGCTTTACTTGTAACTGTGGAATTTCTTCTACAAACCTAATGAAATGCACATAAAATAGAAAGTTTTGGATGTGACCTTTCATTTGGCAAAAGCCTGAATTTAGCTGAAGTTTAAAAAACATTTAATTTTATGACACAGAAAACAGTGGGCGTGTTGCAGTTTATAAATTATGTAGCAACATGTCTCTACAAAATTCAGAAAGTGGTGGGAGGGACCACCAACAGGATAAAGAAAATTATTCATCTTTTCACTCTGAGACACTGAGAGAAAAACATTCATTTTCATCGGAAAATATTAGGATTTTTATTTCTGCAGACAACAACAAAAAAGGCTATTTACAGTACCAAATAAATGTAACTTTATGATGACTGAAAACCCTAATGAAACGTAACACAACATCAAGGACAGATTTCCAACCTTAAGATATGTTAATTTGTCATCCACTGTGAGATTTTTAACCAGTTCTCAGCACAGTTTGAGGTTTTAAACTTTTAGGATATATTTTTAATTATCAATAGATCTACACTCTGAATTTGCCCAACTCTATTAGAGTTAAGCGATGCACAGAAGCAAATTTGTTGAGCTGTTTTTTATGTTTAATTCTTTTCTACAAGTCCCATAAATCATAAATGAAAACTGTTTTGAAAAAAAAAAAACAAATTGTGGAAAAACTGCAAGTGACCTCAAGGAATATAAATCTGAAACCTGATTACATTTTTTTTATTTACTTGTTCTTTGAATGTGATGTTATTTTTTGACTTTTATAATAACTGTATAACTGTAACACATTCATGAACTGGCAGTATTATTTGTAACAAAATAAAAAAGTGACAGAGGGAGCTAACAGAAATCATTTACGTTTGAGTCAATTTGGAGGATTTTGTCTGGTGAAACAAAATAAAAGGTCAAACACACACAGCAAAAAGCGATGTTGATAATATTTTTCATGTGTTAAGAAAACCTGGGATGTTATGCATAAATAAATAATACATAAACATAAAAAAAACTGTGTGCTTTTTTCTGTCAGGTGGATCAACTTTAGAGCTGCAACAGCAACCTGATGATGGGCCAGAATCAGTTCAAAGGTTGGCAGAAATGCCAGGTACAGAAAAACAAACTAAAAGTTCTTTGAGGTCATTTATAATAACAAAGGACAATGTCTAAAAGTTTTCATTAAATATAAGTTTTTGTGAATTGTGTTTGCTTCTGTCAGGTGGAAATTTCTCTGAACCAGAACCTCCTGACTGGTTCACACAAACGATTCACCTAATGCCCAGTATGAAACACAGACTTCACAGTTCATAGAAATAATGATTTTATTGTAGCTCAGCTTCAGTCGAATGCATGTTCCAACACGTGACGTGGCTGTTGCTGATATTTGTCCCTCAAGTAAACAGATTTAAAGGAGGGTTTGTTAATAAAAAGTCAGTCGCTGGAGGAAATTAAGAAGTAATTAAAAAAGAAAAACAACTTTTTTTCTTGTCATCATTGCACCTCATTATAATCTGTTGTGCAAAACAAATTGTTTCACATAAAAATAAATTACTTTTTTCCACTCTCTCATCAGACTCAGTAAATATGTCATATATGGAGAACCCAGATCCTGAACAATTTCCTCTGATTTTTGAACGTATTCGAGGTAAGAAACTAACAGTGAAACAAGATGACAGAGATTATTTGTTGTAATTTGTACTTATATTGTGTACAGTATTAGATAAATTTGGATTTTAAGATTGAATTTGCATTTCAGTGTTGAGAGTAGGGAAGAACATTCATACATTCACATTCCAAAACAGAGAACTGTTTCAAATTAAATTACTTACTGAAGGATGTGTCTCTGGATATTTTCAGAAAATGAGCTGAATTTTTCAGAAAACTGTAGTTTTCAGGCTGTTTTAAACCACCTGAATCTGACCAAAAGCAGTGATAAATACGTTATGAGTCGACCCGTGAAACACCACAATCATTTAACGTGGATTCTGCTGGAGATGAAAATCTACGCCATCCTTGATGTGGTGAGTTCATAAAATGAGTGGGAAGACTGGGTGCCGCTGCAGGGGGGTGCTACTGCCGTTTGAGGGTCGTGATTGGTTTACAAAACTGTTTACATTTTTTCAGTAGTCATATTTTTATAACGGTTTTAAGTCATTCATGACTTCGAGACAGTTTTTTTTTTATCTATTATTGATTATAAGATTATAATTTTCTGATGGATTTTGTTTTAATCTAAACTAAATTTCTTTGTTCACAGAGAGAAACTGACCAGACTTTCATTTCATACATTTGGGTTTATTTGGTAAGCTTTTAACTCAAATACAGTATTTCACACGTACTCTTATGTTGTGGTAAATCAGATTATATGTTTGAAACTGCAGAATCTCATTTTTGATTCCCCCCCTCCTGCTTGCTTATGTTTGCTTTACCCTCTTTTCAATTGTGCTGTTGTTGTTTTTTCCTGTGCAGAGATGGGACAATGAACATATTTGGTGGGATCCAAATCTGTTCTGTGGGATTGATCACATTTTAGTTCCCACTCAGTATTTGTGGATGCCAGATCTGACTATTGAAGAAATGTAAGTTTAGATTTACATTCACATACACAAAAAGATCTACATGTGGTCAGAATTTAGAAAAATAAGAGCCTAGAACAGTAAAGGGCACAAATATTAACATGTTGTGATGGTGCTTTGCATGATTTAGTTTGCTCCCACTGTAAAAAGCATGCATGTTAGATTAATTAGAGATTATTTGAGTTTAGGAGTAAATGTCTGAGTGTCAGCCTTCCTAGAGTTTACCCCACTTCTTGCTCTATGACCTATAACAGCTGATGCAGGTTCTAGCCCCTGCTGATGGCAACAGACTTTCCTCAGTGCTTCCCAACCGCACTGTACAATGAAAACAGCTTTTATTTAAAGATCCAATTACTCTGAGTCACGTTCTTTCACCTTTGGTTATAAAGCACTATATTTGGGATTGTTCTAGTACA
This sequence comes from Kryptolebias brasiliensis, assembly GCA_028566095.1. NCBI lineage: Eukaryota > Metazoa > Chordata > Actinopteri > Cyprinodontiformes > Rivulidae > Kryptolebias > Kryptolebias brasiliensis. The sequence continues at coordinate 20,549,727 of JAOXNZ010000064.1, forward strand.
CAGTGAAGTTGTGTATTCTGCATGTAAACCAAAACAATTTGGATTTTACATAAATGTTACAATTTATTTGTAGATGCAAAAATGTCTGAAACTTAAGACTGGAAAGAGGATGAAATATACCTTTTATGACAGTGCAGCAAGTAGGTCCTCATCTTTATTTTGTTCTCCTGAAACTCATTTACTGTCAGCTCTCAGGAGATTGTAAATGTTTCACACTAACTGCATCTTGAGAATCAGATGCTTTTTGCCACAACAATTTACAGCAATAAGAGCAGGTTTTCTTTTTATTGCATGCACGAAACCTTTTTTACATGTGGACAAACTGCACCAATGCAGATAGACGCTCTTTGGTTTGAAGTGCATCTCCTTTTGCAGGAGTTTTATGAATTAGGAAGATGAGCATTTTCTGGTGGGATCCCATTTAGCAGCTGCAAAAGCCAAACAATATTTTAGTTCTATTTGTTTAAATATGACTCTGTGCAATTTTGAAGTTTTTTTCAAAGTGGTTTTCTGGCATGTTACTGTACCTGCATAGAAGTACCTTTATTTTATTTAACCAGGCAAGTCCCATTGAGATCCCAGATCTCTTTTTCAAAGAAGGCCTGGGGGCAGCCTAACATGCATGTTTTTGGACTGTGGGAGGAAACCAGAGCACCCGGAGTAAACCCACGCAAACACAAGGAGAACATGCCCCAGGTCCAACCCGGGGCTTGAACCCAGGACCTTCTTCATGTGAAGCAACAGTGCGAACCACTAATCCATCGTGCTGCGAAGTAAAAGCAAGCCTGTTGCAGTAAACCACTGTTCAGTTTATAATTTTTCAACTACAATGGAATCACACAAAATATTGTGCCAATACGGCATAATTTAAAGCTTTGCCAGATATTTGTCCACACTTATACTCTACTTCCTCTAAAACCAATTGGTAAACAGGGTAATGACGGAAAAAGCAGATACATTTAAATTTTAGACTTGTAAACCCAAATTAGGCTTTTTTATATACTTTATTATGCAATATGTTGCACTATTTGACTTTTACTTGATTTAATGTCTTCAGTATGTTTGCTGTCATTTGTTATCTCACAGGACAGAGCAAGACAAAGCCTCTCCGAGTCCTTATTTCAACATTAGAAACTACGGATGGGTTGAATTTAGAAATGATCAGGTGGTGATCAGCTCATGCAAGATGCAAGTTTACAAATTCCCCTTTGATGTTCAAAGCTGCAATATCTCCTTCAAATCAATCATGCACTCTGGTGAGCCCTGAAAATGTTCTTTTTACTTCAGTTATTCATGGATAACACACTATCAGATATACAACATGTACATTTGTTCCCTGTTGACCTGCTCAGAAAACTCACAGTTGTCTTTGTTTTCCTTCTCAGATGAAGAAATAAAGTTATTCTACCAGAAGAACAATATAGAGATCACAGAGCGGTCTCGTGAATCAATACAGACACAGTACGAGTGGCTATTTGTCAACATGACAGTCACAAGCAAAACTGTCAAACATTTTGGCTTCAACCAGACAAAGATTGTTTATACTGTGAGTTTTAATGGTCTCTTTCATAAGTGGAATATGTTGAATTAACATTACATGCATCATTGGTAAACTATAATCCCAGAAGCAGCCTAGTTATGTGCCGGCCTTCACTGCTATGATCCTTCTTCAGTAGAGAAATAATTAGAGTGACTGTTAATAAAAGTTGGGTGACATACAGTGTTAGACACAGCAGGATTTTTCACATGATGTAAAATTATATTAAACATGACAGAGAGACAGACACATACTGTAAAATAATAACTGGTTATTATTCATAACAGTCATGTTTCTTGAGTTAGGGAGAGGGATGAAGAAACAATTTCTATTTTGACATTGTGTTGAGTGGAATGATTAGCAAGGTTAGCAAACTGTGACACAAAATACAGTAGTGTAGATCAGTGGTACCCAATCTTGGTCCTTGAAGGCCACTATCCTGCATGTTTTAGATGTTTCTCTGCTTTGACACACCTGATTTGAATGAATTCGTGATTGACAGGCTTCTGCAGAACTTGAAGACCTGATAAAGAGCAGGGAAACAACTAAAACACATATGGCAGTGGGCCTCAAAGACCAGGATTGGGAACCACAGGTGTAGATTCTCAGTCATCCAGGACGTGAGGATCCTAAGCAGTTAAAAAGAAGGTTTAAATAGAAAAGGCATTTCACCTCTCATCCAAAAGGGAAGACAGGTGGTCCAAAAGAGAAGTAAAAGAAGCCATTTACGTTAAACTTGAAAATCAACATTAAACTGAGGAGGTGGCCTCAGGTTCCATCTTTCCAACACTTGCTATGACTCTTCTACCTAGGAGATCTCACAACCATCACACCTTGAAACATGTGACCAAAACAGCTCATGTGTTGGCCTTGTTAGGGAGCCTTCAACAAGCACCAACAACTCAAACAACTCACAACAACTAAAGCAAACGTTGCAGAAAAAACAACAATATACATCAAGTATACATTTAAAATTCATGAGAAATGAGAATACTTTTACAAAGATCAACACTTGTGTATAAATAACTTACCCTGAACACTTTGAACATTATGAGGAAACCTCATTCCTTCATCCCTCGCTGGATACTCTTCCTGAAATTGTCCATTTTCTCTGACTCCCAGTGAATAGTAGTTAAATGTGACACAAAGTAGAAGATCCACACCCTCATCAGTCCTCAAAAAAGGATTCAGTGTTTGCTCTTGGATTCTCCAGCCTCGTCTTTTTTGCTTGTGTTTACAGTTTATGGCATCTATTCTTAGTCTTCTTTTTTGTTTCTGGTGTATTTTCACGGCAGCATTATAGCGCCACATACAGATCTGACATAGTTACAACAACGTTTGGATCATTTGCTGTGTTTCAGTGTAGATGAAAAGGTTTCTAGAACCAGTGCTATGTTTATTTAGGAAGGACAGCGTTCTTGTGTGGATGAGGTTTAAACTCCCAACCTACAATCAGAACAGATGAAGCCTTTTGAATGAGAGGTGAAACATCTTGAAGAAACAAAATAAAAGTCCACTTGTCTTCTATTTAGCCACTTACATACACAGTGATGCAACAATACAGGGGTCCAAAAATGAAAACAGAAGCAGCAAGCGAAAAGTAAAAGTGCCGAGTACTCCTCCACGTTCTTATGTGACATCATATGTTGAAGAAAAAACTCTTTCAAATGCAAAGAAGATAATCTGACAAATAATTTTGCAGGTAAACATGCGGAGATGGTCTGTCCTCTATATTGCAAACTTCATGCTGCCCGTCCTTTTCTTCCTGTGTCTGGACTTTGCCTCCCTCCTGATGTCAGACACTGGAGGTGACAAGATCGGCTTCAAAATCACCGTACTGCTTGCAGTCACAGTAATGCAGCTTATTCTCAATGACATTCTTCCCAGTTCGTCAGACAAGATTCCACTAATTGGTAAATTTCTGCTTTTGTTACCCACGATTCATGAGCAGGAAATGCACATGCTAAATTAGCATTCTGATTTTGCTTGCTCCCTTTAGCAGTTTACTGCATGGGCATTTTTGGTCTTATGCTGCTCAGCCTCTTGGAGACAATTCTGGTGATGCATCTAATTGATAAAGATGCATCCCAGGACAATGAGACAACCAAGAACCAAAGCCTGGATGAGGGAAAAGAGAGAAACCAGAACAATTTCTGCAGGTGTTTTCTGGGTGAGACTGTTTACAATTTCTACAAACCCTGAAACTCAATTCCCATTTTTCATCAATCCCAATTTTTATCAAGCAACGGTGTTTTGCTAATTTGATAGTAAACACAGTTTTGATTGAAATACTCATACACTGATAGGTTTTAATGTTTCAGGGACAATGAAACCAAGTGGCTGTGCATCTGTCAATAATAAGTCAGCTGATGGAACATCGTCAGAGGTGAGAAGTGTGTTACACTTTAAAGGGAGCAGTTTGCAGTATCAGTTTTTTTTTTTATGAGACTGACTCTAACCTGTTTTCGAAAATTACATCTGCAGGTTCACAACAGCCAATGCACTGAGGTGTCTCTTACCTTAGAAAAGCTTTCAGACGAGCTTGGAGAGATTAAGGAAACACTCGCTCTTCTCAGCTGTGGAAAGAAAGATGAGAAACCCGGCTACTGGACCAGAGTGGCTCAGAAAATCAACAAGGCTTTTGTAATTTTCTATGTCATAACAGCCACTCTGTTTTTATTGACCATCTTTACAATGTGGTATTCTGAAGATGAATAGGAATGAAAAGTTAAAATCTCTTCATTTAAGACAACAAATAAGTCATCTAGGATCCGTCATCTGTGTTTGATATGTAGTCCCTCACTGGTGTTGCATATCACGCTGGTGTTAATCATCAAGAAATATATGTTGTGTATTATTGAATGACAGGTTTTTTTATTTTGCTTTTGATAAATTAAAGGAACCAATTATTTGACGCCATGTTACAGAAAAGCTTGGCTCAGAGAATAACTTGCATGTTCTTGATTGCACACTGACTCTAGTGCGAGCAGCACAGCATGTCACTGTTTCATGTCAGAATAATAGTTTACTGGCACATAGTCCTAAATGTTGAGGATTGCTGCATCATAAGACTAGTTTTGTCTATAGAAATGTGGTGTTTGAAAAAATAGATTCATATTTTAGACACCCATTATGATATGGTAAAGTTTCTAGTTCACTGGAAATGCAGCTCTTTCAATCGTTAAAACAACTTGCATATTTGCAACTGTGGGAATATATTTAAATAGCTGATTTGTTTTTGCGGCTATTTCACATTTCCATGTACTATACTTCATGTATTCTTGTGAACAAATAAATCTCCTGATAACTTCTATAGAAACTATTTACTGTGCTTTCAAATAAACAGTTCAGACAAGCGTTTTCTTTGTCTTTACAACTCTGGAGATTTTAATTAAACAGTATTTTCTTAATGAATTTTGCATTGGCTAAAAGCAGATGTCAAAACCCTAAAGCATTTAGACTAAAACAGTTCTCAGATTAGTGAGGTCAGTGTTTGTGCTGCCAGAACAAAAGATGCTTGATTTTAAAAAGGGGGATAAAAGACACAGTAATTGTTAAATCTTTTTTTTAAATGTAATCAAAACTTTTTATCACAGCTGTCAGCTCACCAATCATATAGAGAGCACTGATGTATTCAAGAACACATATTTTTTTGTTAAAATCACAGATTTATATCGTCCACAGCTTTTTATGCCAGAATTAAAGCTAAGACCAGATCAAGATGAAATACATCCAAAAAAAAACCTTAGTTATAATCTTTATGGTCAACTTTTGAAAATAATGTGCATGATTACCCACAATATCACAGGAACTCATACAATCTGTAAGCGCTCAGACTATGTGTTGTGAAGGATTCTCAGGTACTACCACAGCAAATTTGTGCTCAATATCTATAAAATGGACTGTGTTTTGGACATTTTTCTTATTTTGTTATGTTGAGTAGCTGTGGCAGCCATCTTGAATTGGACTCTCCAAAAGTTAATCAGTTGGGATATGTCCAATAAATACTTTCTAAGAGTTTCATTAAAATCTGTCTATTGGATCACGAGATGTTTTGCTAACAGACAGGATTGACTCCAGCAATTAATGCCAAGGTTTTAAATAAAGATCTTTTAGCATTCAAAATATATATTGAGGATCACTCTCAGTCACTACTATACCAAATTTTAGCTCAATATCTGTAAAACTGACTGAATTATAGGCATCATGCATAACGTTATTTTCAAGATTTGACCAAAATGGCGTTTACTCCATCATTGTTCAACATAAGATGGTTTTCATTTGAAACTCTGGCGTGACAGGCAGCAGGTGTGATGTACTCACTCAAGAAATGCCAGTGAACTTAATTATTATTATAGTTAAGAGTTAGTGATGTACATTTAACTAAAAATTGCAGCATGAACCATTTTTTACTGTAGTGTACAATGTGTGTAAAGAATTTCATTATTAAATAGTTTGTGGACTTTAATCTCAAAAACAACAACATTAAAACCCTTCCTCTGTAATATTTCTTTTCTTCTGATTGGCCCTACGATACTGTTGTAGAGCGCTACACATTAGTAACCACAAAAGAAACGAGAGATTAAATCTTTTCTTGAGAAAGCCACATTAAACTATTCAAATCTGAGTGCTGAGGGTGTTGTCTCCTGACAGTGGTATTAATGCAGCAGAAAACAGAACCTTCTCCAGAAGGATCAGAGAGGGCAGATCTGCTTTCTCACCTCTCAGACATGATTCTTACTTTCATCCGCTTCCTGCTCCTCCTCACAGGTAAGCTGAGATCATGTTGTGAGACGCATGTGGTTGAAAGATTTTGTTGTTTGACTTCACATTTTTTTCTCCATTAGGTCATTAGACCGATATGTGGATAATAAACAGTCGCACTCAAACTGTCTTCTTTGGGTGTAGCCAACATGCAGAATTACTGACATGCATTTTATAACCTGGTGCTCAGTTTTATTAATATTAATCACAGCTGTGTTTTCAGTTTTTCTCAATTCCTCTGGATATATTAGCCAGGCAGGATTGATTTCAGCCAAATATCAGAAAAGCATTTGTTCGGAAGTGTTGAATTAAAAAAAGAAAACAGAGCCAAAAAACTGTTGAGCATTGTTCTAATTTAAAAGTGTCCCCAATTTCAATTACAAAGAGGATTTTATATAAAGTGAAGTAAAGAAACACAGTAGAACAGGTGAGGCTGTGGTGCTGCTATGTTTCTGGGGGCCAGCTGGTTTTCCTGGAGCCTCAAAATTAAATTAAATAATCAATATTTTCATCACTTCTCATCCAGAATAGTTCAAAAATGAGTAAATGCATTCAGTGCATATTTGAAGCAATAGAGATTCTTCTTTTTGCTTTACTGACAGGTGGAAATACCTTCAGTTCAGAGTCACAAGAGAATCACAAAGATGATCAGACCTCCAGTGAGAGCTTTTCAGAAATGGCAGGTTCAAACCCATAAACTCTATATTTCTGCTATAACCTTCAACACAAAATGGAGACTGAACACATTGTTAGTTATCTAGTTTTGTTTTTTGTTAAAACAACACTTTGTGGTTAAAAGCGAAAAAACAAACCAATAGAGGTGATGTTGATGTGGAGTCAGATAATATTGGATTAGGGAAGGAGATGGTTTCATTAAACACATTTAAAATTATATTTTTGGTCATGTTTTGATGCATACTATTTTAATGAAGACATTTAATGGTTTATTTTATTTAAAGGTTACTTGTTATTGTTGATAACGTTGCTTTATTAGGTGTTTTATCTGACATGAATGGATATTCTTTGGTCAGATAAAGATGCACCCTATTTTTAGGAAGAGATTTTATGTTTCACATTATTATGTTTACTGTTATTGTTGTCTAAGTTTGTTTTATGAAACTATGTTTTGTTGCCAGTTTTGGCCAGAGCACTCTTGTACATGAGATTTTTAATCTCAATGAGTTTTTTTCTGGTAAAAAATAAAATATAATAACAATAATAATAATAATAATAGTGGCACAGCGGCGTAGTGGTTAGCGCTGTCGCCTCCCAGCAAGAAGGTTGTAGGTTCGAAACCCGGCCTGGGGCCT
>JAOXNZ010000064.1:20557437-20573920 GCA_028566095.1 Kryptolebias brasiliensis
TCTATGTGGCCCTGCGATGGACTTGCGACCTGTCCAGGGTGTCCCCCGCCTCTCGCACAGTGACTGCTGGAGATAGGAACCAGCTGCCTGCGACCCGGAATGGAGAAGCGGCTAAAGAAAATGGATGGATGGATGGATAATAATAATAACAGATTCAGGCTAATGCAGAGTCCTTCTCTGCCACTGCAAAGCCAGTGAAGACTCACAGTGAGTAATAATGTTGCTAAAATTGATCCCAGGAGCGCCATCTTCTGGATAACACAACTACTCCTCCTGACTTGATTACATTTATAAGGAAAAAACGTTACATCATAATTCAGTTTAATCAGAAAATTAGTTTGCTTGGACATGATTGTAAATAATATAAAGATGTGCACTTTCTTTAAAATGTGGAAAATACGTGATTTATGTAATGATCCAAAATTGTTCAATCAGAGCTTTAAGGATTTGCCAGGTATGAAATCTTACAGTATATTTAGCTATTTAAGAATGGTATCATTTTGTCCCGTGGGCTTAAGAGGTTGATGCAGAGGGGCATCTTTTGGCAATTTTAAGGGTGATATTTTATATAATTTTTAGGTTTAACAGAAAACCGTCTGGAAAAAAAAAATCTTAAAATGTGCAATATGAAGTATAACACAAGTTTTTTCATCTTTAATTGACCACGTTTGTTATTTTTATTTAAATTTTATTCCAGTTTTATTCTGTTTAACCCTATCAATATACCTTCACTAGATTAGATTCACTTTGAGGCTTGATCTGTTTGAAACAAATAATAGTTAATTTTCCTACAGGATATAGAAAGACATACCACAGTGGACAGTTCTGGTTATGTGCACTTTAGGAACAACCTAGTTTCTAAAGTAACACCAGTGGTTGTGAAATGAAAAGTATTGTTTTTTTTAACCCATTATTTAACTATTTTCTGAGCTTAACAGTGGCTCTTTTGTCATTATCCTATTACCCAAGTGTTTTAAAAGTTAGTTGTAGAATGTATGTATTCATTAGGTATTAATATAATAGTACACATAATACAGTTACATAAATTTAAAACTTTACTGGAAAACAAGTGTCATTTAAGACTGAACTCTTCTCATTTTGACCTGCTCATCTGTAGAAAAATGATGTGATTTATGTTTACTGGATCTGTGGTTATTCTAGTAAATAATTTTACCAGTAATTTGTGACATGTATTCAAGTCATGTGACATGTAGTACAGATGAATTACGATTATTATTCATTTATTCTACTCAAACTCATTGCTAAAATAAATAAAAGTCTAACCTTCCTTGGAGGAATGCATATCACCCGCCGCCTTTCTTGCCAGAGTTTTAAACTAAAATTGTCTTCTGTTGAGAAATAAGTTGTTTTGGTCAAATCTTTAAAATATTACAATATAATATCTAATGCTATCTATCTATTCACATAGGTAGCCCTCAGCTACTACCAAGTTTTTTTAAAAGTTGTTTACCAATACTGAAACATAAAAATATTTACACTCTGAGTGTGCATATGAATCTATTAGCTAAGATATTTAATATTTTGTACTGGTAAGCAACTTTTCCAACTCCCTTTTAAAAACCAAAGTAAATTGCACTTTTTTCTCAGTTTCCAAAAGAAGAGGAAATCCCTTCTATTAGTTCTGTTCTGAGCTGTATGTTGTTATAAAGGCTGTTTATTTCAGCTGCTTCTACCCTAACTGTCTGACAACAGTTTTTTAGTTTCAGCAAGACAATGAGCATAGGATTAGTGTCCTGCTGAAAGGACACTGGTTCCAGGGTCTAAGATATTCCTCTGAATATTTGGTTTGTTTTAGGTTGTGATTTAGTGTTTTTTTTTTCTTTTTTAACTGTCCCTTTGGTTGCAAACAGCCTATAAAACTTCTGATAGGTTAGTCCTGCACTTATTCAACATCTGTGAGGTTTCTCTTGTTTCCTTCCTAAACACGTTAAGCTAATTGGCGACCTGTTCAGGGCGTACCCCACCTTTCACCCAGCTCCCTTCAACCATGAGAATGAAAATGAACAGATAAGCAATTAAAATAAAATAATATAACTAATAAAAATGACACAAATAATCTTTAAATATTTAACTGTGGAAAAAAATCCATAGACCAATGACAGTTAAAAAAGGTGCATCACTGCAGATGCTTCATTAGACCAGCTTCCAGTTTACAATAAATATTTGCATCAGACTAAGATTACTTTTTTTGACAGCATTTGAATAGATTGATTGAACTACTGATCGTTTTAAGGAGAGTTTCAAAAATGGCCCATCGTTTGGCCGTTTGTGTATTTTTCTTCTAAATGTTTGCTGAGCTGAGCAACAAGTGAGTCCACTGCAGGACCAACACAGAAACATAAAGGCAACCATGGATGCTCACACACATACTCCTAATGTCAATTTGGAATCACCAACTAACCCAAAAATAACTCTTCTCCACATTTCACACTTCATTTCCACAGCAGAAATGAAGACAAGATCTCCAGCTACTGAGCCAGAGCGACTCAAAAAATCAACAAGAATTGAACAGTTTTTGTGTCACAGTGGCCACTCTGTTTTGTGCTTGTGTTTATTTTATTACACTGGTTTTGTTATATGGTCAACAAAAAGGGTGAGCTGGTATGTTTGCCATCAAGACAGATTGAACTTATTTTATTTATTATTCTAAATAACAGACAGGTATGCATTAAAGTGACTCCACATTCTGTTGCTGAATGAGCAATTATTAAGAATATAATTACTGTAAAGATTTTTTTTCTCCTTAGTGGGTTTATGTTGTTCTCTCTGTCCCCCACAGAGCACCACATATCCATAACCACAATGGAAATGAGAGACAAAATCTTTTAATGTGAAAACCACATTAAACTACTAAAACCTGAGTGCTGAGGGTGTTGCCCATCCCTGGCAGTGATATTAATACAGCAGGAAACATCTTCAGTCAGCTCAGAGAGGACAGAGCGGCTCACTCACCTCTCAGTCATGATTTTTACTTGCATCTGTTTTCTGCTCCTCCTCACCGGTAAGCTGGGATCATTTTGTGTGGTGCTTGTGGTTGTAAACTGAGAAATGTTTTGTTGTTTGACTAATTTATTTTTCCCCACTAAGTCTTGTTGATTATTAGACTGATAGGCGGAAAATACAGAGCAACAAGGTTCCTTAAAATAGACTTAAAAAACAGCATTTTGTGGCCATTGTGAGTAGCAGGTTCTGGCAAAAGGATAACGCCCATGAAATTGTGAGTTTCAGACTTGTTTTTCATAAAAATATATTCTATTTGGCGGTGGTATATTTTGAAATTGGACGCAACCAAACGCGGGAAAACGAAATGAAAATGTCTTAAAGTCCCACATAAAGAGGGACATCTGGTCACCTTGTGGTTTATGAAAAAGTGTCTAGGATATAAATGAAAAAACAAGTACATGTATTGAATTTTTCTTACGGAACAATATTTAAAGGGGTAGAAGTTTATGGCTGGGCATTTGATTGAAAAACATACCAAAATTTTCTTTCTTTCAGGCGAAAATACCTCCAGTTCAGAGCCCCAGGAGCATCATAGTGATCAACAGAATTCCAATTACACCTCTATAGAAATGCAAGGTACAAATCCCATGCATAGTGCTTTATTGTCTGAAAACAGTTCAAACCAGCAGTGAGTATAACATGCCTACTCATCTTGATCTAAATGCACCTTGAAATAATAATAGTGCTTGATTATACACAGGAATGTAAGAATTTATACTCTTTTAAGGTGCAAATACTTCATATTTAACTATTATTTGATCTACATGATGATCAAGCTTGGTTTAATCAAAGCTTAAAGGAAATGCCAAGTAAAACGATTTGTTTCAACCCATCTCCTCAATACATTATATCACAAATATATTTTATTGTGTTCATTAAATTTTATACAGACCAATATATCATTGCATAACCATTAAAATTATTGTGTCATGCAAAATATCACTTAGTATCACTGATTGTTTTCTGTGACAGGTGAAAATACAACAACTGATGAACAGTCAGATTTTGACAAGGCGTCCAGTCAGACTTCTGAAGAAAACTGTAAGATTAAATCCTTTGATTATGTACAGAAATTGAATAAGTGTTGATACTGAGCACACATATTATTTATTTCACTTGTTGTTCCAATCTAGTTATGTGTGTAATCGATGCACAAAAACTGCTGACATTAGCATTGTAAAACATTGTTTTATTGGCTTACTTGATAAGAGAATGCAGTAATACAACATGGATAAAACATATTTTCACTTAAGAAACTGTTAAAAAGTGTCTTAAAACTGTTGCAGACTAGCTTCTGCTCCATTCACAGGACAATGTTAGAAAGACAAAACTTACTTTTTTACAAGTTATTGCTTGTGAAAATAAGATTACCTGTCTTTTTCTCATGCACTTAAATCACTTTATTAGTGTAACACTCATTGGTTTCATTGTTGGTTCTGGCATTTGTTCATTTTAGAATAGTTTGTTTTCTGTATTGTTTTGTATTTTTTCTTTTTGCACTCACTTTGGATCAGATACAGGGTTTATTTTAGTGTATTTTATACATATCTGAACTCACAAAGTACTCTTGAATTTTCTTGAATGATTTCAACACATTAGGTAAAATCACCACTGCAGCGCTTAGGCCTTGTTCACACAAAAACGCAGTTTTTCCAAAACCATCTTTTTATTTGTTGTTTGTAAAAATATCCTTGTAAATGTGGCATTTTTTCAAGAAATGTCTTCATCCACACAGAAACACAGTAAACTATGCCAGGACTGTATGTGGCTGAAACTATAAAAAATGTTTGCAAGTTCCTGTGTGGAGGGCAACTTAGCTTTAGCATTAAGTGCTAGCTTCACCTTTTTTTTATAATTGGCATATGTTGAAGTTGTATCTAAAGTTATACTGAAGCTGAAATAAAATGTTTTTTAGGGTTTAAAACTGTCTCTGACCTGGTAAGTTGGAGAATTGATCATTCATGTGGAATCTCCCAATCTTCCCTTTGACTATTTTGTCTCTTGACAAAAGAAAAAGGATTAGTGATCAAACTGTGTTTTGCTTTTGCAGCACACTACTGCACTTACCAGGATGTTTTAGAGGACTTGAACTTGACCAGAAGCAATGATAAGTATACAATGACCCGACCTACTTTAAATCATGAAAAAAATACACCGGTTTTTCTTCAAATGGCGATCTATGCCATCCTAGATGTGGTAAGTTGGTCTTTTTCATAACTTTGTGGGTTTTGTTTTTATGTTGAAACAATTTTTATTGATTTATTGCTTTTTGGTTTAAATTTATATATTTCATAAAAGCTTAAGTTTCCTGTTATATTTTGGTTCTTATGGTTTTGCTTATTGTGTTGTGTCAGATCCTGTTTAATTAAGGTAATTACTCTCTTCAAATGCCTTTTAGTGGTTTTGCTTCTTGTCTAGTTAGTATTTTTTTGTTTTTATTCAACTTCCCTTGTAGCACTGGTAATGCACGGCCAATAACAATTACAACATAGTTTAAATTAAACATCTAATCTATATAATTTAATTGCTACTCTCCTCTTCTGCATTAGCGTAATAATTCAGAGATGCTACATACATGCAAATTTAGCTTATAATGCAAAGTAGCTTGAACAGCACGTTTACAACTGAACAACTGGAAAGACTTTCAAACATTCTGTATTTCTTTTTCCGCAGAGAGAGGCTGACCAAACTTTTATATCTTATGTTTGGATTGATATGGTGAGTTGAAAAATATAACATTTCTCTGAAAAAAAAAAGATCTGCTACTTAATTGAAAAGAACACTTAAGGGCAAAACACATAGGCGGCATATGATGCGTGTCTAAAATTATGCCTCCATTATTTTCCATTATAACCCTCACACCAACAGTGGCTGGCCACTGATCGATGCTCTATACTGCAGCATCCAGGAATATTCTCAATACTGTTCAATTTTCAAGCACAACCACTCCTGAAAATATACATTTATGTACTCACCACCCACTTGGACATCCAGGTCCCCATAACAGCTCTTCTTCTATGCCTTTTTTATGTTTTTTGTCTTGTTTAGTTGTAGCACTGTTTTATATCGAAAGTGTAGAAATTAATGAGGAAAGAAGAAGTTCTGAGGTTGAGAATGACCCAAAATCTCCTGGTGATCCATTGTTTGCGATGTTGGCAGTTCTGGTGGGAATCCTGTTTAAGAAATGGGTGTCAAGAAAGAATATTATGCTAATATGTTAAAGCTAATCTGTGTCGTTACAGTGTACTTCAGTGTGACGCGTCCTATATGTTATAGGCTTGTCCACACAGAAACACAGTTTTGCCAAAACAATCTTTTCATTTGTCATTCTTAAGAATATTCTCATGAATGTTGCACTGTTACTAGAAATGTCTTCATCCACACGGAAACGCAGACGCAAAACACTGTAGTAACTATGCCAGATCTGTATGTGGCGCTGTAACTCCCACTAAAAACAGAAAACAAGATGTGGAGCATGTGAAGCTTGTTGTGAAGCTTACAAACACCAAACACAAAGTCTTCTTCCCCTTTCATGTCTTGTTCCTAATCACTGTAAGTCAAGTATGTGGCGTATGTTATTGTTCATCATCCTTGTCTGCTAACTGAAGAATACAGTACAGAAGGTTTTGCTGTAGTTGAGCAGTTTTGCAGCATCTATAGCACAAACATGTGCATGAAATCTGCCATTATTGTTGTTACGTCTGATGCAAATGGGTTGTAGGTGAGGCCAGAGTGGTTTAAAAGAGCCTGAATCATACTAAGTTAGGCTAGAGGAGAAGCTGTGATATCATTATTTTCAAAATGTTGTGTTTTGGCCATTTTTCTACACAGAAACGTAAAGATGGCGTTTCAAAAATGTCAATACTCTGGAACCAGTTTTCAATAAATACCATTTCGGGGCTCCTAAAATGCTGTTTCTGTGTGGAAAACAAGGCTGAAATGATATAAACCTCTTGTGTATCCACAAAGCGCTTTTCCCAGATGGATGTTTTTTTAGTGATATCATTTGAGGCACTTCCAATGAGTGTTTTCAGCTTTGTTCATTTTAATTTCCCCCTCCTTTTTGTCTCAACACCTATTCTTCTGTTTTTTCACTGTTCAGAAATGGAAGAATCCTCACATTAGTTGGAATAAAAGCAAGTTTTGTGGAATTTCAGAAATAACAGTTCCAACAGACGCTTTGTGGAAACCAGACCTGATGATTGAAGAGATGTAAGTGTGCATGAATCTATAAATAAGCAGACTTGGCAGAAGTCCATTGGCTCATTTCTTCATGCTTCCAAGAATCCAAACTATGATTGCAAACACAACAAATTGCAATATCGGAAAATGAGACTTAAATTAAAAAAAAATAAAAGTCCAAGTAATGGCTTCATGTTTCATAGTTCCTTCACGAAATGAGATTCAGTCTGAGGTGCAATTTGTTTGATATCATTTTTTATTAAATTTGTTTTACAGGGTAGAAAAGGACAAAGCCCCACCCAGCCCTTTTCTCAAATTAAATAGTAATGGTAAAGTGGAATATAGGAATGACCTGGTTGTGGTCAGCACATGCAGGATGCACATTTATAAATTCCCCTTTGACGTTCAGAGCTGCAACATCTCCTTCAAGTCTGTTGTGCACTCCGGTGAGCCCTGCTTCTATATTCTTCAGCTATCTTAAAACATTATAGTTGGAACCAGCAGATATTTGAATTGGACTTCTTATTTAAAATGCCTTACCTTACATGTTGTTTCCATTTCAGATAAAGAATTAAAAATTTTCTTCAATAAAAACAATACAGCACTCACTAAGTGGTCTCGTAAAGTAATGCAGACACAATACGAGTGGCTGTTTATGAACCAGTCGGTCACCAACAAAACTGTCAACCATTTTGGCTTCAACCAAACTGTAATTGTTTACACAGTAAGTACCAAGATGTCCTATAAAGTCAAGATTTTCTACTTTTCTTTCTCTTTGCTGACCTGAGCTGTGGCGACAGGCAGGAACGCCTCTGGACAGAGTGGCCAGGTGTGAGCCACAGATAATCTTGAGGTGGCTCACCAAAACCAACAGCCACAAGTGAATTTATTATGTTATTCTTATATAATGTATAGGCTAATAGAAAAACACTACAGCATGGGAGTTGGAAAATCACTTTCTTATATAGACCTACTTTGGTTTCTTATTTTACAGTTGATAATTCTGAGTCACCTTTCAACTCACTGAAGCTTGTCCTCTCCTTCATTAAATTCATATTCATTTTTTTTTTTTTTTTGCGGTTTCACATCAGTTCAGACCTTCATGCATATGTGACCATAGACATGTAATGTTATAAGTGTCCCCGCCTTGTCTTGTTGAGAGATGAAAAGCCAGCAGGACCTAGTTGACTGAAGCTGCCATGTTGGATTATTAGGGCCAGAATTTGCACAGTAGGGATGTTTGGGTTTATGTCCTGCCTATTCCCCTGTACAAATAGTACATTATTACACTGAAGACCATTAATGGTAAACAACTTTACCTTGGTGTGAAAAAGAAATATTGCCAGTTTGAGTTTACAGCACAAGTACCCCTGTACCTCCACATATACCTTTACGTTTTTTGTTTGTTCTTGTGGGAATCTTATTTTATCTCTTTTTTACCTGTTTAACTGGAAACTAAATGCAGACTATTATATCAAACATAAAGGAGAGAAATGTTTACCATCTCACACACTCTTTCACAGATAAAAATGAAGAGGAGGTCTGCCCTCTACGTAGCCAACTTCTTGCTGCCCGTCCTCTTCTTCTTGTGTCTGGACATTGCCTCCCTCCTGATGTCGAACAGTGCAGAGAAGATCGGCTTCAAAGTCAGTGTGCTGCTGGCCGTTACTGTGATGCAGCTTCTTCTCAATGAGATTCTCCCTGTTTCCTCAAACAACATTCCACTTATAGGTAAAATACCACAAAGTTTGTCCCCAGCCAGGATTTATATGCTGTTTTCCGGCAAAACAATATTATTCATTTTCACTTCTTGAAGTGGTGTCCCATATTTTAACCACTACTCCTCCTGTTTTCAAATTGATGGCTAAGGACCACAAATCAGGGGGAAACGTAACACAAAGAAAAGGCTTCAGCCTATAAGCAGGAACAGACCGAACTGATTCAATGTCCTTATCAATGATGTTCTGTCTGCTTCTCCTAGTGATTTACTGTATTGGGATTTTTGCTCTAATGAAGCTCAGCCTCCTGGAGACTATTTTGGTGACGTATCTGAAAGAGAAAGACTCAGCGTCTCAGGACAGCGACACAGGCAGTGACCAAAGGATAAATGAGGAGAAAGGTGACAATCAGAGCAAAAGCAAAATTTCATTGTATTTTACCAGATCAGATTTATTTTAGACTGTATTAATGACTGAATCTGACTTCATTTTATCATTTATAACAAGTTATTACTTTATTTTTATTGACTTAACTGTATACATGTCTTCTGCAACCTTCCAGAAATAAGGAAATGCAGTCACTATGCGTCCATCTTTGATGAGATGGCTCATCAAACGTCGTCTATCAATGAAGAGGTTGGTGTTACTGTTGAAGGAGTTGATTTCTTTCAGATTGATAAAAGAAAGTTGTGGGGGTTCTGTTAACAAAAATACATTTTTTTTGATGTGGTTTTTACATTCGAACCTTAAACAACCTTAACGTTTCTGTTAATTCACAAAACAAGGTTGGAGGAAAAAAATTATTTATTTGAAGCTTGAAGAAGCAACATGTCTTATCCTGGAGGAGAAAATAAATCAAACAATGAACTGTATAAATAAGAATATCACAATATGATGTTCCAAAGGATACTTTAGATTCAGAAATGCTGCCAAAACTACTTTACTTTCTGAATTAAACAATCAACCTCACAAGCTCCTAGGAATTTATTTCAGTACTGTATCACGTTTTTTTGAAGACACGTTGACAGAAACTTTTTTCCTCGCAGTATTGTAGCTAACAGTGTCCTTTTGTCCATAACTTGTCCACTGACTAAATCACCCTGCAGGGCAGAAGAAGCCAACTGACGGAGTTATTTCTCGCAGTGGAAAAGGTCTCAGACGAGATAGGAGTGATTAAAAGAAAAGTAAATCGACTCGGCAGCAAGCACGAGGAGAAGCCTGGCTACTGGACCAGAGTGGCGAACAGAATCACCAAAGTTTTTCAAGTTTTTTATGTCACAGCAGTCACTGTGTTTTTATGCACTCTCTTTTCATTGTGGATCTCAGAATCGGATTAAAAGTGCAAATGTTAAACCTGTTTAAATCATATTTCTATAATGTAACCATGACTTTATTTGTAGTTCTGCCTCAGACATGCAAATAATTTCTGCGGATTCAGATCTGAGAGAACAAAAGAGTTTTCTCACAGATTTACGAAGACTATTTATAAACCCTTTGTAAGTCTAATATAAAACCAGATGAACACACTGATAATGTTTTCATGTTTGGTGACATAAAGTCCTATTAAATCTTTATGAAAGAAAATAGAAAGTATTTTTCTGATGACAAACATCAAGCTGTTTTGTTTTGCTTTCAATTTTCTACACCAATGATGGAGTCCCTTCAATCAAGTCCAAAAGGGTTGTAAAAACACTGAATTTTTACTAATCTTCAAACTGGTGTTTTTAATTTGGCCTCATCAACTTAAAATGTATTAGTGTTGTTGCATGTTTTGTAAATCACACCTATAACATATAAATAAAAAGATACACATTTTCCTTTTACCCAAGTGTGTTGCAGAAAGTACAAATTTATATAGTTGTAATGTGGGTTAATGTTTATTTATTTATATTTACTGCAATTAAAAGGTTGCAATAAATCTAAATACCTTTAAATGTTTACCCCATGTCCTTTTGAGCTGCTCTTCTTTAGAAAATTCTAAAATATAATTCATGTGATTATTTTTTGTTAAATATTTTTACCAATAAATCCTGTAACATGTACTCAAGTGGTGTGAGTTTACACTGGTTTTGTTAAATGTTCAACAAAAAGGTGAGCTGGTATGTCTGGTTACTTTCTTGTTGAGGCCTGCCATCAAATCCAGTGTGAACTTATTACCTCTGCCAAGGAGGTATGTCTCTGGTAGCTGATTCGTTTGTTTGTCCATCCGTCTGTTAGCAAGATTACTTAATAACTAATGAATAAATTTGGATGAAATTTTGAGGAAATGTTAGGGTTGTCACAACAAACAAATGATAAAAATTTGGAAGTGATCCAGTCAAAGGTCAAGGTCAAAAGTCAAGTTCACACATGGGCCTGTAATGTAGAAATATCAAACTGCACAGCTAGACACCTCATGGGTCAAGGATGATGCGTGTTAATTTCAAGGTGATGAGGTCAAAGGTCAAGATCACAGATGACTCAGCGCTTGAACGCTACAATAATGTAACGTAGGAACGTCAAACTTCACAGCTGGACACCTCATGGGTCAAGGATGATGCCTACTAATTTCAAGTTCACGGGTCAAAGGTCACAAGTGACCTCTTTGTTAAAACCTTGTTTATGTTGCAGCAGGAGATCCCTGTTTTTAAAACCTTGTCTATGCTCCATTGACATCTGAGTAACATAGGAATGTCAAACTCTTTGTTCCTATGATTGTGTTCTCCAGATCTGTCCATCTATAAGATGATGAGCACTCAGGAAGTTGTTCTTAGTGTAGTTCCACAAATGTTTAGGATAGAAAATGTCATCAGATTATGGCTCCACATTGTATCTTATTTTTATTAAGATCACTTCCACCAAAGCAATCTTGGGTGGTACTTTTGAAGACTACTACTCTGATCATAAAACAGTTTGGGTAGGCTGGTAGCTATCAGTCACATTGCAGCTAATAGCTGCACTTTCATGTTTGTACATGTTCTGTAATTGAACTGTTTTTCAATTTACACCATGGGCAACGTCATTGTCAGAGAAATTGACCTTTCACCCCACCACAGTCATGTCTAAACATTTTGGACACATGTATCAGGATTGTTGTGTTAGGGAATTCATGCTTTAGATTTTGATTAGCCTGTCAATTTACCAACAGGCATATTATATACTGGTCAAGGTCACAGATATGTTGTTAGCAAGATTACCTAAAAACCAATGAACAGATTTGGACGAAATGTTCAGGAAATGTTGGGGTTGTCACAAAAAACAAGTGGTTAAATTTTTTCTTAATGACCCTATGGCCTTGGCGGAGGTTTGCACACTCTGAGTGCTTCTAGTTGTCTTCTAAAATCAGACAGTATGCATTAAAGTCTTTCAATGTTTCTTCCTGTCTCAAAATGAGCAATTATGGCAATTTTTCGTAAATACTGTATATATGTACTGTATTTTTTTTTTATCCTATTGATTTTGTGTTGTTCTCTCTGTTATCGTTGCCCCCAGAGCACACCACATCCATAACCACATTGGAAATGAGAGGAAAGAAATGAAAGTAAAAACCACATGAAGGCACTCACATTTGAGTACTTAGGGTGTTGTCCACCCCAGGCAGTTTTATTAAAACAGCATGAAACATTTTCAGAACAATCAGAGGAGACAGAGCTGCTCACTCACATCTCAGTCATGATTCTTACTTTCCTTCATTTAGCGCTCCTCACAGGTAAGATGGGATCATTTTGTGCAATGCATGTGGCTGTAAACCGAGAGATCTTTTCCGGCTTGGCTAAACTATTTTTCTACATTAAGTTCATGCATGGGAATTGTATTTGAAAATATGAAGAAGGTTTCTTCCTGTCAGGTGGAAATACCTCCAGTTCAGAGTCACCGGGGCTTCATGATGATCAACAGAAGTCTAATTACAGCTCTACAGAAATACCAGGTATATTTCCAATGTATACTGCTCTACTGCTTTTAAAAACAATCCAAACCAACAGTGAGCATAACATAAATACTCATTCCAATTTAATTCCACCTTGAAATAAAGACATCAGTATTTTGTCATGCACAGGAATTGTGTTTATCTGGATGTAGTTGCAACAAATACAGAATTTTACGAGACAGATTCTTATTTTAAGCTGTTGATCTTTGGGTGAATTTAAGATAAATGATAAAATAAGAAACTTTTTATATTTTAATTTGTCACCTGCATAATCATCTGACAGATTAACCCCACGATGGCTGTGTTGTCAGCAAATTTGATTAAGATGTTGCTGTCTGATGTGGTCACAAATTCACCATTCATGAATTTGCAAGCTTTTAGCTCCAGCACCTGGTTAACTTTTCTTCTTGTCACCTAGTGGCGGAAAATTCATCGTTGTCGGCTTGTATTGCTAATGCTAGTTGGCCTGGTCACTGAGCACAACAGCTCAGTGACAGCGAATACAGCAGAGGGCTCAGCACACACCCTTGAGGGGATCCAGTGTTGAGCGTGAGGGGAATGATGTGTGGTTGTCTACGCAAACCATCTGTTGTCTGCTGGTCAGAAAACTGTAGATCTACAGGTGGGCGTTCAGTTCAAGGTCACACAGCTTCGTGATCAGCCTGGAGGGAACTATGGTGTTGAAGGCTGAGCTGTAACCAACAAACAGCACTCTCACATAGTTTTCCAACCTAGTGTCCACATGGAAAAGAGTTTTGTGGAGCAGGAAGGGTATCTCGTTGTCAGTAGCTATAACATTAATAGTTAATTCTCCTAGATGTCCTTGACACTATTTAATGCCACAGAAGCATTAAGAACTTTGGTTTATTTCTGTATAGTTGACATATATGTTTGTTGTAGTCATTTAGTCAAGTTATAACAAAGCTGAAATAATTTTCTTCTTATGGTTCAAGATCATCTCTGACTTGTCAACAAAGAGGAGTGCTCATTCATGTAGACTCCTACTCTCTCCTTCTCCCATTTTTGCTTCTAAAAAAGAATTATTGATAAAAAATGTGTTCTGTGTTTTTGTAGCACAGACCTGCACTTACCAGGATGTTTTAAACTTCTTGAACCTGACTAAAAACAATTAAATGTATACCATGAGCCGGCCAACTTTAAATCACACAGAGAGTACAGTAATTTTTCTTCATATGATGATCTATGCCATCCTGGATGTGGTAAGTCATTCATTACTTTTCCCAATACTTGTGTCAGGATTTTGCTTTTTGCCTAAGCTTTTTATCTTTGTTGGTTTCCTTGTTTTTGTTCTTAGTTTAAATTTAGTTGGTTCATAAAAACTTATTGAGCTTCCTGTTTGAAGTTTGTCAGTTCCTGTTTTACCTTGTCCTCTTGGTATTGCTTATATTTGTGTTGAATGTTTAAATAATCTCAGATTTTATTGAGGTAATAAATCTCTCCATGTGACATTTGGTGGGAACATGAAGATATGCTGCCAATTAAAAACTATACCAAATAACAGACTTATATGATCTAATAGCTGCTCTTCTTTTCTAAATTAACCTAATAATTTAGAGATGCTACAAACTGCAGCCAGTGGTTCTTGCATGAATGGCTCCCTAGGTGAGCCCATCCATTGGAGCAATTAAAACAGTTGTTTTAAAAATAATTTTCCTATTTGATTAACTAAACTGTTGTTTGGCATTTTTACCTACATCATGTTTACAACTGAACAACTGCAAAGATTTCCAAACATGATGTATTTCTTTTCCCACAGAGAGAATCTGACCAAACTTTCATATCCTATATATGGATTGAAATAGTAAGTTTCATCTGAAAATATAAGGTTTCACTGGAAAAAAAAACAAAAAACAAAACAAATCATTTACGACCTACTTGATTTGAAAGAAAACGTTTTCCCATTTCCTCTTCTTTTTTATCTCTCTTCTTTTTTTCCTGTTCAGGTGTGGTTTAATCCCCATCTTACCTGGATGGAAAGCCAGTTTTGTGGAATTTCAAAGTTAAATGTTCCAACTGAAACTTTGTGGAAGCCTGATTTAACAATTGAAGAGATGTAAGTGTGCATGCTTAAATTTTAGCTTCATAGTTTAATACACAGATAACAGAAACTGCTGATAGAGCAGTAATGCTCTCGTTTAGCATAAACCAAAAACTAAAATACGTTTTCCTGTCTGGGTCGCAGGAGAGCTGTTATATATTTAAGGTAAATGTTCCAAATGTGGTTTTTCCAATAAAATCATGTTTGGCCATTTACAAAATAAAACTAATGAGAACAACATACCTTTTCTAGTACAACAAAGAGCAATATATAATTTTGTACTTTATCAGAAATGTGTACACGGAGTTGTAAAAATATCTTATTTTTTTCTGGAAAACAAAATGTTCATGCACTTGAGTGCTTTTCTAATTTTGTATCCAACACGTTATTTTCTTTCTTTCTGCTTTGAATTTTAGCCAAGCTAACCCAGCGTTATGGGTGGTATAAAATCAGGCCAGAGGAGCTGACAAATAAGAACAAATTTAGCTTTTTCTTTTCCAGTTTATACATAAAATCTATAAATTGGCAGACTTTTGCAAAGTACACAATTGTTTCTTTATATTCTGTCTCCAATTATTTAAACTGAAAAATCTGAAAGCTCATTGTTCAATTGCAATGTTGCAAAAACAGACTTGAAAGTAAATTACAGGTTTTAAAAAGTCCAAGTAATGGCTTAAAATACAATTATAGATTCAGTTGAAGGTATAATCTGTTTGACATAAATGAGATTTTTTTTTTCTTACAGGATAGAGAAGGACAAAGCCCCACCCAGCCCTTTTCTCAAAATTTACAGTCATGGTTTAGTGGAATATATAAATAACCAAGTTGTGATCAGCACCTGCAGGATGCATGTTCACAGATTCCCCTTTGACATTCAGCGCTGCAACATGTCCTTCAAGTCTGTCGTGCACTCTGGTGAGCCCTACTTTTATCATCTTTAATTACTTTAACACCTTAATGGCTGCAACTACCAGATACAGTATCTGAACTAAACTAATTAACAAAATGCATTACCTCACCATTTTTTTCCCTCCCTTCTCAGATGAAGAAATACAATTTTTTTTCATGGAAAACAACACAGCACTCACTGAGTGGTCTCGTAAAGTAATGCAGACACAATATGAGTGGCTGTTTGTGAACCAGTCGGTCACCAACAAAATTGTCGACTATTTTGGCTTCAACCAAACCATCATTGTTTACACAGTAAGTACATTTTGCACCAAGACGTCCACTAAAGTCAAAGTTGTCTACTTTACTTTTTCATTGCTGACTTGAGCTGTGTTAACAAGTTTTTGTTGTTTCCTCTTAGCAGCTGAAATAAATGTCGAGCTGTGCTGCTGTGGTCCTGCTTCTTGATATTTGACAGAGCTGCTATACCTCTGATTCACAATGAGAATCTCTGGATGCGGTTAATATTATGCATGTTTAGGCAGATGCTGTAAAATAGTACATTATTACATTCTGCAGAACACTGAAAGCATCATGCTAAACATGTGTCCCCATATGGGGTGCCGTTTGTAAAGTTACACAGTCAAAAATTAACAGCAATATTTTGGTTTATTTAGCCTTTCAAAAGAAAGAAAAACTATTTAG
>JAOXNZ010000064.1:20599877-20610491 GCA_028566095.1 Kryptolebias brasiliensis
ACTGCTGGAGATAGGCACCAGCTGCCTGCGACCCGGAATGGAGAAGCGGCTAAAGAAAATGGATGGATGGATGGATGTTTGTGGTGGTACTTACGAGGGCCAGCAGCCCTGAGACACCAGGATCACCGGAGCAGAACATGGCAGTACTGATGGCACTGTGGAGAGGAGCTCCTGGTACTGATTCTGCTTGTTCTTCTTCTTCTTCCTCCGCAGGCAGCAGATCAGCAGACCCAGCAGCAGCAGCAGCAGCAGACCCACAGACAGACCAGCAGCCAGCAGCAGCACCTGGTCTGAACAGCCAAACAGCTAAAGTAATTCTTAATACTACAGGCGTACAATGTCAACTTCAAAAAGCTTTTCTGCTCACCAGCCATGAATTTGTAAGCTATTAACTCCAGTACCTGGTTAAAGTTTCTTCTTGTCAGCTTTACCAGACTCACCTGGTTACTAACCGCAGCCTTTCCTGTTTGTGACGTTAAAAGGGTGCGAGACACAGCTGTCTGCTTCTCACCATGTCGTGCTGTTATCTGCATTACTGCATTAACCGCCTGAAGGGTCCTGAGCAAATTTCAGCTCTTGAGGCCCCTTGTTGAACCTAAAATCACAATGCTAGGTTTATTATTTCTCCAGATATCCAGAAGCTACCTAACGTTGAAATGTCACTAAATTGATTAATAGTTTCTGAGTTCTAAGGTGGAAAAATGAACTGGAAATCCAGCCATAACCCCAGAATCTAATATGGCTGCATCAGGTATGAAAAGTAGAGATTGTTGCTGTGATGAACCTTTTTATTTGTTTGTCCATCATCCATCCATAAATCTCACAAATTTAACTTAATAATTCAAGATGTAAACAAAACCTGCCTTTGCCAGTTTCCTTTTTAAAACTAAATATTTGCCAAAACATACATCATAAGGTTGTGTCAAATAAAACATTAGATGAGACTGGTGGAACCATATTGGTAGCTCGGGGATTTTAAAATTGAGCAAAAAAGGTGAGACACCTTGTTCCTACAGCCTAATGGTTTAAAAAAGCCTTCAGATAGTGAGTAAAAAACGTCCCAGTTCCTCTAAATACTATGAGAATTGTGTGGTTATGACAGTCCTGACAGCTGGCCTGATCTTCCACTTGAATCAGACTGATTATAAACCACCCACTGCTCACTTCCACACACATGCTTCCACACAAAGAGCAGATTGGACAGCAGCTAATGAGATGACTGTTAATCCTCGGGGCTAAAGGTAAAAAGTAATGGCCCTCTCCTCGGCACACACAAACACACCGCAAAACACACATTTAGAAAGAGAAAAGGCTACACAACAATCACCCTGTAGCCAACATCACATGTGATCCATATGAGGGGAAAGAAGAGGATCAGAGGTTAAGGAAGGGGACAGAGGATAAAACCGAGGCTGTTTGTGTGACTGAAAACAAGAAGATCCTTTTGAGAAGGGAGGGAGGAATGACAGGAGGAAGGAGAGGCATTAATTAGGCCAAAACGGGACACGAGGTGTGAACTTTAAGGTAAGAGGTTAATTTCTATTGTTTTCTGGCCCTGTGCTGTAGATGTGTGAGAGGTGCCATTTAGGGGAACTGAGTTTTTATTTTGCCAGTCTGGGCAAATTATAAGACAGAATGTGCAGATAAATTACAGCTGAGACACTTAGGACAGAGATTAATTACTAGTTTGTGTATTTCATTTTTAATTATTTAAGTTAATTGCTGAATTTTTGTGCAAATGAATCAAAAAGAATTTACTTTGGCTTTTATATTGAATGAACATGAACCACAAAGCTAAGAAACCCTTCTTTTAAAAGATTAGGAACACCATCTGCACTGACTGAAGATTAAAAATGTGTCTATTCTCTTGTTTTTTTTATAAGATCTTCCATCCTTAACTGTCTTTAACTTAATTGTTAATGTCCTCTTTTAACAAATGGCCAAATGCTCTTTTTAAATCTGGATTAATCTTCAATTTGTCTCAATAATCAAATAATCTGTAATGTGTAATCTTGTTTGGCTAATCTGGAAGGGACCACGGACGTGTGGGTGTTTGCGTGAGTGTTTCAATTGTCTCATCTAAATCCCTGACAAAATGTCTTTCAAACTGTTTAGATATTGTTTTAAACAGGTTTTTATGATGGAGATTCGTTAGCGGTGCACCAAAAGACAAAGAAAGAGACGTCATGCGTTGTGATGAGTCTGCAGAGAATTATCAGCTGATCCTGTAGCGCAGATTGGCTTTACAGAGCTTTAAACTGAGGAACAAAGAGTTAGCAACAAGCTAATGAACATAGCAAAGTATTTAACCACTAAAGCGACACATATTACCCGGAAGAGTTGTGGGTAAACAAAGTCACAAGCAAGATATTAGTGAATAATTTATTTTAATCAACTGCGTTTTCAGAACATGTTTCTATTTCTTTCAAATATCATTACATTTCAGTGCCATTTATTAAAAGATTGTGTGCACAATTAGCTAAAACACAAACAAAAACTACAATTCTTGGTCCCTCTTGAAAAGGCAAAGGAAAATGGAAAACAAGATTGTGAATTTTTGATTTAATTTTAAAACATAGAAAATTTAATTCTTAATTTTGATGGGTTGCACATAGTCAGTAATCTGTTAATCAGTTGTAGATGTACATCTAGTGATTAGTTTTTAGACGTTTCATTAAAATCTGTCCATTGGATCATGAATTATTTTGCTAACAGACAGACAGGCAAATGGACACACACACACTCACACACACAGCCAAGTATACGACTGCCCACCTTTCATGGGCACTAAAACAATCCAGTTTAGTGGAGTAGCGTGACAGTTTTATCCATAATTAGTAAAAAAAATAACAATGTTTAGGACACAAGGCAAAATGTCAGTTTTGAAGTCTTTTATTTGAGCCAGTATCTCACTGGGCTGCGACTGTTGGCAACTAGACACTCGTGAGTGTCTTTGAAATGTCTAAAAGTGTTTGCAAATGTTCTCGTGTCTTTGTGTAAGTCGCAGAGCCCTGTAGCCTTGTCGCTTAAATTTTGAACATGCTTTAAACAGTGTGTGCGACAAATTTTCTCTCAAAATAGACACAGAGTTGTAGCGTGCACCTCAAATCTGTCTTAAACCTTTCTCAATTTAGTTTCTGTAAATTCTGCAGCCCAAGCTGTGTTCTGACACCTGGATATTCGAGGCTACGGCCCTGAATGTCCAGGTCTAAAAACCACACAGATGATAAATAATAATTACTAAAAAGCTGATCCGAATCTGTCTGTCATCATGAGTCATAAACATGGGGGAAGCTGCCATGGTGGGTACAAAGCGGGCTGAGATGGGCAATGAAATAATGTGGACGGCCCTTTTGGAAACTTGCTGCTCAAAATGTGCCCATGTGGCTCGCTGGTCATTTGGCTGCAAACACAGAATTCAGTAAGATGGCAACAAAAACTTGTCCATTTTCTTGCAATTTTGAGTTGCCAACCAGTCTTGAAGAGTAGCAGCCCAGTGGGATACCACTTTTACTGCATTCTGTAGCTTTGGGGTGAAGTTCTTTTCTGTGCTTCTCAAAAATAGAAAAAGATTCATACACAGTGTTGTAAAAAGGGTTTATTTTATAACACATTAGGTCTGTGGCCACATACAAGGGACACACTTTGAAAAAAAAAAAAGATGATTAAATAATAAAAATGTGTCTGTCCTGACAGGTTTGTGCTGTTACCATGGCGCGGTCGGGTCGCCCGGCATCTGAGAGCTACCAGTCCGTTTGCTGTTCAGTCAGTCAGAGATTGTCCTCCACCAGTGAAGCTAGAATTCTGGAGGACAAGGATGACCGGACACCCATTTTCTCCCTCTCCAAAAGCTCCGTGGACATGGTCATGGCAACGGGCTTGCCACACAAGCGGGACCCTGCTTGGACCAGACTGAGCCTGAAGCGCAGCTCGAGCACCAACACGCACTCCGACCAGAACCAGGGGACGCTCCAGCAGCTGGGCCACAACAAGTGGCGAGACAACAGCCACCAGTTCTCACCCACGACCCAAAACGAGGACCTGATGAGCCCCCCTCCTCCACTCAGCGAGCGCTGGATTTCCAACACGCACCGCTGGAGCGGGTGCAGCAGCAGCCGCAGCAGCACTCCGGACACGGTTGTGTGGAAAGAAGGGTCCTCACGCCCCTGTAGTCTCAACCAGGATGCTCCCAGCTCCTTTACTCCAGACTCCCCAATGTCCAAACTAACCTCTCCCCCAACCACACCCTCACCACTTATCTCCCCCTTTCACACCCCTACTTTACCGCACGAGGGTCTTTTAAATTCATCCTCTTTCTCACCATTAACACTGAGCGCACATCAGCTCCCTGAAGCCTCACCTCACCTTTGGCCCACCAGCATACGCAGAAAGGGCTCCTCAGAGAAGCTTTTGTTTCAGTTCCCTTCTCCAGTCCCATCACATTTTAGCTTAGCAGATGCAGAGGGGTGTTCAGATCCTGGAGACCTTGTTAGTGATACAATAAAAGAGCCGTCCAGTCCTGGAGACACCCAGGGACTGGAAAGTGGAGGTGCGAAAACCTCATCACAAATGTTTTGCGACTCAAAGTCAAATTCTTTTGCAGAAGAACAGGAAATCAAAACAGGATCCTCAGGTTGTCATTTTGAGCTGCCACGGCAGGTGGAACAAAGCTATTTGATGGATAAAGGTTGGAGAACACCACTAGTTTGTTCCTTGAGTGATTCACAATTGGGGGAGTACTCCAGGTGCAACTTGACCCCCTGGAAAGGAACTCTAAAGACTCAGAGGGTGTTCAGAGAAAAAGCAACAATGACTTCTCAGCTGGAAATGGTAGAAGCTGCTGTGCAGACAGTCTCTCCTTTGGGCTCCTGCTGTGACCTCCAGAGGAGCATGTCCACCTCTAACACTGGGTCACAGTCTCTCTTGGGTTCTCCACCTGGATCCAGACTAAACCTGAAGTCTCCTACGGGATCCCATTCCAACCTGGTTTCAGCATCTTCCAGCATGTTCCCAGTAAGCAGCGGTGAAGAGGAGGAGAAGAAACGAGACGACCCAGAGTGGACCGTTGCCTCCGGTTCTCCACACTGTTTGGAGAGGAGGAGGTCGTGTCTGAAGCTGCAACCAGAGGAGGAGCGAAGCAGGAGGGGCAGCATGAAGCAGGTGCAGTGGGACGAGGAGGGGTTGACTTGGGAAATTCATGGAGCATCTGTGGACCCAAAGGAGCTGAGCACAGCCATACAGAAACATCTGGACCTCAAGAGCAGCCCTAAACCTCTGAGGCCTTCCTCAAAGAAGAAGAAGGCACCAATGCCTCCTCTCATTTCGAACATGATAACAACAATGGACCCTGATATGAGCCCGCCCGCAATGAGTATTAAGTGTATGGTGGAGGGTGAGAGTGAGGACAAACTGGATGAAGGAGGAGAGGAAGTGAAGCAGGAAGCAGAGGGCAAGACGCAGGAAACAGACGAAGCTGATCCCAAAAGAAGCAAAACAGAGGAAGAAATTGTGAAAGATATAGAGGAGGAGGAGGTGCAACGAGAGGAGGTGGTCAGCAGTGTAAAGTCACCCACGCATGAGAGTAAACAAAGCAAGAAAAAGACTAAGACTAGATCCCTGATGAGGCCTGGATGGTGCGGAGGCTCCAGAAAGACAGATGACTGATACTGAAGATTAATTTAATCTTACTGATAAATCCTAACGGACTGAGTCCTGAGCTGAACTCTGGTAGAAGCGATGGATGAAGCTCTGTTTGGATCAGATCTAAAACCCCCCTCAACATAACTTCTGGAAGAAGATTTCAGGGAACAGGTTTGGAAGGTGTGGGTGCTGGCTCTGTAACCACCAATCACAGCGCAGCTTCTCTCATTCCAGCCTCCGATCCCATCTTGCATATAAATAGCCCAGAAACCATGTCAGGTTGATGCTGTTCTAATAAATAAACAATTTTAAAAACAATATGAAAGATTCAATGAGAAAACAAATACAGTGTAGTACATTTGTTAGTATCGATGTCCAATAAGTTTGTTTCTTTATTACAAAAAGGCTAGAATGGATTATTTTCTGTCTTTAAATGAGCAAAAAAATAAATGAACATGTAAAGTTTTGTGATAACTGTGTAATAATTTTCATGTTATTCTTATTCATATTAAAGCCTCAACAACATGTGATTATGCTTTTTTTTAAACACATTAATGGCTTCATTAAATAGGTTCACTACAGTATTCTGACAAAAAAAATCATGGATCGAACTTATTGACAGCTGCGACTTCCAGCTTATTTTTAGCTAATCTTATTCAAAGTATTTCAGTTTGTAATTTAGTGAGCAAGCCCTCAAGCTATTTTATGAAGAATTTTAAAATGACTTTGCTCCGAGTATCATTTGGGTCAGCTCCTAAAACAGAATTTCTGAGATTCTTCAAACTGAGAGCTCTCTGAGGAGTAACTAATCGTACTTAGCACAACTATTGTTTGAAACTACCTTCATTGCACTTTAATTTTGCAGAAAGGCGAAGGTAGACGATTGTTTTTGCCCGAGTGACTGTATTTGTGTGTCTGTTAGCAAGAAATCTCATGAACCACTTGATGAATTTGAAGGAAATGTGAAGAAAGTAATCATTGGATGCACTTCTACAGCTCATTATCTTTTGTCAACCCAATTCAAGATGTCTGCCACAGCCAATTGACTTAAAAAAAAACACAAAAATGGCTGGAATTCAGTTATTTTCTACAGATATTGAGCTAAAACGTGGTGTGGTAGTAGCTAAGAGTCATCCTCTAACTTATACTCGGAGCATGACATCTCATGATATCGAAGTTTTGACCAAACCACTACAATTCATTTCTTAACACAAGATGAATCAAAACCTCTGGCATCAAAGGTGGCGGGCGATATCCATTCTGTCAAGAAACACTTTTAATTCAGAGCATGGTGGTTGGGTGTTATATCAGGAGGATTTGGAGAGTAATTTTCCAGTTAAAAGAAGCCACTCTGAACTATTTTACCTTTTAATAACATTTAGCATACAATGCTCATTTAACCCTCCAACCGCACCTAAAAATGCAGTTCAACAACAAGCTAAGATTCAGAAACTGAGGCACACTCTGTCACCCCTCCAACAAAACACTCAGGAACTTGGTGAACCAGTGGTGAGGTGTGACCACCGAGGCTCGGCCGTTCAGATGAGCGGGCACATTCTCTGTCATTCAGCACGGCAGAAAGGCTCGGATCACTAGTGGCTTCTACTGCAGGTATTGTTGTCATATTTTCACACTTTGTGTGTTCAAAGTCAAGTCAGTTTGTTTATGAGCACACTGACAAAACAGCAAGTGTTGACCAAACCACAGTGTATGCAGGAAAATATTAAAAGGTTTTAAAAATAATAAATCAGAAAAGACGTTCTGGTCCATCTGGTTTAAATATTGTAGAATTAAAACTAGGTCTAAAATAAGTTTTTGTTGTTAAGGTGAAGCTCAAACAAACCTGCTCTGACCTCTGAGGTGTGAAAAGTTAAAAAGCTGACGAGGTAAAGAGATGCTAACCCATTTAATGACATAAAACACACAAACAAAATTAATTATTTTTAAATTTAGCAGGGAGTCGGTGAAATGACGCCAAAACAAGTAAAAAAGGTCTTGCTTGAATGAGCCTGTTAGGAGTCGTTCTGTGGCATTTTGAAGAAGCTGCTGTTAAGAAACAAGTTAATTAAGGCAGAAATAATGTCTATTACAGTCTTTCCCAAAATCACAATAAGAGAAAAGGACTAGAAAAGATTTAAAGGCCCACAACTGGATAAAACGGACTCTGAACGGAAGATTTATTTGTCATCAAATTAAAAAGCAACATCAAAAATTACCCAAAGATTTATTTTTTTTCACAATTTTTAAAAAGTTTCCAAAAAGCCCGATCCTTTCCTCCTGAGGAAGGAGTGAAAGTCTTTGTCTTCATCTGGAAAACAAAAGTTAAAGCTTTTCTTGTGTTTTGTTGCTTCTTTTAACATTTTTAAAAGAAGATTAAAAAGTAATAATTGGCATAAAAGGGGATTATATTTGGAAAAATCGTTTGCATGAGTTCAGTCTAGCCCAGCTAATTATTTGCTTATTAAGGCTGATGTCTTCCCAAAGATTAAACAGTTATGTTATTTTTCAGGATTTTATGACATTCATAAGTGTGTTTCCTGCATACGCAAGTTAAAAGAGAAGAACAACTATTGTAAAACCAGTCAATTAGGAAATAACTTTATTACCACACTTCTACAAGCAAAATCACTGAACTAAAGAACTGAAAAGAAGCATTTCCGTACGTGTCTCTGAGTTCCTGTTTACCTGGATGTTATTTTCTTTTTGATGCTGAAGCAAACTGAATAACTTAAGTCAAACCATTTCTGATTCGCTGCCCTTGATTCAGTTTGTCCTGAGTCATGTTTACAGGATGAACTGTGACTGATGGTGATTTCACCTGATATGAAGGTTATTTTCAGGTCAGCGTGTCACCACCTTCAGTCATATGACTCAGTGCTTGTTTGTGTACAGTACCGTGCTGCCCTTGTCAGAGTGGTGTGACCAAACTACAGTACATGTATGTGTGTGAAAGTGCTGATGGGACTCCCCAAAATCCCCCTTTTTTTTCTCAGCTGCAGTAAAGCTCAAAGCTACAGGAGAACGATCCAGCGCTCTGCCTTTGTTGTGACTCTGCTCTTTGTTGTGCTGCTGTTTGTGTGTTTACTGTACCTGTGTTCGTACATTTGCTGCCTGCTATAAAAAGCATTGCTTGTGTAGTGACTGGTGATTCTGCTGAAGACGATGGCTGCACCAGGACCTCCTCTGCTCCTGTCTCTGTCTCTGTTGCTGCTGTTGAGCAAGGCATCCCTGCCTGCAGCTGCATTCACTCTCAACCCTGAACTACAGCCGCAGCACAAAGTCCTCCACCTGGGTGAGGCCAACAAGAACACATCCAAGAGCTTTAAAATCATAACTTTTTGTGTTAATGTGGCATTTTCTCCTCTTAGACTGGCCAAAGGATTGCGGTATGGCTCACTTCAAACCCAACATGGTTGAGAGGATTGTCTCTGGGAACGAGGCCAGACCTCACTCTTGGCCCTGGCAGGTGTCTTTGCAGGTAAATCACAGACAGGATTCAGAATTTCATCGATCACTGATGGCTTTAACTGTTTGACTGAGAACAATATTCGTTTCTGCTGCTTCTAAAGCATCAGGTAGTCATTTATATCATTTCATGCTAAACAAAAACTCAAAGACGTGTTTCAAAAAGGGCACAAGTTCCCTCCAAAAGTCTTCTAAATCAGAAAAAGCTCTGATGAACAAAATAAAAACAGAAAGTGTGCAGTACTTCCTGTAAGAACATATCTACCTTCATTGTTAAAGAAAACTAAACCACAAGTACAAGACTTTAGCCCCTAAAATATGTTTATATTAGCCTAAAGGAATTTATAAAAATAAACACAGACATAAACATTTCTGAACTTTATTAACAAACCAGTGTTTGAAATTTAACTCGTTGCTGCCCTCTTGTGGACGAAATGCGCATTAGCACTAAATTACAACAAACATTTTCTAATTTAGTTTGTATGTAACATTTACAAAGTAAGAGGCAGAAAAGATAAGATTATTCCTACATGTTTTATTGCTGAGGAGGTTGTTGTCTCTCACAGGTTCGACCAAGGGGGAGTAAACATTACATTCATGTCTGTGGAGGAACTCTTATCCATAAGAACTGGGTCCTTACTGCAGCTCACTGCTTCCAGAAGTAAGAACACAGATATTTCCCTTTATATCTACAGTAGTCTGGTGTTTGTTAAGATTAAATAAATATAAATCACAACTGTGTGCTGTTTTTAAACTCTCTTAGGGGTAAAGCTGAGGACCCCGGGAGCTGGAGGATCGTTTTGGGGAAGCATCAGCTGAAGCGCTCAGAGACAGCAGAGAGGATTTTCCCCGTCAGGAGGATCTACCGACACGAGAGCTTCCGTTATCCCACCCACAGCGAGCTGGACTACGACATCGCCCTGGTGAAGGCTGCCACAGACATCCTCCCGTCAAACTTCATCCGCTACGCCTGCCTGCCGCGCAAACAGAGCCCCCTCAATCCAGGACACTACTGCTGGGTCACAGGCTGGGGAGACACCCGCGGTGAGTCACACACTTACTTCTGAGGAAACAGAAAAAGACTCCGAGTTGACTCATATATGCAACCTAAAGGCTTGCGTATATGTAAAGGTACATGGTTTTGGTGCAGATTGAGTTTACTCTGGTAGTTGTCCAGATATATTGACATGCAATTCTAAAAAGTGGGTATGCACTCACTGTAAACAAAGCACTAAACTCGTACCAATGCACCAAAACTGTCAAGATTTCTCAAATCCAAACAGCTCTTCCATAGACGTCACCATCGTTGAACTATTTTCAGTCACTTCAGCTGTTTCTGTAGGTAAACAACCCCCCGGTTGCAATGAGCGCCTTTAAACTAAACTAAACATTCATTTGAAACTTGAACCATTAAACGGTTTAAATTTAGAAGCCCTCTTAAACTGTGTGGGTTAAAAACAATTTCTAGTTTTTGAAGCTATCGGAGAAAAAAAACTTCACAAATTTATA
>JAOXNZ010000064.1:20618088-20637580 GCA_028566095.1 Kryptolebias brasiliensis
CCTTCCTCCTACCCCAACTTTACAATGAAAGCAGGAAGGGCAGGGAGAGGACGAATGAGCCACCCACTGCTGCATTCAACACAAAAAAGGCCCATGTGATTCTTCTACTTTTTTCACTTTCTGCGTGTGAAACTTTGAAATGTGTGGTTTTAGAAGGAACTTTCACTTTTAACTTCAGGTGTCAAAAGCTCAACAGGCTCAAATTCCACACGGATATTTAACTTAAAGTGCACGACCTGCTTAGGTTGTTAACGATGTCCCCCCCCCCCCCGATACTTCAGGAACACTGTGACTTAGTGTAATATTTACTCTGCAGATGTTCTGGGGCGAGCTTGCACAACCAATTTTCCTTCAATTCCCCAGTCATCTCGTCCTTCAAACCTAAAACTCCCCCCCTTTTTTCAATCCCCCCCCCTTGTTATACATGTGCATGCCTGTGAGAAACCATGGTGAGCTGGGTGTTTTCTTCTCCCCTCACTTGGATGTGTGTGATGTCCACTTGAATTGCAAAGAAAAAAGAACACAGAAAGAAAAGAAGTAGTGGGAAAAACACAGTTTGGCCTTTTCCCTGCGTCTTGGCTAAAGTGTCTGCTCTGTGTTTTTTTTTTTTTTATCCCTGAGGTGATTAGTATGCAGAAAGGAAGCTGTTTTGCATAATTAAGAGCTACAGAGGAAAAAGCACCAAAGTTTGTTAGTTTAACAACTAAGAGTTTAATAGTGAACAGAGTTATTACTCAGATAAAAGTTAAAAGATCATCATTCAACACTTTTTTGTGGGGTTTTCTTGTTTGTTTTTTAAAGACACACTTTTATTTTTTTTAAAAGGAATCTATAGCAGAGACAGGTACCATTAAAATGGTTAATAATCACAGAAGAGGTGACAGTTAGTACACTTGGCACCGAAGAGTAGATTAATGTTGTACTACACTGTTAATTGTCACACTCGTTGTATACAAAAAGGCACAGAAGGCAAGCAATGCTGATCTCAAAGGCTCAAAAGTTAAAACACAGAAAATCCAGTTTATCAGGACATTGAGACAAAGTACAGCTGGCACACACTTAACAAACTGTTTCTCCATAACAAGGCATAACTTCTCTCGTCTGAAAATGTCATTTAATGTTATGTTCTGCGTACAAAATAGAATATAAAAATACAATATAAACTTGTTACAGATGTTACGACTGCATGTTTTTTTTAAATATAAAAACTTAGCATAAAACATAAGGAAATTTGTGTTTGGTTTATTTTTTTCCTTGTAACAACGCGTCTTGGCAATAAATCTTATACCGTTAGAGAGCCTGTTTATTTTCCCTTAATGGTGCCCCTTTTATTAGGAAAATGCATCTGTAGGTTGAGCAGAAGAGTTGAATGTGTGAGTTGCACCCAAGTAAAACTCGCCAGTTCTTCTCTGCCAATTCCATACAATTTACTCTGCTGTTGACTCTTGTTTTGAGCTTCTGATTCTCCAGGTGCTGACAATCTGTGAGCAACCAGTGGCAATCCCATATCTCCACACTCACTCCAACGAAGCAGGGTTTATCAGAATTATACTTCCAGAATTTGGGAGAGGAGAGGATGGACTGACCTGCCTGCAGTCCTGACCTAAACCCCACTGAACACCTGTGAGATCAGCTTTGGCGTACTGTTCGTTCCAGAGTGACCAACGCAACCATATCGGCTAACTTATGACAAACGGTGGTTGAAGAATGCAGCAGTGTTTAACCAAGCTGATCAGGCTATTGTGGCTGTGTATGGTTCCTCCACATGCTACTGAGGCCCAATGAATAAATTGTTAAATTGCAAATATGTGTTGTTTCTTCAGACTTCAATCATCCAATTCAATAAACGGCACCAAACAAGAATCAATAGCAGAATAAGCTGTTTAGGATTGGCAGAGAAGATTTGGTAAGTTTTTCTTGGGCGCAATTTTGCCGCTCAACCTACAAATGTGTCACCATTTCATGGGAAACGATATAAGATTTAATGTCAATAAGCACTGCTACAACAAAAAAAATCAGTCAAACACAAATTTTCTTACTTTTCATGCTAAGCATATATATATATATATATGAAGGCATTGCTTGGTGTGTCTGGGAAGAAAAAAAAGCAGATACACATGCAAAAATATATGAATGACTTCATCTTCTTCAGCACAATCAGACAAACACAAAAACAAACAGAAATACCATAAAACATAACACTGATCTCTTGCGGCATCAAATATTCAGATGCTGTTTAGTCGGGAGCTTTACTCTTCACAGGAGCCGTGTTTTTTGGCACTAATATGGGCAAAATGTAGATCTTTTTAGTTTAAGAAAGACACATTCCTTGCAGTTCTAACTAATCAAAAATGATCAATAATTTCAAGCTGCGATGTTTAAGGAAAAGTGTAACATTGTTCCATGGCTCTCAATAAATAAAGGCACTGTTGTTTGAGCTCAGACAATACTGTAGTGTGGAAAAAGCCAAAGGCATCATTGTGAAAGTGCAACCTTCCTTCTGTTGTCAGTCTCTGGAGCTTTTAAATAATAAGAAAAAGCCCAGAAATGTTGACATTTTGAATTCCAGTTTGTTATTTGTTCTTGCTAAGCGCCTTGAAAAAGGTTCTTTGCTGACATTTCCCTGAATAATGGCTTTTTTTTTTTTTTAGCAGTTGGAAGATTTCAAGAACAGAATTTTAACCCACTGATAGTTTTTTTAAAAGTTGCAAATCTTTAACAAAATGACACTTTTTACCCTACATGAAATCATGTTAATTTATGAACACTAGTTTAAATGTTATGCCGCTAAAACAGAAGCACTCAGGTAAGAAAAGGCGCTGGCTGAGGGGAAAAATCCTTTAAATTTGTCAACATATCTCCTGCAGTTTAGTGTTTATGAAGGGATTTTTTGCTGATAAGTACCACCAGTATCAGTAAAGTTATTAATAGAGTCGTTATTATTGCATCGCAGAGGCAGTTTGACGCAGCCAGGGATGAGTTTAAAAGCCCTTCACCAGTTCGGGGCCCACCCCCAGTAAAGTCATGCAGCTGTGGCAGATTGTAATTTCAGGAAAAGATTCTTAGACTAATTTTGGATGTTTAAAAGGAAGGCACGTTTGGTAAAGTTGGGTGGGGTCCTGAGGATTATTCCCAAGATCGCTGTCGTCTGGTTGGCTGGTTAGACTGAGGCAGCCGGCTTGTTCCCAATGTTCTGGTCTCTTGTTGGCTGAGCTGGGGGAGTGGCAGAGCCGTGGGCCAATGAGCGCGCCAGCAGGCAGAGATGGGTGGGTCATCAGTGGGCGGAAAGGTCAGAAGGTCAAGGAGGAGGAGGAGGGAGGGGGTCATGGGTTAGTTGCCGTGGCAGCTAGAGTTAGACGGACAGACGAGGAAAGGAAACAAAAAGGGTACATAAAAGGGGGACATAAAAAGAAAAAAAAGATAGAAGAGAGATTAGTGTCAGCTAGTGGCGTCGGGATGACAACAAGGCAGATCTAGTGCAGTCGCACAGCATGAGGGTCGTTACATAAGAGCTGCACAACACCTTCATGAGCGCCGCATGACCATTCACAAGGACTCACATCAACCAGAGCGCGTTGACATGAGGAATGGCCGGTTAGCGATGCTCACATGTGCTCATGAAGGTATTCACAGAGGCGCTCCTCCTGTTGTGAGACTGCTGCTATAGTGATCCTACTCATGCTAGCTGGGCTACGTCTCGCACAGACAGACAGTGAAACCATGGACAGACAGGGAGACAGCATGGTTTCATGTGAGAAAGTGACCTTTATGTCCAAAGAAAAGTGTCCAAGCCTCAGAGGGACTTTCACTTCCTGACAAGTAGAGCTATTGTTTAGAGCAGCAGGCGTAAGATCTTGATGATTAAAAGTTGTGATTAACTGATTATTGATTATGGTTTGATTTACTGGCTATGTAGTATTAGAGTAGCACCTAAAACAACTACAGTAAGCACAGAGGCGCCATAAGAGACAGTAATGAGAGGTTAAAAGATGGTGATTTTAGAGCGACTTGAGGAACAGTTTAACCATAGACAAACTAACTACAAGAATTTTGAGGCTTTGGTTTGCTTTAGAGATTTGTTTCAATACTCATCTTTATTGCCTTTTAGTGTTTTTTTTTTGTCCATCGTGTACAAAGAGAGCACCACTGCTCACACACACATATTTTGTTGCTAGCTAGTCCATTTCTCCATTTCTATTGCATATAACAGTCTCGACGCCTGTGAATCGAGAAGGTTATCTCATCTTAAATACACAGAGCAAAACACTGCCTTCATTGCCACCTTGGCAGTGGCTAAAACAGTAGTAGCTACACACTTTGAATAAACATAGAGACACTTCATCTATAAAAAGCATATCATAAAACAAAGATAGAAATTTACAAACTAAAAAAAAAAACTAAGTATTTTCAAGCGATCTTATTCCATAAGCTTCATATGAGGACTTAAATCCTTAAAATCCCTATATACAAATTTATTTTGCAGCTAAATACATGGTAACAGCACCACTCTGGCTAGGAAATAAATGAAAGATGTAAACAGTCCCAATGATAAAGTCCAGTGGGCGACTGATAAGACCACAAACAACAGTATTTCATACAAAAGAGCTTGTAACACAGACTTCAGTAGTTACCACACGCTGTGTTTTAGTAGTAAAACCTAAAGATCATGATCAATTGGATGAGCTTTAGAAATGATCAGTCTTACTTTAACTGTCATGGAAGAAGTGGGCATAACACAGGATTTAATTCATTTTATATATATATATATATATATATAAATCAGTGGAAATTTAGTGGAATGAAGTTGAGCATAAATAAAACTTTCCACAGTGATCAGAAGTAGTATTGAGGAGGAAAAACATAAGATTTCCGAGGGACGATTCAGGAGTCACAAGGACCGAGTCACATGAATGGAGCAATCCATTCTAACTGAGAGGGTCCCGGCCCGAGACGCATCCAGGTTAAGTTAACAGGCGAACAAAGACAACCACTGCAGCTGTCACCCCTAACGTGGTTCCTCCTCAAAAGTCCTCACTCATTTCCCTGCAACACTCTTCACATTTCACGCTGAAGCTGCTCCAGCCTGCGACCCTTTTCACCTGACACAGTAATTCTTTATTTTAACTTTTTTTTTTGAGGCATGCCGTATTACAGTAATCTGAAATTGGTCCATTGGTCTGCATGCACACACACTAACACACACATATACACATAAAGTGGCTGGTGAGCTAACTAACCTCTGTCTGTGGTCACTACCCTTTGGTAAGGATGGATTCTCTTGTCGTGGCGTCGTACCTTAGTGGTCATGGCACCTGCTAACAGCCATTGATATTCCCAAAACAAAACACAGAAGGTTACTCGTCAGAAAGACATCAGACAGTCCACCCATGACACCAACATCAGTGAAACCAGGAATTTACCAAGTGTTCAAGGCTGAGGGTGATAAAAAATAAAACCTCTTGCGTCTAAGAGACTGATATTCTTGCTGTTTTGTGGTCTTTTTTTTCTCTCTCTCTTTCTCTCTAGAGAAAATATTAATCCAAACTGCTAATTTCCAACTAAGCTTCACTAGTAGATTCAACATCAGCTGTAAGCAAAATCACCTTTTTAGCTCTGTGATCAAAATAAGCTTTTATCACGTGTTAAATAGCAGCTCTAAAACATCTACGGGTTCACTAAAATGTGTTAACAATTACAAGCGGAAGCTGAATTATAAAAAAAAAAAAAGTTAAGTTGTTTTCACACCACAATGCTAGTCTGCTAATACAAAGAGGAAATTAACAGGAATGGACACTTGACTACTGTCAGGTAATCTGTCATCCTAAAGTATGAGCAAACTGAGCGTTTGCTCTGAGGGACAACTATGTGCGGGTGTGTGTGTGTGTGTGTGGGAGCGGGAGTAAACGACGAGGGGTGGGATATCTGAAAGCCAGTCCATGTGTGTGCTAGGAAGGGTTGCTATCACTTAGCCTTTGGTTGGGAATGCCATACCTGCGAAAACACAGGGAGAAGGGACTGTTAGCCCAGCAATGAGCTTCAGCATGTATTTGTGGATGATGTGGATGTATTACAAGAGCTGGATATGACCTCCAATCTGTAGCAGAGGCTAACTGTGAGTCCTGACATCTAACCAAGACAGGGATGAAAGAAATCCGATTCTGGCTGCTTTTAAAGAGGTGAAAATTGTCTCTAGTTCTCTTTAAATATATAAATATTTTAGCCGTTCATGTATCAAAACGTTCAGCTCTTTCAAAAGATGGGTGCTATGACTTTGCGTTGTTTCTAACTTTTATACTTTTCAAAATATTTAACTCTATTTACAAGTATTTTCCCCATAGAAAAAAATCTAGATCTTTTCAATTCTTTCAAAAACATTGTTCTCTTTGAAATCTGCTTCAGGAAACATCTTCTTATGCTACTTTTAGATTTAGCTACCATTATTCTACTTTCAGACAGGCTTTTATTAGTTTTAGCTAGCCTTCTGCTACTTTTAGCTATACTTTTAGTTTTTATCTAGCACATTTCTTCTTTTAGCTTTAATACCACCATATTTCAGCTTCTTCAGCAAAGTCATTCAGCACTCAGCATTTACACTGCATTTTCACAGAAAATGCAATTTCTCTAGTCGTAGGTTAATTTTGCATGTGCTTGTAGCCGACTTTGGTCTTGTTGGCAAGTTCTACCAATAAAATAAATCATGTAAATAAAATTTAAAGCTTCAAAACTTTGGCTCCTTATCTCCCTTGTGCTCAGTTTATATACAGTACTGTGCAGTTTCATCATACTGTAGTGGTTTCCAAAGTTGGTTTCAGGACCCAACTGTGGTCATTAAATGTCTAATGAGAGGTACTGAGATGACCTACAGAAATAAAATAACATTTAAAAATGTCTGCTTAGCATATTTTCAATATAACTGTTACAAGAGATTAAAATACAGTAGTCATTTATGGTTAAAATTCTTAAAAAGTTTGTTGCATTGTCATTCTGCCCTTGGCTTATGTCTGTATACTTCAACCATCAAGGTCACAAGTTTTTGCCACTGTTAGTTTGCAACTTGGAAACTAAAAGATTTTGGAACTGCTGACGTGGTATCTGTCTAGCTAACTACACAGACTATGGGAAGATACTGTAACTAGAAAACTCTTTTTGAAGCTTTAACTGCAAATGGATAAAAGAAAAACAATGAAAAAGAAACAAGCAAGAAGCTGAACTCAGTATTAGATGTTTCTGAGTAACACTGATTATCTGCTCTGATGGAGTCCAGTATCCAGTTCCCGTAATACATCCATTGACCATGTATGAGAGTGATAAACTGCTGATTGTCATGTACCTAATACTCCAGTTGAGTCGATCGGGTATTCCAATATGGAGGGAGTAAGTGTGTAGGGATACTCGTAAGGCGTGTAGATGAATCCAGATTCGGGGCCTTGCTGCACCAGAGCCGGATGCGGGTTACCTCCAGGCACGAGGGTGGAGCTCTGAATCTGACGGATCAGAGGCATGAGGGTGGGCGTGGTGACGGGGGCGGGGTTTCGCAGGGTGGGGGGCAGGACGGGCGTCGGGCCTGTGATGATCCGAGGCGCCTGAGGTGTCGCTAGAGGGAAGGCGGCGGTGGCTGTGCGGCACACAAACATACAATAATGCAAGTGTGCACACACCCACACCAGAGCACATACAATAGACAGGGAAGAAGAGGAGAGGACAAACAGTCTATTTAACAGCAGAAACAGAGGCATTGTTCATATATACAGTGGAGTCCTGTACCGAGACCCCTCCTTTGTCACCCACTGACTCTCCTCCACATCTTAACTCTGAAGTCATGCTTACGTGTCTTGACATTGGCATCTCTGTAGGTCCCATTGAGAATGGCAAGCTCCATCAGCTGCATTTTCTTCAGGTTGTCCTCCCCCTCGGCCTACAGCAGCACATGGAAACAGAACAGCACAATCAGCTAACTAAGAGATGACTGTCATTCCTGAGCAAATGAATAAACCTTTGTCAACTCCGGTCAAAATGTTATATTATACAGTATGCTGAAGCTTATTAGAAATCAATTTAAATATTTTCCAAAGAAAACAAACACAAATTTAAAGCCTCACATTCCTTGAAGGAATGCATGTCGACAAAGTTTTAAACTGAAATCAGAACTAAGCTCTTATGCTGAGGAGGAACTGCTTTAAAGCTGTTTTGGTCAAACCTGGCAAATGTGTGATCTTATGGGAAATTGTGAGCTCTCACGAGATGCGTTTGCTGTCAGAGAATGTGTTGAGGATGACTCTCAGCTACTAACACACCAAGACTAGCTCAATATCTGTAAACCTGACTGAGTGATAGTCATCTTTTCTTTGCTAAGGTGGCCATCTTGAATTGGGTTGACTCCAAATGTTAATAAGCTGTAGACATTCTGAAAGTTTCACTAAGTTTTGTTCAGAGTCATGAGATATTTTGCTTACAAACAGACAGGATCGATGCCAACAGTTAATACTAAAGTATTAAGCAAAAATGTTGCATAATGTGTCATGCTTTGGAGTATGTGTTGGGGGTGAGGCTCAGCTACTAAGAACCAAATTTTAGCTCAATATCTGTAAAGTGGCTTAGTTATAGCCATTTTGTAAATGGTCATGGGTGACTTGAATTGGGTTGACTTAATAGGTTGTAGAAATTCAGTGCTTACTTTCTGAGAGTTTCATAAAACCCATCCAGTGGTTCATGAGATATTTTGCTAAAACTACAAACACACAGACACAGGCAAGGACATTATCGTGATCATTATTCGTGATAAAAAGAGCTGGGATTTTGTTTGAACAACACTCCCAGATCGTCTGAAGTGGATTTTACCAGACCTTGAATACAGCTGCCTGCCCCACCACACAAGACATATTCAGTGTCAAACAAGCTAGCTTCTTAGCTCCAGTTACAGCCTGGTGAAAAGCTTGACTGATTTACATTTGGAGAGAAAGGTCAGCTGGGTTAAACTAACACATATCGCTGACTTTACCCGCCACACATGCAGACACACACATGCACAAACACGGATTAACAGGTGTTCAGCTCCCGACTGCTTATAGACACTTATCACATCCTTGGACAGCTGATTGTTGCAATAGAACCACTCCTCTGCTGGTCTTTCAGCTTCTTTCAATTGTTGCAAACAATGCAGAGATGGAAAATAAAAGTAGTTTTGTGATTTTGAAATATGTGCCTTTGTTCTTGTGTGTCAGACAGAGTATAATGCAGGATGTGTGTCCTTATCTGATGTGCTTCTGATTTGTCATCACGTTGGTGAATCTATAAATATGTATGTGTGCCTGTCAGGAGGCGGTAGGTGGGCCTGAGAATCTGAGAAATGTTCAGAAGTGCAATCAAAATGTTCTCTTGTGGGGACAAAAAAAAAAAAAAACAACTTAGGGAGCAGAAGGAATACTGTAGCTGGTAGACGGGAATGAAGTGAGTTGTGAACGAGTGAAAGAAGTGATGGAGTGGGGAGAAGGAGTGAACAGACTCTCCATTCATTCCCTCAGCCTTTCAAACAACCCAAGGCTACCATGGCAACCCCTTTATGCGTGTTCCCTAATTACCCTAACCCCTTACACATACTCTCTCATACACACAAGTTTGCACAAAAAAAAGACACACACACACACTTCTTGGGCTTGACAATCCCCTTCCCCCTTCCATGCATACCAACACAGTGAACTCTCATCCAGTCACACACACAGTTTTCCAGCGAAATCACAAATAAAAGCCTATGCTGAGTGTTTCTGGTACTCACAGCGGGCACGAGAAGTTTCTTGACCTCGTTGATGGCTCGCTGGAGTTTGATCTTGGCGCGGTTGTGTGTGTCCTCCACTGTGATCAGGACATGAAGGTCCTCGCTGAGGTGCTCCCAGTTGGGCTTCCCTCGGTTCATCTCCTCCTGAAAACGCACAAACATTTATACAAAAAAGAAGAAGCTTGGTTTGAATGCGCCGCACAGACTCGGTCTGTTGCTGCAGACGGGGAACAGGATTTCACTTTTCTTCCTTGCTTGGCTCGGTTTTTGGATCGCACACAAACAAACGCTC
Source organism: Kryptolebias brasiliensis (assembly GCA_028566095.1). NCBI lineage: Eukaryota > Metazoa > Chordata > Actinopteri > Cyprinodontiformes > Rivulidae > Kryptolebias > Kryptolebias brasiliensis. The sequence goes on from JAOXNZ010000064.1 coordinate 20,628,153, forward strand.
TCACAAGGCTCAAGGTTGTCTAATGCAGCTTTGGAGGCGAATCGAACTCATGAAACGACCATGTTGTTCCTCGGTGGTTACCCAAGATTGGTGTTGCATTTTAGTGAAGGTTCAGGACTCTGATTTTTTGTGAATTATCTCTCCAAATCTCCCCTCCGTTTATCTCTTCATCTTGCCTTTTCCACCCATATCACACCATCAAAACTCTCTTTGAGTGAGTCAATAATAAGTAAACAACAAATAATTAACACTGTTGCCAATTGTATTTGAAGGTCTTCTTCACTGTTGTGAATATAACGGAATGGATTCACATCCTCCAAATAGTTAAGGATGTTTTATTTCTTTTTTATCTGTTTCTGATAACTGTAATTGTGTTTTTCAGCTGAACTGACTTCATTTTGTGTGTTTGTTGTTTAATTTGTCAATCACCCAATTTAGCCTAAACTGATATAATTAAATTTTATCTTGTTAGGCCAGTCGTGGTCAAATATTTGTAGTTTTGAGGTGAATGTCTCAAAAACATGGACAGATTCCTATTGAATTTGTTTAATCATAACCGTGATGATGTAGAATTTGTTTTCTTACAACTGTTAAAAATGAAAATGGCAAAGTGTAGTTTTGACTTTTCATTGTCATGTTTTAAAGTTATATAGTATTAGTCTTCAAAGTTTGCTGCAAAAACTTGTAAAAATAAAAGATGACTTGTAGTTCAGGAGATTGAATCATGGGAAGATTTGAAGTGAGGGGAAACATCTGATCTGGTTCTGTTTTGATCCTGTTCCTACTTGACTTATCACAAATAAATATCAATGTTGTGATTGGAAGTGGTTTAGATAACAGTGACCATGTCTGAATAATCATTATGATCATATTTATACACCTATAAGGGACAGGCATGATGAAACTAATAAAAATGTCACATTTCCACCTTTTTATAAACTTGTGACAGAGCTGATGATAGTTACCCCACTGTCATATGTATTGTATGTGATTTTCTGATGATTATCTGTATAACAGATAGTCATCAGCCAAAAAAATAACCTTGACAGACCTAATTCATACCTAACCACTAACACATGTGTTTGGTAACTTTGTTTTGGGTGGTTACACTGAAATCTGACTCTTTAAGCTATATTTGAAGGAAGTCAAAGCTACATTTTGGTTTTTAGTAGATTTAGATGGTGATTTTCAAATACTCAAACTCTAGATAAATATCTGAAAAGGGAACAGCCAAAAGAAAAAGAAGAAGATTGGGAAAGATATGGTCATCCTTTTCTTATTTTGCACTGGTTCCCAAGAGTGACACACAAAGTTGTATCCTAAAGGTGCTTTACCAGTCAGGGTGCTTTTTTTCTTCTCAACACCTACAGCGCAACCCCCTCATTAAAAAACCCCAAAACAAAACAACAACCAAAAAAACACTTAGCCTCACCCTCTGTTTCAGTTTATTTTGAAAGGATTATAAATTGGAAACTATGGTCATGGGTGAGCTCAGCTTTACTGCCAGGTCTCCCCCTCCAGGTGGATCCATCAGACCGGTGAAAATGAAGGAATATAAAGATGGCAGAATTAGCAGCAGCACATGTCTCTGCACCCGAAGCCTCTTATTCATTTGAGAGTTTTTCAGCTGCAGGATTTAGGGTGAGTAAACCTTAATTCACTGCGAGCCTCAACCATGTGGACTCAATTTTTAAGCAAAAATGTAAAACAGGAAATGGTCCTAAATCATAAAGCAGGAGCTGAGATTAGAGCTCGTTATGACTACTTTTAATGGTTTTAAACAGTTTGTTGTTGTGTTACATTAATCAGCCCTGCATGAGTAAAAGATGAAGCTTGAATTACTGCACTCTGGTCTAATATTTTAAGTGCTGGCTGGTATCAGATGGGACGCCAAGAGGGGGAGAGCGAGGTGGATGATTGACTAGTAAAAAAAACAAAAACAAAACAATAACCAACAAATTGAAGTTGGAAAGGATCCAGGTGATAAATGCAGTAAAAGGTCAGTTTTGATAGATTTCAGAACCTTGAAGGAAGACACAAGTTTGCAAAGCTGGACCTGCACAGTGCTCTGACAATTGCTCTTTGCAAATCGAAGTTTGTTTATATTTGCATTCAAAGCAGGGAAGCAAGCTTCAGATCACAAATGGTCACTCAAGACAGATGTGAAGACACATTCCAGCACCAGGTGTGAACCCATGAACTCATGGCTGCTTGTGATTGGACCACTAAAGATCAGGTATGACCTCTGAAAATCACTTACTCACTCAACTCAAATTTTATGTTTCATCTTTACAAAAATAAGTTTACTGGAGGATTATGCTACTTTTTATGTACAGTGAGATCCATTTACTCACTTTTAGTCTTTGTGCTAAGTTAACTAAACCCGTTTTAATTTCGTTCAACACTTATTTTACATAAAAATGGGATTCTCTTTAACGGATTTCTAAAAAGTAGAGACATTATTGTGTGATTAATGTATCATTAACTGACTGATATTACAGAATCTCTAAAGATTACCGTAAATTGTTGCCCTGGTTAAACCAGAACATCACAATTCTTGTATCTTTGTGTGGCATTTTTGCAAATTGTTTCCTCTGAGGCTGTTTTGTCAAGTGAGACGTATCATTCTGAAGAACACTGAAAGTCAACATCTTTTTTTCTCTTCTGCCCCAGTTGCCTCCCACTGTGTCTCTGTTTTCCTTCCTCTCTGTCTCTGTGTGTTTCTCTGTCTCCCTCTGAGGGGCGTGCGGGGTAGGGAATGTTCTGGAGAGACAGAGAGAGAGAGAGGAGGGTGTGTGTGTGTGTGAGTGTGTGTGGGGGGGTGGAGGAATGCTGGACTTGCTCCACCTGCCGTTTGGAAAGCTTGAGCCGACGCCGTCCAACAGCAGACACCAGGGGAGAGGAAGGGAGGACAGATGGACTGAACGCCAGGACAGGAAAGAAAACCTCCGCACCAAAAAGTCATTGTGAGAGGAGGGCGGGTAAATAAACATGACGAATAAATAGATACATGTAAAGTTAGATCAAGAGGCAGAACGTATTCGTATCATCTCTGCAATTTTTAATTTCACTTCTATGTTAATTTCATTTGATCTATTTCTGATCACAAGTAATCCTGACCTGGGTAACCTTGAACCCTTATCCAAATATCAGCTGGCTACAAAGCTCCGAGACGTCCACCTTTCATCCCAGAATAGTCATAAATATAGATTCCATTCAACCACCAGCTAATTTTAATTACCCCGTTTCACTTTTTTTTTTTTTTTGCAAAAGTCTCCAAATCGTTCGCTTTAACCTCAATCTGCTGTTGAGTATTTTCCAAGAAGTTAATCAAAGTCACATATTGAGAAAGTTTTCAAACACGTAGGCCCACACCCTTGCCTAATTTAATACTCAAAAATCTGTAAAGATGCACATTCTTTCTCAACTGCTCGTCTGGCTGCAGTCGTTCAACTTCAACTCTGCTCGATTATGTTAAAAAAAACAAAAAAAACAGTGTTGTTGTTTTTTTTTACCAGCAGCTCTGATCAAGCTTGTGCCATACGTTGGGATTGGTTCCCATCTTGTTCCAGGATTCATGAAGATTATAGGTGCCTTGGGGTTTTAACATATGGCTCCGGCAGTTTGTGTTTTTGACACTTAAGTCATTTCTTCTTGTATTAAAAATTGCCTTATGAACAAATCCTCAAAATTAATGTAGATTGAACATTCAAAAGCACATACGCGGCTGATTGAAGGACGATACCAATAAGTAGAAGTAAAACTCATGTACTGTCTGTGTTACTGAGCGTGTATACCTTCTTCTTGTCTCTCATGGAGCCCTTTCCTCGCACCATAATCTTGCAGCCGGTCTCTGCCTCCAGTTGTTTGGCCGTCAGTCCACGTGGGCCCAGGATCCTTCCTACGAAGTTGAACTACACAAAAGAGCAAAAATATGCGATTAAAAATAATAATAATAAGCAAACTGGCATGAAGACAGGTGAGACATCACGGGCTGAAAGTTTCTTTTGTACAATGCATGCTTACGAGTGCGCCTTTGAGGTTTGTGGATGAGCAAAGTGTTTGAAGAGAGACAAAAATAGCTCATTATATGGGGTGCTGGCTGGTGTTGGTGGCATGACAGAACACTGCCATTCTGTTAACCTTATCTGTCACTATCACTGAGTGATTAACTAGACAGCTGCCCCCTGTGTGTGTGTGTGTGTGTGTGTGCGTTGTTGTTTTGTTCCCACTATCCCTCAGTCTCTTTCTGCCTTGTTTGTGACAACCACCCAGCTTCTTCCCCCTTTAATTTACCCCCCGAATTCTGTCTGAATCTGATGTTTACTTCAGTAACAGTTGCAACACATTCCGACCTCCAGCACGACCCTTGACTCTCACCAGCAGCACGCACCCAAATCCAGACAGAGGAACTGCTCTCTAAATTTAACCTTGATCTCAACCGTTTTCCAATGCCCTCCTGTGTGTGTCCTGTTAGTCTGCTGTCATGTGAGTCAGGACAGCTCGTCATTGTAGTGGGTGATTGGCGAGCTGATGCACGGAGAAGATCATGTGAGCCACGCAATGTGGATCAGCACAGCTCACACTGAAGGGCTTGGCTGCTGTGAACTTATCTTCAATATTTAGGGGAAAAACTTAATCCATTTTTTAAAGCTCTTATAACTATTTATGGTGCAAACTTAGGGCTGAAATGATGTCAGAAATGTGTTTGTTTGAGTTAGTAAATCTAGAGTAGCTTAATTTTCACTTTTTTTTGCATTTTTGTTTATGTTATCTTATCGGAGCCGCTGATCCTGGCTCATTATTGACCCGTAACTCCAGATTACATCACTGGGTGTGAGCACAGATGATCTCAGAATGAAATCAGCTTTTAGATAAAATGCAAAGCAAAATGTCTCCATGAGTTAGAGTCACACTGACTCCCTGGTAGCCTTCCTGTAAATAAGGAGCAGATAAAGCGACAACAAGGCAAGGTAAACAGAAACTCTTCTGAAAAAGGTCAAAGGTCTTTGGTTTTGTCAACTCACGTCGGGGTACTCTTTGACGGGCACGAAGAGCTTCTCCTGCAGCTGAGCCACGGGGCCGACGGCTTCGGGAAGCTCCTCCATGTCCCGTCCGTTGAACATGCCGCCGTTCAGCGTGTCGTTGTACATGTCTTTGCGCACCCGGCCAATTTCTTTGAGACAGTAGGGGGAAAAAAGATGGGGTGTGGGGGAGGGGGATAAGTTGAGCGAATCGAAGAGGTTTCACATTCCTTTCATCAGACTGTTCGTTCCTAAGATGACTCACTGTCACCAGAATTAAAGGAAGCTCTGAGTCTGACAGCTGAAAGATAGACACGCAAAAAGACAAACATTCGGCACCACGATGTAGAATCTAACCGCTGAACGCTTTGCAATCAGGGCTTCTGTATTTCTAACAGTGTTCAACCTCTGTTTCTTTCTCTTTAACCTCGACATGCAGGTCATTCCCCTTAAAATCTGCAAATAATGAGAGAAAACCATACATGTTAGAGGCAGTCGCAGTTAAATTTGCCGTTTCTTCACAAAGAAAAGGCTTTAGAAAACAGTATGGCTGCAGATTTTGTTTATTTTTAGTACTGATCAGCCTACAACTTCTCTTTTTATTGTTTGTCGCCACAAAAACGTGGCGGATATTTCCCAGATTTCTTGTTGACATGTGCCAGTGTCTTGTTTGGTCCAGCTATCTTATGGGCAGAACAAAAAGAAAATTCATTTGAAATAGTGTAAAACTTTGAAAAAGCAGCTAAAGGGAAAGCTGCAAATTGAAACTAGTTCAACTTTTTACCATTAATCAATTATTTCTAAACTTCTGCAGCTTAGAAATATATTTACTACAAGTGATTACCAAAAGAAATACCCTTAATGTTAAATAAGAAGCTAATAAACGTATTTTATTATTAGGCTAAGCTTCCTAGATAGTCAAACTTGTGGCTTAGGTTTGGTTCAGAAGCAGTGCTATAAATGAGACTTATTTTTGTCAGTCTGTGCGTTTGTTTATGGTTGTCTCAATGACCGATGCTTGCCTCTGATACCTTTGTAATGACACTCCAGTGCAATAATAACTGACTACAGCACCAGACAAACCCATACACACAGATCAAGGTTTGAAATCTCACACACACACTCTCACACACACACTCACACACACACGACAGAATAACTGCCTTGGGGCACAAATATCATCTGACCTAAGCAGGCTGACAGGCATGTCTCCCTCCTCTCAGAGTGTTAACTCTGACCGTAATAACTACAGTATCACACTATAATTACAGCCACAGCTAAAGTGATGAGGGTGATCCTCTAATAACCTATTCTGACCCACTGCTGGCAAAAACCGACCATTACGGCGCACACAAACAAACAAATCTGCACAGGCAAGCACAGCCTTTTGTCACACTTTAGTTAAAAGTAGCTGAGAGAAAACGAGAAGTGAAAGAAGAACTAGAGAGTCGGTCGAAGGAGAAAAAAGATACAGAGGGGGAGCGTGGGCAGGCTTTATCTTAACACTTCAACCTTTCATAGGATTAAATATAGTCGGGACAGGATGACAGGCTTGAAACAAACACGCAGCCTGACAACACCTTGCATAAACTTTTGTCCTTTTGGTTTTGAGATTTTACGCCCGAGTACCCCGTGAGCCTAATCCACACAGAAGCTACAGTCAAGCTGAAAATTGATGTGGTACACAGCCTTTTATGCCAACCAACAACCAGGCGTCGCATTATCGCAGCTGTCAGTCCTCCACACGGCCGCAAAGACATGAAGTTATTCGTTGAGATGTGGAGGTCGTCTGGCGTAAGGGCAACTTTTTGCTGTGTCATGAGACTTGTCACAGAGCACAAAGTCAATAACGCCGTGATCCTGATGTGCAACAACAGTAGCAACAGCAGGCCTGAGCGCCTTGTAGCGACTCTTCAAGAATGGCATTCAAAAAGGGGACATGTGTGACATTTAAAACAGAAGGAACTGTGCCTTAGTGCCTGGGCATATGTGTGTGTGCATTTTATGCAACTAGTTGTAAGAATGTTGGATACCCATAACTGGATTGTACTGATAACTTTGGGGGCCTTGTAAGCAGCTTCAAATTAAATATTTTACACATTCACATGCTCTTGTTCCTGCACAGGGATGGGCTGCAGCATTCACATAAGCCTGCTCATTAGGTCACTGGGAAAGACTAACAACTGTCTGTTTGTTCCCATCACCAACTACCCCTGTGTGTGTGTGTGTGTGTGTGTGTTTGTATAAGAGACTGTTCCTCTCCGCAAATCCTAAATCTGACTTAAGACAATAAATACATCCCCTTTGCATACAGTTTTATAAAGCTGGAGGATTTACACAATCAGAATTATGTGAATGCTTTGGGTAAAAACATCCAGGAAAGCCTGCAAATGTGATCATTTTTCACTGGGATTAAATCAGTGTTTAGGGGACAACTCTGCTGTCACGTTTCAGAAGCTCTCCAGAGACATCCTACCCTAACAATGGACCTTCAGTGACTCACTAACACATATTTTCAAATGAAACTCCACATGTTTTAATACAAAGGGGAATAGGCTTGCTTCTACAGTAGTTTGAAGAGGTTTTCATGGGGCAGATAAAAGCCGAGTTACCTTCATCCAGCAGCCGCTCCAGATGCGTGAAGATGCCGCTGAAGTTGGGCAGGGAGCTCATCACCTTCCGGTCGTTCATTAGCTGCATTAGATAGTCCGGGTTGGACTTGGGTCTCTCCTTCACCTCCGTCTCCCCAACCATGGCTTCTTGATTCAAGCGATCCACCTAATAGGAATACTTATTACTTTGCCCCCACCCTCCACTTTCAAAAAAAAAAAAAAAAAAAAAAAAAACACGTCCCAGAAAAACGCGATGATGACCAGCCGCGACCTCAAAGCTAGCGGGCAACGGTCACCTCTCAGCTCCGACTGGTTGTTCGGTTAGTGAGCCCCCAGGTCCTCATCAAACGTGCCCCCCCACCCCTCTGCTCGGCTCTCTCCAGAGTTTGAAAAAGTTAAAGGGGGGGAGTTTGGCACTTGTTTGACACTTTAACCGACTCCGTAGACTCCTATAAACCCACCATCAACTCGCCCTCCTCCGCTCGTGTCCGCCCGGTGTGTCGGTATTCGGCAGCGGGGACCGAGGCTCCGGATCATATGATTACAGTACAGCGGCGGCACGAGTGGACTGTCGCGAGCGCGCCGCGCGTAGCCGTTATCAGCGAAAAGGGGGCGGGGGGGGAGAGAAGGAGGAGGAGGGGGCTCTTCCCCTTTCCTTTCATAGCCCCCGCCCCGCGCGCGCGCGCGGACGCCCCACACTCACATGAAGAGATCAAAACAACATTAACAGGCCAGCACAGGTACGTACACCTGTTCTACAGCCGGGACCGTCCATCACTGAGTTTCAAAGCGGAGGTGCGTTCAGGTACACTCAGAAATTACACTTTTAGAGGATTGTTAACAACTTCCACTGCACTGCATAAACAAAGACATCGTTTTTAATTCCCCTGGTTTTAAAAACCCCTAGCTTGGTAATTGCGTTTTCTGCAAAAGTGCGGGGAAAGTGAGGTGTTAAAGCCAAAAGAAGCAGAACAATATGCTGAAAGCTAAAAGTAGCAAGAGACTAGCTAAAAGTAGCAAAAGGATAGCTAGAAGGTAAAGTAGCAAAATGCTAACTAAAAGTATCAAATTGCTAGCTGGGAGGTAAAAGTAGCATATGGCTAGCTAAAAGATAAAGTAGCAAGAGGCTAGCTAATAGTAGCAAAAGAATAGCTAGAAGGTAAAAGTACCAAAAGGCTAGCTAAAAGATCATGTAGCAAGAGGCTAGCTAAAAGAATCAGAAGGCTAGGTAGAAGCTGAAGTAGCAAAATGCTAACTAGAAGTATCAAATTGCTAGCTGGAATGTAAAAGTAGCATAAGGCTAGCTAAAAGATAAAGTAGCAAGAGGCTTGCTAAAAGTATCAGAAGATTAGCTAAAAGTAGCAAAAGGATAGCTAGAAGGTAAAAGTAGCACAAGGCTAGCTAAAAGATAACATAGCAAGAGGCTAGCTAAAAGAATCAGAAGGCTAGCTCGAAGCTAAAGTACCTAAAGGCTAGCTAAAAGTATCAAATTGCTTGCTAGAAGGTCAAACTAGCACAAGGCTAGCTAGAAGTATCAGAAGGCTAGCTAGAAGCTAAAGAAGCAAAAGGATAGCTAAACAATAAAGCAGCATAAGAAGACAAACAGAGAATGTAAGCAAAGAGTTTCAAAGTTTCAAAACACAAAAGCCATAGCAACCATTTCCTGAATGAGCTGAAGGTTTATAAATAAATGGCTAAAATAGCTCAAATTATAATTAAATAGTAAGATAAAAAAAAACAAAAGCAGTAAGCATGTTCTACTAAAAAAATAATTGATTATTGTTACAACATT